>CM076903.1:12977543-13422336 GCA_039519145.1 Kokia cookei
AATTAAACAAGTCAACAAAATATGATCTAGCCACATTGCAAACTCCTTTAATATCCATGACCCATTTTCCCTCCCCATCTAACAAGCCATCAATATGGTTTTTTATTGCTCTATGAGATGATCGAACGTGGAAAAACCTAGTGTTCTTATCCCTCTCGTGCATCCACTTTATGCACGACCTCTAGGCCTAGTAAACTTCCTCAAAGTTGTACAAGTCAGCCAGCTCCTCCCTCGCACGTAACAGTTTATCGGCATCTACAACGTTCCCATACATGTCCATAATGTCATCTATGTACTTTAAAAGAGATTTAATTCGACACTCCCTGTCTTTGTACCATTTGTAATGCAACCTTCCAAGGGAAAATCTAACCTTGTCATATGTCTCCAACACGTCCCTTTGCCCCTTATTCCTAGATCCTTTGATGACATCCTTAGCCTTTCTCTCCTTGGCCCAACACGTCTCATACGTAAAGCATAATCTCAAGACTCGATGCTCACTACTAGGCTTTCTCCCAAGAGTGTCAAAAATAACTAGGTCGTGGTCCGAGTGAGTCTAGCGAATCACGTCCGACATGAGGTACGAGACTTTGCTTAGCCAGCTTGATGAAACAAGAAACTTGTTGAGTCTCTCCCTCACCAGGCTGTTGCCCCTTCTATTGTTGGACCAAGTAAACTAGCCACGGTTGGACTTTCCATCCACCAACGCTAGATTACTAACCACCCTACAAAACTCATTCATAGTAGCCCCACTCTTGTGACGACCCCCACAGTTCTTGGAGGCATCGAGGGATTCATTAAAGTCCCCCCATAACCCAGTCCTCATTGACTCTATTGCTAATATCTTGAAGTAGCTCCTAAGACTGATTCCTAAGATTGAGCTTAGGGAACCCATAGAACCTTGTGAACGAAAAACGGTCCACACCCTCTACCCTGATGAGCATGTCCACGTGGTTCAAAGAGAAGCTCTGGATGTCAACATTACTTTCCTTGTTCCATAGAACAACAAGACCACCCCACCTTCCGTTCATATCAATAGCAAAAGATCCTACCATGTTGCACCACCTTCTAATCCTGTCAAATTCACATTTTCGAATTTTAGTTTCACATAGAAAAAGCACATCAGGGTGAATGGCATCGAGCAACTGCTTGCTTTCTGAGACTGTCGTGGGGTTCCCCAATTCACGATAGTGCCAACAAACAAGCATCATTGCTTGCGACGAGGTTGGTCGCCAACCTCCGATTGGGAAGGGGATGTTCGTTCCATTATCTTTCTTCTCATCGACTGAAATGTGCTGAACTCATTGCTTACAAAGTAGCCTTTGTTATTTTACCTTGTAGGTCTGCTTCTCCCCTCCTTGTTACACAGGAGCATGGTAAGGCTTTTTGTCGAGGGGGAACACGACACCAAATCCTCATCAAAAGATCTTCCTTGCTCCTTGGCCACTTGTTGCGTAGCCACCATCTTATTTCCCTATTGCCAGATACAATGGCTTCCTCGTCTTGGTTCTCCCCTTATTAATAATTTCGACTCCGTTCCTAAGCCTCCCCTCACTTTGCATAGGGTTTGGAAGCTGCACCCTAGGCCAACGCCCATACTAGTAATCCTTGGGGTTAACACTTTGAGCAGCCTCGTTACATTTTTGCGTACCATGATCGATCCTACCACAGACGTAACAGAATATAGGTAGATGCTCATACTTAAGAACGCACGTCACCTCCTGACCCTTCTTATCTGTAAAGCATGCCACACTTCTCAGAGGTTTTGTTGTGTCCAAGAGGACCTTGACTCTTATGAAATCCACCCAACAACCCCCTTTATCCCTCCAATCATTGGCTAAAACTTTTCCAACAACTCCTCCAACTTTCATACCCACCTTTCTATCCATGAATTCCATGGGGATATAATGATTCTCACCCAAAAAGGCACTAATAAAAACTCGTACTCTTCCCACCCTTTGTCCCTGACATATAGCACCAACGATAGGATATGTTGATCAAACAGCATGGTGCCATGCTAAAAATGTGATTCCTATCTTCCATAGACCCAAACTTGATTAGAAAGTAGCTCAATCCCACTTTCACGAAGCTGACCTAATCATTTTTGTACCACGAGGATCGAAGGACATGGTACATAGCTTCTTTGTTCACCCTTGCCTTGGTCAACAACTTCCCCACGACCCAAGCTTCCCAACCCTCTGCCTTCGGAGAGATCGAATCCATTGTAAATAGCTTCTTGGTATCTTCTTCAGAAAACTTAAGTTTTGCCAACATCTCTTTGACCTCCTCGTCCATGATGTTAGGGGGACACCACCCAACACCCACCACTGCTAAGAAGACCCCCTACAAACCACTAGAAATCACTCTATACGCACCCCACCCAGCTCGAAACCATGCCAATGCCTCCAGAAGAACAAGAAAGAAAATAAAGAAAAGACTTGTACTAAAAAAACACAAGATCAGAGTACCAAAATCAAAGCAATGAGGCCAAAAAAGAACACTACACGATGGAGAACAGAAACCCCAAGCACTCCAACACAGTAGAAAAATAATAGTTATCGAAAAGAGAGAAGACGTAGATTTTTAGAAGCCCATGTAAACCATGCAAAAAACATGTAAACAAGAACTAAAAGAATAATAAAAGTAGGAAAGAGAAAGTAAAAGAAGAAAAGTCAAAGGAAAATTTTTGGAATGCAGCCAGTCATAACTAATAGAGACGGAGACACTCATAAGCGAGCCCTCTATGTCACCAAGCCAAAAATCTCGGTTGAAAGGCATCGATCCTAATAGAGCAACAGAACGAAGAAACGGTTAGGAAATGTCCCGTCAACAAGGCCAGACACGTCAACACATCGAAAAACCCTCCGGTCATAAAGAAGAAACACCACTCACAACAACCTGAAGGATCAAGAAAATTCGTAGGATAAAGAGAAAAAGAACTTTTAAAGAAAGATTTAGAATAGAATAAAGAAGGGAACAATACCACCTGAGACCACCAAAAAAACAGGCTAACAAGGGACAGATCCCCTCCCAAGAAGCAACAACACTTATCACAACCAAAGAAAACATTAAGAAAGATCACCGAACGACTTCCCCAACAAGGACAGAGAATAAGATCCACAAATGAAAAGACAAACATAAAGAAAAATCTCCAAAAGTAAATGACAAAATTAAGACAGACCAAAACCCTCCACGTTTAAACGCTACGGTGGACACCATAATAAACCTTCCCACTCAATTGCAAAGATGAGAATGGACTAAAAAAATAAGAACCAAAATCGCTGATCTTAGAGAAAACATGAAAAAATGCTCGCTACTCAAAAATAGGTTTAAGTTAATGTGGTATATATAGGGATGTAAAATGTTAGGGTTTCAAGGTTAAAAAATCGAGTAAAATAAGGGTTTGGTCACCGGGTTACGCGAATAGGTCAAGTCAACTGTGCAAATTTTGTAGGTGATGTCGCTACATAGCCTTGGTGTGTTACGAAACACCTATCAGTCTTGAAATTCCAGTAGTCTGACCCCTTTGTCGTAACATACAAAGGGGTATGTCGCATCATAGCATGTTTGGGCACCTTTGGGGTAGACTAGTTGCCTTGTTGCGACGTAAAGAGGTTGTGTCATGACAAACCCATCAGTTTCGATTAAAACACCCTAAAAATGAAATATAATAGAGTTAGTATGCTAGTATCTGTATAAGTATAAAAATACATATTAATACTTGTCAGAATTATTTGACAAGGATGTTAGTGTGCACTTTAACACCCAAGAACAGTTTAGTCTATCGATGTCCGTCTAGAAACCGTCATATCAATTATCTTTTGGCGTTTGTCTCTTTCCCAAAATTTTCCTTTTCATTTTGTATACATAACCTCCAATTCCTTTCTTCAGTCGTATCTGTCCACAACAGTTGTGAATTTATGCCACCACCTAATATTGTGACTGCTTTCATTATTCGGCCAATTACAAAATTGTAAGCTTCTGTGTGGTGACCTAACACTTGCTCAATTATCTCATTCAGTAAAAATGATGTTATTATGGAATTCCTTTTCAGTTGTATTGGTGTTACTGCAGCCATCTCCTTCTCTTCATAGTTTTCATCACATAGTTCTGAACTTTTTGTTTCATAATACCAATCCAATAATCGCCTTTTCTAGAGATGTACTTCCTTCTTCCATGAGGATTTTATTAACCTAACATCTGAAAACTGAGGTACTGGCTTATAAATGTAAATCTTCCCTGTTATCTGCAAAAAATGGAAGATTTTCACATTAGTAATTTCTTTTGGAATTTATTGTAATAAGAAAGTATTGTACATCACAACCATTTTCCATCGGAAATCAAATCTCTGATCCATGTTGTTTTCAATTAATATTTCTTTCATGGGCATGTACATAACATTAATTAATTGAAGATCCAAACTTTGTGAGTGGGAACCGTCATCCTCCTCTATAGGAATTGATCCTTCATCGAATTGGGGCTCATTCTTGATTTTCAAAATACTTTCAACTTTCATTTCCAGTGACATTACGTCGAATTCTTCAAAAATTTCTTTTTCAGTGCATAGCCTTTCCTCTTGTTTTTGCTCTAATTGTTCAGATTCTGTATGTATTCTTCCAAAAGATTAATTACTATGTTGATCCAGATTTGGGACCTCTTCGTAGAGTTGACTCAACTCTAACATCAATAAACTTTGATTCTCCTAGATCTCCCAATCTTTATAGTATCCATCCTCGTAGATATCATCATCTTAACTGTAATCCTCATATGAACAAAGATAATAGTAAGCGTCCATGTCCTAAGAATAAAGTGATAAAATTGAAGGGAAGTAGTTAATCTAAAAGTCAAAAGAATTGTTAATATTGTTAGTTCGTATCTATAACCTAAAAAATTTCCTAATTTTCTAATAACAAAGAAGAAATAAAAATACCAACAACTGATTGGGTGAAATGGTAAGGAACATTGTATTCCCAAGGGAAGGACCTAGGTTTGAACCTTGGAGACGACATTGTTCGGAGGGGTAGCCACAACATGGATCATAAAACGGATATGAAAAATAGAAAAAAAAGAAAGAAATAAAAATCACTAAAGTGTTCCCTCCCCGGCAACGACGCCAACAACTTGACCGCCTCTGAACGTACTCCCGTTCGATGTAGGTTTTCAGCTTCCACAATTATATAGGTTAGGTTTTAATATAGATTTGTACAATGAAATATGTGGATTTCCTCTTAAAATTAAAGATCCAGCACTAAAGCGCCTTAAGCTTTTGAAGAAGATGACATTGATAAAAAAATCATGTAATTATCACTCAAATCATGTAAATATGTTTCTAATCATCATAAAAATAAGTTTAGAAATAGTAATTATCTTTGATTCGTTCTAAATCCTTTAATTGGAAATATTGATTCAAGAATGTTGAGAAATTACAGAATATTTTTGGCTACTTTGGTGAATTATTTTGGGTGAAAAGAGAGAGTATTTTGAGAAGAAAATTTGTTTGATCTATTCTATGATGATAGATCTTTAAAACCATGCAAAGAAAATGAATTTTATAGCTCTCTAATCTATTGTAAATGGTGTGAAAAGTAGGCTAGATACATTTGATATAAAACTGAAACAACCCACCAAAAAATTTAAAAATTGGGAAATTTTCCTAATGACCACTTCCTCGTTTCCCTTACTTTACCATTTGATCCTCTCCCTCCAAAATTTTGAATTTAAAGGTTTATTTTCCAAATAAATACTTAAAAAGATCTCTTATTTTACAATTAAATCCAATTTAACTATTGTTTAAATTTATCTCAAGTTAACCCCTAACAAAAATTATTTAAAATTGTTTTTCGACCCAAATTAATTATTTTCACTAATAATTATTTAATTACTTTAAAATTAATTTTTCAAAAATATTTTTACTTTTCCTAATTATTGTTTAATCAATTTAGATGAAATTGACCTCCTAAATTAAATTAAAAATTACTATTAACCCGAAAAATTCCTAAATTCACATTCGAAACCTAAAAAATATACTCGAGACTACTAGACTCGGTTTAGGGATATTACATAATGATTTGAAAAACTAGTTACTATCCCAGTTGGATCTTTCGATCTTCCACCAGTATTGCAAGTCGATAAAGACTACTTATCACTAGATGTAACGGTCTAAATTGGTTTGGGGAAAATGTTTTCACAGATAGGTAATACTAATTTTAGGTTCATTCCCACCTAAATAACTTTCTAGGGTTGTCAGGCCTAGTGTGTAATATCCTGTTTTTCAACGGCGTCGAAAATAGTAGTTTTAAGACCATAGTTTTGATATGCTAGACTGTGGCATTAAATATTTAATAATATTAGATGTCATTAAGGTCGTATTAAGTTTTAGTAGGAAAAATTTAAAGTTTACTAGATCAATTGAATAAACAGGGATTAAATTAAAGTATTTGATAAAAGTTTTAAAGTATTGAATTGTATGAGTAATGAAAGAAATATGTAAGGGTGAAGGCTTTTATTTTGTAATTATGTCATAATTAGATGAAATGGACGGTTTTAGGCTTGAGTAATGTTAGGGTGCATGGTAATTTTTAAAGGGGCAAAGTTGTAATTGATAAGGAAGCTTAAATAAAAATTAGTAAAATATAGGCATTTGGATATTTTGCTTCTTCTTCACCGAAATCAAAGGAGATAAAACACCATTTTTGGAGCTTAGGTTCGGCTATTACAAGCCCTTGCATGTAAGCATGTTTGATCTTGTTTATTGAAGTTTTTGTATTTTTTTTATTGTTTCAATTAGTTCTAGCTAACCCATACCATTTTTTTTAAATTAGCATGATTTTTGAATAATACTATTGATAAGCTCTTGTTGCTTTTAAGGTCTAAACCTTGAATTTAAATATTGATGATGGTTCTTGATGAAATTTCTAAATGATTTGTGTTAGTTGTGAACCAGGGATTAATTGCTAAAAATGCTAAAATGCTATGTGTTATTTTGGGAATTCCTAGAAATGTTGGACTGTGTTAATATGGAAAAATAATCGGCTAGCCTTGTTGGTTAGAAAATCATATAATGATTTAATTACTTTAAAATTAATATTTCAAAAATATTTTTTATTTTTTCGGATTATTGTTTAATCGATTTTAGATGAAATTGACCTCCTAAATCAAATTAAAAATTCCTAAATTGACGCTCGGAACTCGTAAAATATTCTTGAGACTACTAGAACCGATTTAGGGATATTACAACTCTCCCCCTCTAAAAAGAAATTTCGTCCTCAAAATTTTACTTGAATCGAACACGTATGGATATTGACGTTTCATCACATCTTTCAATTCCCAGGTGACTTCCTCAGTTTTGTGGTTGTCCCACAAAACTTTCACTGAAGGAGCCATCTTATTGCGTAGCAACTTGACCTCACGATCTAGGATTGGTTCCTCCTTGTACGAAATATCAGACCTAACCTCGAACTCCTTAATCGCTACAACATGAGAAGGATCAAATCGGTACTTTCGTAACATGGAGACATGAAATACGCCATGGACACAATCCAACTTAAGCAGCAGCAACAGACAATAAGCAATCGATCCAATCCTCTCGGCATCCTCATAAGGGCCAATGAGTATCGGACTGAGCTTACCTTTTCGCTCGAACCTCAAAACTTTCTTCCACGACGAAACCTTTAAGAAGACCTTATCCCTGACTTGGTACAAGATGTCTCGATGTCTCTAAGTCTCAGGTCAGCTTAGGACTTCTACCAATCAAAAGTAACTTTTAACCGATCACAAACAAGTCTTGCCTTATCATCAACTTCATGAACCAACTCCGGACACAAGTTACTCTTCTCCTCCATATCAGACCAACACAGAGGAGTACTACACCTCTAACCATACAAAGCCTCGAATGGGCAATCTAAATACTCTTTTAGAAGCTATTATTATAACCAAACTTGGCTAACGACAAGTGACAATCCTAGCTACCTCCAAAGTCGATAACACAACTACGGAGCATGTCCTCAAGAACCTGAATCACCTTCTCAGATTTTCAATCGGACTGCCTTCAAACCCAAAGCTTTTGTAGTTCCTTCTAGAATCTCGAAGTAAACCATGGATCTCGATCTGATATAATCGAAACAAGAACTCCACGAAGACGAACAATCTCTTGGATATAAAGTTCAACTATCTAATGCAACTCAATGTTGTACGAACGGTAGAAAATGAGGAGATGATCGACCTGTAAACATCATAGTAATTATGTGCAAGTGGACACTGTCGATGCAAGCATAGTAGACAGAAGTGAGTCTGTTAGATATCAATCCCACGAGGATGGTGTTCTTGTTGTTTAAACTTACCGAAGCAATTAGAGTTTAAATGAAAATAATTGTTAAGAGTAATGTCAATGCAATTTAGTTAGGACTGCACAAATAAAAGAGTTAATATGTCAATGAAAATATAACATAAAATGTCAGAGCAAATTAATAGAAAATGAATTGTTTGTTGAAGATGTTTGTAAATGTAAATTCAAAAAATTAAAAGAAGTAGATTAAGTGTAAAGAAATAGGGGGATCCCTGACTTCACAAGTCGGCAACGCTAAATGTGACTACAAGGTAATTGATAGATGAATTGTCACCACAATTAAGTTCTAATGATATCTCACTTCTATCGACTTCTCTGTTTAATAGAGACCCAAGTACTCACAATTACCACACCATCTAGTACTGACAATGCTTTGTACTCAAGAACAAGTGGCTAGAATTCCTTCTTGCCTCAAGCAACTTCGGTTGTCTTGCTTGTTAATCTAACTTTGTCACCACACCTTTCAGTGATTGTGACTGTAATCGCACTTCTGTGGTCAAAATAGTTAAATCAAAATATAAATAGATAAGACGAATCGAGTAGAAATAAAAATAGATCTAACATTAATAGGTACTTTCATACACAATTAATAGTAAACAGAATTCATCAACATTTAAGAGGAATTAAAGAAGAAATTGAAGCATGCTATTCCTAGTCTATTAGAATCCTTCTATAATTGTTCCTCTTGTTCGTACTTAGGAACTTCTCGTCAGAAGTAGTTGCCTCCTCGTCGCGCTAGATCACCCTCTTGGGAAGTTTAGCTTCCATGGCAGTTCACTTAAGAAAGAATTAGAGAATTGTGGAATTAATTTCTTCACCACTTGATTATGATCTTCTCTCACTTCCCTCTATTTATAACCATTGGAAAGTACAGGTCTACCTGCTTCTCAGATCTAACTCCCTTTTGCAGCTGTACAAATTTGTTATTGCAAGCTGTGCACTCACGTAGATTTGGTTTGTGCATTAGTTAGTTGTAGATTGTCGCGACATCTCTAGATGCAAGTTATGATTTTTATTTGCTGCGACAACTTGACATTCTCCTACGCTCGTGCTTCTGAATATGTTAGCAGCGTAAAGTCCCTGGTAAAATGTAGAAGTATTTATGTGGTGACATATTTAGCTGCAATTCTAGATCAAACTTGTGGCTGCAACTCTGAATGCTTTCCTACTCCGATCTTCTGAAGTGGATCTCTACGCTAACAACTTTAGACGCAAAACTGATATTGAATACAACGACATTAGTAGCATAAAAAGGGATAAAATGAAAGAAAGTGAGACCATACAACACTGATTTAGAAAATGAAAATACTAAGTATTAATTGCTGAAAATCTATGCTAAATATGATACAAAAAGAACAAATTATACACTAATTAGGGAGAAATTAAGTGTCATTTCTAATGCTACCACACCCAAAGCTTGAGTTTTTACTTGTCCTCAAGTAAATAAAAGCTAGCAAATTCATATCCATATTCTTGTCACCACAATCATCATTCTAACAACTTAAATTCTCTAGACCTAATGTATAAATTGCATTCATATGGTAAAATAATACGCCGACAATTTATAGGCATGAATAATCAAGATTGCAACTTCACTAATGCTAGCATCATGCTTTTAATCTTAACTCTTCTTAACCAATACAACATTTATTGTATAATATATATATATATGCGACTGAGGGATGTCATTGCATTACTATACTCTTGTTCCTAGGCAGTAACGATGGGGTGCAACAAACCCCAAAAAGCATGTAATTACGCTGATACACACTTTTACAATAGCCTTTGGCTAGATAATTTTTCTAACACTTGTAGTGGAGTGTTCCCCCTTGTTGAGTCACAATGCACCCACATTAGAGTGTCTTTTATTAGTAGATTTAATTATATATATAGCTGAAAAATGGTAAATTAATTCAAGATTCAAATAATGACACTATTCATTTATTACTAATGCAATTTAAATCATTCATCCAAAAATAGAAGGATTCAATATTCAATCACATTCATCCAATTCACGCATTAGCATCTCAAATAATTCAAGATTTAAGCATTAAATGAAAAAAAAAATTATGGTCACATTTTTCTTAACTTTGCATACTTTCATTCAACTAAAAAGAAAAATATATTCTTAAACTTGTGGGTGCAATTGCATTTCCATTCCATACTTCCCCCCAAACTTAGTGTTTGCATTGTCCCCAATGCATTGACAATACTATACAAATATTAATGGAAATGCAACTACAATGTAAATGCAATAATAAGTAAAATGTAGAGACAATTAAAATGTAATTACAACTAGATGAAAAGCAGGTAACTAAACTAAATACTAAAAAGTAAAACTAACTCAGTGTGTACATCCGAGGATGTGGCTGCTTTGGACTTCTTTTTTTTTAGGGCACTCCTCTTTGCGCTTCTTCTTTTCCTTTCATTTGCACTTTTCTCTTTGGGGTCAACTGGTGCGATAAATTGCTCCTTCATGGTCGGTTGGACGTTTGCTTTATCGACAGTCACATCTGATGGATGAATCTCAGTGAGTGGTGCCATATATGGCATAATAGCTAGAGGATTAGAATCCTCATTGTTGGATGTGATGGCCTTGGCCTGGTTCACCCCAGATGGTGCCAGGTTTTCAACAGATGCACCCACATTGGTAGGTACGTCTATAAATTCCTCCGATGAATTTGTCGGAACAACTTCTTCTTCTTTTTCTTTTTCCTTCTCTTCTCTTCCTTATTCTTCTTCTCTTTTCTCTTTTTCTTCAATACCCACAGAGGCAATTATTGTGTGCTCCTCTACAGCAACAACCTCTCTTTCTACTATATTAGCCCCTAAACTGTTAAAAAAATCATCCTCAAAGGGGCTGGTGATGTTTCGAAAGCAATCCTTCACGTCCTTAGAATGCATTTCTTGGTCTTCATCATCAGAAATGTTGACCATGTGGGGGGAGTGAGTAGACTGATTTTTCCCTTCTAAAGCAGCCATCTATGTTGATGGAGAGGCCTCCCTGATAATAGGGGAAAACAAGAAATTTTGGCATGGGATTCTTGCTCAAACTACTTAATGCACTGACAATGGCAGTATTCCATGCCCTTGTATAAGCACAGAATAAGTTTTGTCTATACTCCATCTTGTCCATTGCGTCGACAAGTTTGATTTTTCGGATGCTTATCCGATCAATAATCTGTTCAATCTCAGTAAGCTTCCTCCAAATATGAGGATCTATGGGCACATGAGTTTGTTTGTCCTTTTTTTTCCCTTTTCCTTTTTCCTTCTTTGGTGGTACTTCCTTCATAAAAGGGGTTTCCTGTCCCCTCGTCATTATTTCCAACTAAACATCATTTATCAGGCCTTTGTTCTCCAAAAACTCTTCCCCTTCTTGAGGCACAACGCCCCTCTATTTACACAAAAACATGATCAGTGAAGGGAAAGGCAAGATACTTGTTTGTTTGGCGACAGATTTAGCGGTTTCCTAGTGAAGGATTGCCCCAACATCAATTCGTCGGCCTTTGATTATGGAATGTAGCAGGCACATTCTGTCCAACATTACGGTAATGTTATGAGTGGATGGTAGGAGATGGTAGTTATTGAAGTGAAACCACACATTGGTTTGGACGGTAAGGTAATGGCGGTGCATTGTATAATTGTTTGGATTGTTGCTAGTCCAAACAACATCGTTAACGCATAGGTCATGCATCAATAGATCAACACCTTCCTCTGTCAAGTTCTTTAAAAACTCGACATGATCGTCTTCTCCCTCAACAATGTGGAAGAGGGCATTGATGTGGTCAGCGCTCCATGGCACCTGACCTTCATGGACGAAGATGAACTCTTACTCCGAATCAACTAAGTTAGCATAAAAATCTATTACCATGGATGGGGAGTACCCTTTCGGATGATCACAAAATTGCTCCCAGCCCAAACGTAAAATCGTTCTGGCCACTTGTTTCCCTAATGTCAGTAGTAGGGACAACTGAAATCCCTACTCGGGATGGCAGTTTCTTTTCAGCATCACCTAATGAAAACGGTCCTTTGTTGCTTTCGCTAAGAACAGGACAGGCTCCTTAGGTGATAGTCGGTCAGCGTTTCGAACCATCGTTACTGACGATTCAACAATTGGTTTGGATGGGGTTTTAGCACCTCAAGTTCTTGCCATAACTAACTTAGATAAATGAAGTGAGAATATTTTGGAAAAAACTAAAGGTCAAAGAAAAGGAATATTATAGCAATAATGGCAGATGTGAGTGTGAAGACATAGTCAGCACAAATAGGGTATTTTATAGAAGATAGAGGTGAAGAGGCGTGATGATTGTTGCTGCCGTGAGAGTACATTGTGCCTGCAACCAATAAATGCCATGACACAGATTGTACTTTTTCAAATTGATCCAATGGTTGAGAATTAAGGTGAATCAACCGGCGTGATTCTTTCCTGAAATGCTTCGATGAGTCAGCAATTGGATGCATCAACAAGTTGTGCTTCCGTGTACGTCGACAAAAAGGAGATATTTTATTCTTGCAGAAAACTAAAGAAATGAATTAAAATAAAATAAAAGACAAAAATTAAATAGAAAAATTGCAATGACATTTTAAGAAAATGTGACCAGGTTAATTGTCTCGTTTTGTTCATTGATGTCTGGGCTTATGTAGTACTTTAATCGTTGGCCATTCACTTTGAATTGGTGTCCATCGTTCAAATCTTTGATTATTACCACATCATGTGGAAATGCTTCGACAACTTCAAAAGGGCCTAACCATCTTGAGCACAATTTTCCTGGATGCAATTTTTAAATGTGAGTTAAATAAAAGCACGAACTGACTAGGAGAAAATTGTCGCCACAAAATGATGTTGTCATGCCATCTCTTAGTTTTTTCCTTATAAATGAAAACATTTTCGTAAGCATTGCGTCGAATTTCCTCTAGTTCTGAAATGTCCAACAATCTTTTCTGCCCAGTAGCATCAGAGTCCATGTTCACTTGCTTAATTGCCCACATAGTCCTATGTTCAAGTTCAACAGGTAAGTTACATGATTTACCAAAAACCAGCTTATATGGCAACATCCCTAACGGTGTTTTGTATGCGGTGCGAAACGCCCATAATGCATTATTTAATCGCGAAGACCAATCTCGTTTAGATGGGTTAACCACCTTCTCAAGAATACCTTTGATTTGTTAATTGGATACTTTCGCTTGACTATTTGTTTACGGATGATATGTGGTTATCATGCGATGCTTTACACCATATTGTTTTAAAGCTGTTGCCACTTGATTGCAATGGAAGTGAGTATTTTGGTCGCTTATTAATGCTTGAGGTGTTCCGAATCGTGTAAGGATGTATGGTGTGAAAAAAATTTAACACCGTCCGAGCATCATCCTTTGGAGCAGCTATTGCTTCGATTCACTTTGAAACATAGTCAACAGCGACTAAAATATATACATTTCCAAAAGAATTTGGAAATGGTCCCATAAAGTCTATACCCTAAACATCAAAGAGCTCAACCTTCATGATAGGTTGTTGGAGCATCTCATTGTGTTGAGATATGGAACCGGTGCGCTGACATTTGTCACATTGTTGAGCAAAAGTGTTGGCATCTCGAAACAATGTTGGCCAGTAAAATCCTGACTGTAGGACCTTTGTAGCAGTCCTAACACCACCAAAATGGTCTGCATAAGAAGCATCATGGAAATGCTTCAGGATAGAAAGCATTTCTTACTCAAGAACACAGCGATGAATGATGTTGTCAGTGCATACCTGGAACAAGTATGGTTCATTCCAATGATACTTCATAGCATCCCGAAGAAATCTGACCTTTCGGTGACCTATTGCGTTCAATGGTAGCTTTCCATAAACTAGATAATTGACAACATCTGCATACCATGGAGATGCGTCGACAAAGAATAACTTCTCATCTAGAAATACGTCGACAATTTGTGACTTATTTCCATCTTTACTTTTAGATTCCAGACGAGATAGGTGGTCTGCTACTTGGTTCTCCGATCCTTTCATGTCTTTAATCTCAACATAAAATTCTTGTAATAATAGGATTCATCTAATCAACCTGGGTTTTGCATCTTTCTAGGCAAAAAGGTATCTCAAAGCAGAATGATTAGTATAAACTATAATTTTTACGCCGACAAGATACAAGTGGAACTTTTCAAACGCAAAAACTACTGCCAACAACTTCTTCTTAGTGGTTATGTAATTCACCTTCGCTTCAGTTAGAGTCTTACTAGCATAATAGATTGAATGAAATACCTTATATTTTCATTGTCCAAGCACAACACCCACAGTAAAGTCACTCGCATCACACATCACCTCGAAAAGTTGTGACCAATCCGGTGCAACAATAATAGGTGCCTGCACTAGCTGCTATTTAATTCTAAGGAATGCTTCCAAACAAGCATCACCGAACAAAATTTTTTTATTTTGCTCTAACAAGGAGCAGAGCGGTTTTGCTATTTTGGAGAAGTCTTAGATGAAATGTCTATAAAATTCGACATGGTCGAGAAAACTCCTTATTCCCTTTACATTGGTGGGTGGTAGTAGCTTTTCAATTATCTCTACCTTCGCTTTATCAACCTCAATGCCCTGACAAGATATACGATGACCAAGGACAATGCCTTTAGTTGCCATGAAATGACATTTTTCCCAGTTTAGTACCAAGTTGGTGTCCTCGCATCACTTCAACACTTTGATTGTCAGCGCATTTATCAAAATTGTGCCCATAAATAGAGAAATTATCCATAAATACCTCTAATAATCCTTGATCATATCAGAGAAGATGGCCATCATGAACCTCTGGAATGTGGGTAGGGCATTGCATAAACCAAACGACATTTGTCAGAAAGCAAAGGTTCCAACTGGGCAAGTAAATGTTGTCTTTGCTTGATCTTCTAGTGCGATTGCGATCTGGTTGTATCCAGAATATCCATCAAGAAAATAGTAATAAGCCTTACCAGCTAGCCTATCTAGCATTTGATCAATGAATGGAAGTGGGAAGTGATCCTTCTTTGTGGTTGCATTTAAACGACGGTAATCCATAAACACTCGCCAACCTGTAGCAATGCGAGTAGGGATTAGCTCAATTTTATCATTGCTTAACCACCGTGATGCCACACTTCTTAAGCACACATTGGACTGGGCTTACCCATGTACTGTCCAAAATTGGGCAAATTATGCCTGTGTCTAGCCATTTGATGATCTCTTTCTTGACTACTTCCTTCATTTTCTCATTTAATCTTCGTTGTTGTTCAATTGACTGTTTTCATTCATCTTTCAGCCTAATTTTATGCATACAAAAAGAGGGACTAATGCCTCTGATGTCCGTTATGCTCCAGGCAATGGCTCTTTTGTGCTGCTTCAATATTCCGATTAACTTTTCTTCTTGGCTCGCGTTTAGACTTGTGATGACAGTTACTAGCAATTTGTTATTGTCACCCAGGAAAACATATTTCAAATGCGTTGGCAATGACTTTAACTCCAAAGTTGGAGCTTCTTCAACCGATGGTTTGAAAATAGAGATCGTCCTATTAGTAGCTTTCATTTGCCAACCATGTCTATGCTCACAGACATTAGCCTCAACTTTGTGGTCACATTTAGGTACGACATTATCTTTAGATGTCACTGCATATTCCTTTAGCATTGCTAAACTACGTTCATTAAATTCTTCCATAATTAACTAGTCCAGAACATCAATGTGGTGACATTGTTCCTTACTACTAGATGGAGATGCTTCGAAAACACTGAAGGTAACATGATCATCATTATTACGCATGATCAACTCGCCCTTGGAAACATCTATAAGTGTGCATCTCGTTGCAAGGAATGGGTGTCCCAAAATGACATAGATTTTCTTCCCAATTTAGTATTTAAATTGTTCCTTTTATACTTCATTTAGCATGCATCATTAGCATTTTATACTTAATTTTCATGTTTTCCAACTTATTCATAGTTAGTTTAAATTAATGTTATTTTTATCTATTTTTTTACTAATGTCGACTCAACCAACCAAAATATTGTGTTTTAATATTGTCAGCGCAGGAACTCAGCATAGAAGCCTAATGCTGAATAATTGTAGCCACAAAATCAGCTAAATATTGTGATAAAGAGATGTCGTCGCATTGAAACTGAACCTCAAATGAGAAGAATCGAGTTGAATTTAGAGATGGAAGCACCAACACAAGAATTTTACAAATGTAGTTGCGATTACAAATTCAGAATGCATCCAGTAATACAGTGACAATCTGCAGATCTGAGAAGAACATACTAGAACTGCATGAGTGCACAGCTGTATTTTAACTAATTTTGATAGCTGTAAAATCCAAATCTATATCTAAGAGAGAAAGCTAAATCCTGCAACATTTTAGAGTCTATAAATGATGAACAAAGAAGGAAAGTAAATCATCAAGAGCAACTGGATTAAATTCTGAAAATTCTGTGTGAATTGAAGGTTTGAACTAGAAATTGGTGAGCTAATGAAGCAAGTCCACAACTGCTTCTGACGAGAAGTGCTTGATGTTGCACAAGAGGAATAATTAGGGAGTAGGCCTAGTAGTCTAGAGATAGTAAGCTTCATTGTACTATTTAATTCTTCTTAAATGATGATGGATTGTGATGATATTAAATGAATACGAGAGTGTCTTTTAATGTTATATCATTTTGATTCTTATTCTACATTGCTAGTCTATTTATTCTTGGATCTAACTACTTTAAGCAGGAGACTGATATTGCAGTACCCTGACATCGAGAGATGCAGTGACATGTTAGGTTAACAAGTGGGTTAGGCGAGAGCTGCTCGGGACTAGGTTAAAAACCAGTTACTTGTTCTCAAGTACACATCATTATTCACACCGAGAGGTGGAGTAATTGTGGGTACTTGAGTCGGGATTAAGTAAGGAGCTGTTGTTGGTAAGAAATAAAAGGGACTTCATTACAGCGACAATCCATCAATATTGCACCTTATCGATGCATCCAGCATTGCAACTTAGCAGATTCAATGAAGCATTTCTGCCCTTTACATTTGGTAACATTTATATTTCATGCATTTAAATATTCAAAATTCAACACTCAATCCAATTGGATTTATTTTCAGTACGTTGACATTTAATCTCTGAAATTTAACTCTAATTGCATTGACATTGATTGACTATTTTAGTGTGCATATCTGACATATTGTACTGACATCAGCACTCACATTACCTTTAATTTCAGTATTGATTGCTTTGACAATTAGACTTTAAAAATCCATTCCTCGTGGGATCGATATCTAATAGATTTGTCTATCAACTATACTTGCATCGACATGTGTATGCTTGCACAATCGTTGTGTCGTAAAAACATCGATCAAGTTTTGGCGTCGTTACTGGGGAATGACGTTTGTTTAAAGTCTACTTTTGTAGTTGCAGTTAATTTTACTTAATTTTTAATTTTTACTAATATGTTATTATTTTTCTAATTGTTTTCTTTTTCAAAATTTTAATTGTTGCATGTCCACAAGGAGAAATCCTAAGGACATTGTAAGCTTTGATCCAGAGCTTGAGAGAACACTTAGGATGAGAAGCCAAGAACAAAGGAAAATGGCTGGTAACAATAACAATAATAGTTTACCACCAATGCTGCCACAAAATGACATTCTTCCAGTGCTGCCACAAGATTTACCACCACCACGTCCACAAGAAGAGCGAATACAAAATAGGACAATAAGAGATTTTGTTGTGCCTATACTCGATGATCTACAACTAGGGGTTGTGAGACCAACAATTCAGGCTGGTAACTTTGAACTGAAACCGGTGATGTTTCAGATGCTCAATTCTAATGAGCAGTATTCAGGTTTTCTGCATGAGGATGCACGAGAACATTTGAAATCATTTTTACTCATTTGTGCTTCCTTTAGTCAAGACGGTGTCCCTAATGATGCCTTGAAAATGCAATTATTTCCTTACTCATTGCAGGGAAAAGCACAAACATGGTTCTTAGGATTGCCGGCTGGATCTATCACATCATGGAATGCTTTAACAACACAGTTTGTTTTAAGATCTAATCCGCCAACAATGAACGCAAGGTTGTGAAATGACATCACTGCATATCATCAACTTGATGATAAGAATTTACACACAACGTGAAAGAGATACAAAGCATTGACTTTACTTTGTCCTCATCGACATGAATACCTTGAGCACTTACTATAAACCCTAAAAGATTAACTTATCACAAAAAAAAATGCATTTATCAAGCATGTCCAAAACAGATTTAACATGGAAAACATTATCATCCAAAGAAGTTGAGTAAATTAGAATATCATCAAAATATACCACCACAAATTTACCCAAATAAGGTCTTAAAACATGATTCATTAACCTCATGAAAGTACTAGGTGCATTAGTTAGACCAAAAGGTATAACAAGTCATTCATACAATCCAAACTTAGTTTTAAAGGTTGTTTTTCATTCATCTCTTTCCCTCATACGAATTTGATGGTAACCATTTTTTAAGTCAATTTCTGTGAAAATAATTGATCCATGTAATTAATCAAGCATGTCATCAAGTCTAGGGATTGGATGTCTATACTTTACCTTAATTTTGTTGATGGGACGACAATCAACATACATTCGAAATGAACCATCCTTTTTAGGCACCAACAAGATAGGAACGACACAAGGACTTAAACTCTCTCTAATGTATCCTTTGGCTAATAGGTCCTCAACTTGCCTTTGCAATTCCTTTGTCTCCTCGGGATTACTTCAATAAGCTGGTCGATTTGGAATGGATGCTCTGGGTACTAAATTAATTTGGTGCTCAATTCCTCGTAAAGGTGGTAAACCTTTAGGTGCCTCATTGAAAATATTCCCATAATCTTGCCAACGAGAGTTAAACACACTAGGCAAAGTTTTGTCAAGGTCAGCTAAAGATAAATAATTTTGCCTAAACCTCACAAGGATACAAGGCCTTTTGTTTAACAGGGCTCTCCGCACATCTTTTACACTTGCAAATAGACTTTGCACTCTGTTTTTACCACTAGAGGATTCACTCACCATTTGGTCATTTGAATTTTGACTTCTAATACTAATGACCTCTTTTCCTCAGTCTTTTTTGTTTGTCCTTTCCCCTTAACCTCCTCACAGAATTTCATCATTTTTATTTGATCTTTATACACATCGTTAGGATTCAAAGTAGCTAGAGTAAATTTATTCCCTTTAAAGATAAGGGAATATCAATTTTGTTTTCCATGGTGTATGACATCACGATCATATTACCATGATCTTCCAAGCAATAAATGCATGGCATGCATGGGGACAACATCACACCATATCTCATCCTTATAATTACCGAGTTTAAATGTAATCAAGGACTATTTTGTAACCCGTACTTCTGAACATTCATTAAGCCATTGAAGGTGGTATGGCTTAGGGTGTTTTGAGCAAAGTAACTTCAAAGAGTCCACAAGATAGCTACTAACAACATTAGAACAACTCTCACTATCCACAATAAGTGAACATAGTGTACCTTTAATGAAACACCAAGAATGGAAGATATTAGTCCTTTGACTGTCAAGATCATCTTTCATCTAGATGTTGAGAGTGCGACACACTACTAGGTAATGGGATTTAAAAAAATCATCCTCCTCATTTGGTGGTTCTACGATCTCCTCATTCATATCACTAGTATGGACAATATTCTCTATAAAGTCTGTCATATCTGGATTGTCCGAATCAGAAGTATATTCACCATTTTCTTTGATAAGGAGAAGTCTCGTGTTAAGGCAATCTCTACCATAGTGTCCTCGCCCTTTACATTTGAAACACTCTATCTCACTTGTTTTTCTTGTGTTTGAACCACTAGAACTAGGTTGCTTAGAAGGTACTTGCGTCTTCATAGGAGACCCACTCTTCCAATCTGATTTCTTAGTATCACCACTTGAAGAAGACTTATTAGCAGTAAAAGATGGTTTCGAATACCTAAAGTCAAAATTGGAACTGTTACCTTTGTAATACTGTGAAGTAGAGAATGAACGAGGACCTTGTTCCCTCAATTGTTGTTCAATTTCAATGGCTTTGTGAACTGCCTCTTCGAGATCTATATAAGTTTGTAACCGCAAAATGTTGGCAATGGGTTTGTTCAAACCATCAATAAAACGTATCATAGTGGTCTCATCATTCTCCTCCACATTTGCTCGTTAAATGAGCATCTCCATCTCCTTGAAGTACTCATCAACTGATTTACTTCCTTGAACAAGTCGTCGAAGTTTGGTTTTGACCTCCCTATAATAATGTGTAGGAATAAAGCGTTTTTGTATAACTTGTTTCAACTCATCACATGTAGTAATTTCTCTCTCATAGTTTCGTTGGCGACTTATACCAACTTGAGTCCACCAACTCAATGCATTGTCTGAAAACTCAAGGGTTGCCAATAGAACTTTCTCATCTTTTGGACATTTATAGTAACGAAACATAAGCTCTATTTTTTATTCCCACTCACAGTATGCTTCGGGATCATTCTTTTCACGAAATTGAGGAATTGTGACCTTCGACTTTGCCAACAAAGGCTATCCGTTATCATTGGGAACCAAAAGATCTTTATCCACACGAGGGACACGTCTAGCTTGATGTCTACGAGCACGAGGTTGTTCAACCCCATCATCATCATTAGCACCCAAATGTTGAGTCCTTTGCTCAGTTCGCAACTGATTTAAGGTATTGCTCATTGTCTGAAATACAACATCCCATTGTCTTTGTTCTGCCGCTTGATGGTCTAGACTTTGTTTCAACTGATTGAACATGGTTTCGAACTTATTAGTGAGTTTGTGGAGATCTAACTTTGTTGCGACACCAGCAAGATTTTTTATGTTAACTAGCGGTTTATCACTTTGGTCATCACTCCCTTTTCTACTATGAGACATTGGGACAAATTTGGAAAAAATACAAAACTTGGCACTCGAAAAAGAAAAAAAATTAAACACACCTCACCATTATGCACTCAAAAAGAAAAATTAAATTCTCAATGAGGTAATAATTAATCTTGTGATTCCTTTAGAAGTATTTATGTCAATCAATTAGGATGTATTAGAATCAAACTAACAAAGTAATCCTAATAGCAGTATGAGTCCAAAATTAGCTAGACACCAAAGAATTGTGTTGCACGGAGGAAGGAAGGAGCAACATTTGTTAATCCTACTAACACAAGAAATAAGAAAGTGTTAGAATGTGTAAAAGAAACAATAAAAAGAAAAAACAAATGAAAACCTAAAACTAAGAATCAATAAAATTGTAGAAACCCGAAAACCCAAAAACTGCGAAGCAACTTGACAAACTTCGTTCGAGGTGCTCCCGATTTCCAAAAATCACGAAATTTAAATTGGAGCCTCTCCAAATAATGTGTTTTTGATCTGAAAATTTTCAGCACAAAATTCAACCCACAAAATATTTTTTTATTCTTTAATTTTCTCATATTTTTATTTTTTTCTCGACTTTTTGATTACTTTTTTTGTGGAAAATATTTTTTTATTCTGTAATATAGTGCCAAGAATCAGTATATAAAATTTTAGAACAATTGAAAAACGTTTTCCCACTCAAAAATATTTTTTTCAAAAAAAAATTATTGGGTAAAACTGCTAATTGGCTATTAGTAATGGAAATCAGTGTAGAAAGCAACAAAGAATACCCAAAACACCCAAAATCTGATACCAAATGATACGAAAAGAATGTGGAAGAGGATCGTAAAGTTTTCAAGTCGCAGATTTACCCCAAAGCTCTAGACAAATGTAATCTGAAACGAAAACAAAGAAAGACAGATTAATTGATAAGAAGAATAATCAAACGAAATTAAAACGAAAGAAAGATGAATGGCTGGTAACGAATCCAATAGATAATGAAACTAGGGTTTCTTAGATGAAAGAAACCATCCTTCGACCTCAAGAAAACGTCCCAACTAGATATGAAAAATGAAAACACAAACAGATTCGTTAGAAGTGATTTAAAAGATAAAAGCAAACTGTTTAGGCAAGAATGATTGAAACAACAAGAAAAGATTGAATCTCTTCATTTTTTATGTGTTCCTTGATGGATCAAGGTAGAAGAACTTCCCTCTTGAAGAAATTTCAACCTAGAACAAAAACAACTAAATCAGTAACCCTAAACAGCAAGAAATAAACTAGATCAAACTAGAACGATAGATTAAAGATAGAAAAGAGAAGATAACGTCCTAAGAAGCCTTGGAAATAATAAGAATCCACAACTCCCTTCAGTGGCTCTAATTTCCCCTCCAAGAAAGAGATCTTGGCAAGAAAAAGCTTGAAGATGATTCCCACAACCTAAAAGATTGTTAAAACAGATTCTAAAAAAAACTCAAGAGCAATTCTTGAAGAAAAACTCAAAGAGAATTATTATTAACTCAAAATAATCAAAATTAAGTGTTCCTTCAAGGGGGGAATGACCATGCTACTTATAGGCCCCCAAAATAAGCTTTCCTAACCCTAATAGAATTCTAACCATGACAACTAATCAAATAAAATAAAAAAATAATAATAAATTTAAGTATGGATATGGGGAATTTTGGCCAATGGGCTTTGAATGGGCTCCTTGGGTTGAATTCTTATATGATGATCCAGTTATTAAAATAAAAATTGGACCTACATTTAAATACTTTCCAATTTGGGTCACTTTAATAATTTGGCCTGATATTCAATTAAGTTACTTTCTAAACTTCAAGATGAACTTGTAGATATCTTAATGGGCCTTTCTACAAGAACTTGGTCTTGTGATCCGTTTGCTCTCGAAATTGGCTCGTTCAATGTTGTACAAGAAATCCAATCTGCCTTGGTTGCAAGATTTGATTTCTTTTTCCAAGAATTGAAATCTTGATTTTCTTGATTCTTGAAATTATTTGAAACAGCATAATTGGACCAAGATTCAGTTTCTTGATTTTCTTGAAAACAAGAAAGTGAATCTTGATTTTCTTTTTTGATCATTTGCGCATCTAGGGCCTTGCTAATGAAATCTTGGATGGTCCCGTTCAATTTTGCTCAAATTTGCTTGGCTTTTGACCTCGTTATTGGTCCTTGAGGAAGATTGAGCCCATCACGTTCATATGCTGGATTTTAGGCCTTACGACTCATATAAGATACTGAAAATCCAACGCAAAAGGGGAAGTAGCATTGCAATGCAATCACACTAAGAAGTGGGAAATAGATGATAGGATTAAACAATTCTGATCAAGATCATGTTGAAGCATCCACTTCACAACAACAAGAAGAGATTATAACTGAAGGAAGTCAAGCACAAAATAATGCTGAAGAACCAACTGTAGTACCATCTCTGCCTACAGTCTGTCCAGGTAAGTTATCGACACAACCATCACTGTCGAAGCAACAGAGTTATCCATAACCAGTTACTACGACCATTCCGTTGCCATTAATGAAAGATCTCGGTAGCTTCACAATCCCATGCTCTATCGGAAATCATTACTTAGGTAAAGCTTTGTGTGATTTAGGAGCTAGTATTAACTTAATGCCTCTATCTACTTTTAATAAGTTAGGAATCGGGACGATGAAGCCTACTACGATGACATTACAACTGGCAGACAAATCTCTAGCACAACCAGAAAGACAGATCAAAGATGTTCTTGTTCAAGTCGATAACCTAGTTTTTCCTACTGATTTTATCATCCTAGACTGCGAAGCAAACAAGAAGGTACCCATTATTTTGGGAAGACCATTTTTAGCAATAGGATGAACACTTATCGACGTGTTCAAAAGAGAACTAGTGATGCATCGTAATGATGACCATGTAACTTTCTGTGTGTTTGGAGCATCACCATCCAAACCCAAAGAACAATGTCACCACATTGACGCGTTGGACAAGGTTATTTTGGAAGAATTTCATGAAAGGAGTTCAACATTGTTTGAGGATGATGCGATGACATTTATTGATGATATCCTAGTTGATTGTCAAGATAAAGAAGAGGTAAATAATTATGATATGCGTAGAAATTGACAAATGGAATCTTTGGATTTGTCCAATAGTACAATATCAGTATTTAAACCATCTATTGAGCAAGCTCCTACCTTGGAGTTAAAACCATTGTCGACGCCTTTGAAATATGTTTTCCTTGGTGACAATGAAACACTGCCTGTCATTGTCAACGCATCCCTCAACGCAACACAAGAAGAGAAGCTTATCTTAATCTGAAAGATCACAAGAAAGCCATAGCCTGGAGCATCGCAGACATCAGAGGCATCGATCCTTCTTTCTATATGCATAAGATACAGTTAGAAGATGAAGGGAAGCAATCCATTGAACAATAACGACAGCTCAATGAGAAAATGAAAGAAGTGGTAAAAAAGGAAATTATCAAATGGTTGGATGCGGGCATTATATACCCTATTTCTGATAGTAACTAGGTAAGCCCATCCAATGTGTGCCTAAAAAGAGTCGTTTCACAGTTGTGACTAATGATAAGAATGAGTTAATTCCTACTCGCATGACAATTGGATGGCGAGTGTGCATGGATTACCGATGATTGAATGCAACCACAAAGAAGGACCATTTTCCACTTCCTTTCATCGATCAAATGTTGGATAGGCTAGCTGGTAAAGCCTACTATTGCTTCCTGGATGGTTATTCTAGTTACAATCAAATAGCTATTGCACCGGAAGATCAAGCAAAGACTACATTCACGTGTCCTTTAGGAACCTTTGCCTTCCGACGGATGCTATTTGGGTTGTGTAATGCGCCAGCAACATTCCAAAGATGTATGATGGTGATATTCTCGGATATGATTGAGGACTCACTCGAGGTATTTATGGATGATATTTCAGTTTATGGACAGAGTTTCGACCAATGCATCGACAATTTGGCAAAAGTTTTGAAAAGATGCAATGAAACAAATCTGGTTTTGAATTGGGAAAAATACCATTTTATGGCAACTAAAGGAATTATTCTTGGCCATCGCATTTCTTGTCAAGGCTTTGAGTTCGATAAAGCAAAGGTTGAAATCATCAAAAAATTACCACCACCTACCACTGTCAAAGCAATAAGAAACTTTCTTGGACATGCTGGTTTCTATAGACGATTTATCGAAGATTTTTCCAAGATAGCTAAACCCTTATGCTCATTCTTAGAGCAGAATAAAAAATTTGAGTTCGACGATGCATGTCTAGGTGCATTCATATCAATAAAGAAGCAGCTAGTACAAGCTCCGATTGTCATAGCACCAGACTAGACGCAACCATTAGAACTAATGTGCGATGCTAGTGACTTTGTTGTCGGAGCTGTCCTCGGCCAAAGAAAAAATAAGGTATTTCATTCTATTTATTATGCTAGCAAAACACTAACTGAAATGTAGGTTAATTACACCACAACTAAAAAGAATTGCTAGCAGTGGTCTTCGCCTTTGACAAGTTTAGTTCTTACCTTGTCGTTGCAAAGACTACAATTTACACGAATGACTTAGCATTGAGATACATTTTCAAAAAAAAAGATACCAAACCTAGACTCATTAGATGGATCCTACTCTAAGAATTTGATGTTGAAATCAGAGAGAGGAAGGGATTTGACAATCAAGTAGCTGACCATTTATCTAGGCTAGAAAGTGATAGTGAAATTGGACAAAAGACCTATTTAAAGTATGCGCCGACATTATAATTCACCGTTGTGTACCTGAAGAAGAAATGATGTCAATCTTGAGACATTACCACAATGGCCCATATGGAGGACATTTTGGTGGAACAAGGACTACTACAAAAGTCCTACAATTAGGATTCTATTGGCCCAATTTGTTTCGAAACGCTCAAAATTTCGCGCAATAATGTGATTGTCAACGCACTGGTTCTATATCTCGACGCAATGAGATGCTCCAACAACCTATAATGGAGGTAAAGCTTTTCGATGTTTGGGGTATAGACTTCATGGGACCATTTTCGAACTCTTTTGGAAATGTATATATCTTAGTGGCTGTTGATTCCATATCCAAGTGGATTTAAGCTATTGCTATACCAAAAGACGACGCCCGAACAATGTTGAACTTCTTCCATACATACATCCTCACAAGGTTTGGAACCCCAAGAGCATTGATAAGCGACCAAAGCACTCATTTCTACAATAACCAAGTGGTAACTGCAATGAAACGATATGGTGTGAAGCATCATATGGGCACCATGTAACACCCACAAAATAATGGTCAAGCCAAAGTATCCAATCGCCAAATTAAAGGTATACTTGAAAAGGTGGTTAATCCATCTAGGAAGGATTGGTCAGTGCGACTACATGATGCATTGTGGGCACTTTGTACCGCTTACAAAACCCCATTGGGAATGTTCCCATATCAGCTACTGTTTGGAAAATCTTGTCACCTACCTGTCAAACTTGAACATAAAGCCATGTGGCCAATTAAGTAGGTAAATTTGGATTATGATGCTGTTGGGAAGAAAAGATTGTTGGACATCACAGAATTAGAAGAGATCCGACACCATGCTAATAAGAATGCTGGGATATACAAGGAAAAGACAAAGAGATGGCATGACAACCTCATATTGCGTCGACAATTTCATCCTGGTCAATTGGTACTTTTATTTAGTTCACGTTGGAATTACATCTAGGAAAATTGCGATCAAGGTGGTCAGGACCATTCAAAGTTGTCGAAGCATTTCCAAGCAATGCAGTGACAATCGAAAACTTAAAGGATGGGCAACAGTTCAAAGTGAATGGCGAACGTCTTAAACACTATGTGATCCCAGATGTTTCAGAACCAGATGAAACTATTGATCTGGTGACACTTAGATAATGTCGATGCATTTATTTATTTTCTTTTATTTCTTTCACTTTTTCTTGTGTTGTTTTAGATTCTTAGCAGAAATAAAAATCATCTTTTTGTCGACGCATTGAAGCACTGATTTTCGGTGCATTCAGCGATGAGTCAACATTACTTTTTTAGCAAGAATCGTGCCAATCAATTTTCTCTCATCCCAACCATTAGATCAAAACAAAAACGACACAATCCATAGCCTGGCAATTAATGGCTGTAGACACAACGATTTCCCATATTTTTTAACTCATTACATTTAGGTTATAAAATCCCCTATTGTAGTTATCTTCCTCTTCACAATCGCCATTGTTACTGCAACTCATCTCCCTCACTATCGGCAGACTTCCTTTTCCTCTTTCAAACTAATATCCTTCTGTAGTTTTTCTTTATTCTCTTTTATTTTCACCATGGCTAAGACTCGTGCTTTTAAGAATAGTCCTAAACCTTTCTCCAAAAACACTTCAACCACCCCTATTGAGATTTCGTCCACGACACCACCACCTTCATCCACAGGCCCGGTGCGATTTTTAACGACTGCAGCTAAAGATAGATACCACATTATCAAGCTCAAACGCAATATCCATCCTGAACAGGGCTTCCAACTTTCCAACACTTTACCCTCGGAAGACAAGTCCACTACACTATCAGTCGTTTAGGGTGGGAATACTTCTGTGACCTAATCTAGCTATTCCCCTACTCTAGTTCGAGAATTTTATGCCAACTTAGTGGACAAAGAGCAAGAATTTATTTTTTTCGAGAGGGGCTTGTACCATGGAGTGTGGCACATATCATTTTCTTGCTACGGATACCAGAACGCGTAGACAGTCACTCGCCCTTTATGCACAGTTTAAACAAAGATAGCTTGACTGAGATGATGAACAACCTTTGCGTCGACAATGCTTCATGGACGGGCAGTGGATTCCACAATTTTACAATGCATAGACGTTACTTGATGACTTTCTATAAGGAATGATTCCACTTTATTAATAGTCGTGTTATGTCATCCATTCACAGTACTATGGCCACATTGGACCTATGTGTTTGTTGCATTCCTTCTCGCACCATCATCACATCGATATTGGGGAGCTTATACATGCCCAAATTACGGAAGCTACAGGAAAGCAAAATGATATTCTTCCTTTCCCCTCTCTTATTATGCTCATTTGTCAACATAAAGACATTGTGCCAAAAGATGAGGAGGAGGTCGTGGAAAATAAGGGTCCGATCAATGATATATTGATTGAGAGGATGACACGAGGCCAAGATACACCTATGGCCAAGGAAGCTTTGAAAAAGAAAGACAAGGGGAAAGGGAAAAAGAAAGAAGAACATGCTAATGCACCCACAAATCCAAAAATATGAAGAGGACTGGCTAGTTCGAAAATTCGTCTTGACCGTATTGATACGCGTACAATCTGCCTCATGAGTGCATTAGTCGATTTGGATTACAGTCAACATATATTTTATACATACACAAAAGCCTAGAATGAAGCCATTATCGCTGCATTGTGTCACATCAGCATCAGGCCACTGCCAGATTTTCCAACATTCCCTGATATCTTCTATCCTATGTGCCACTCCTCATCTGACCAGCCTACTACTGATGGTAGGCCTACTCAAATGCCAACAAGAATTCACATATCTGATGATGAAAACAACGAAGGGCATTCAAATGCTGAGAAGGATTGCTACTGCAATATTACTGGTCTGTTCGAGGCTGAATTCTCCAACAGTTTAGACGTAAATATGGTTGAAAGAGCAGCTATTGCAGAAGAAGATGTCAATGCAATCGAATGCACTAACATTGGCCCAATTGAAGTTGAGCAACATATGGAAAAGGAAGCCAATTAAGGAGGTGATCAAGAGAAGGATGAAGAAAAAGAAGAAGAAACGGAAGAAGAGAAAGAAGAAACAGAACCTGCTGAGGTGCAGGAAGAGAAGGAACCCGATGCCCCAACAATGATCGTGGAGGACGTTGTGGGAGCATCCAGCTTAGAAGAGACTCGACCAACTACGAGTCAAACTGAAGTTGTCACTGGCGAAGTAGAGGAATTGAATCCTCTCGTTATTGTACCGTACATAGCACCACTCGCCGAAATCCACCCATCCGACGTGACAATTGATGAGACCATCACCCAACCTGCTAAGGGAGAGCAATCCACAGAGCTGATTGGTTCAAAGGATAAGAAGAGGAAGAGGTGCAAGGGTAAGAAATAGAAGAAACACCATGACGAGGGAGAGCACCCGAAAAAGAAGAAGAAGAAAACCAAAGCAGCCTCTACATCAACTGCTGCTGAATAAAGTGGTACATCTCTTTTTAGTTAGTTTTCATGCATTTTTCTTATACCTGCATTTTCATTGTCAATGCATTTCTCTTAGTTTACTACATTGTAGTTGCATTTCCATTACTTTTTATATATCTATTGTCAGTGCATTGGGGACAATACAGATATTAAGATTGGGGGGGAAGCTAATGTGACTTGGAAATGCAACTATACCTTCTTATTTGACTTTTATTTTATTTCTTTAGTAATAAAAATTGACAAAATTTCAACAGAATTGTGCCCACAAATTTTTATTTTGATGCGTAACTCTTGAATTGTTTGAATGCCGATGTAGAAATTGGATGAGAATGAATGAATGTTGAGTATGTTATTTTGGAATGAATAGTTGAAATTGTTTTAGTAATAGATGGAGAGTATTGACGTTGAATCTTAAACTAACTGATCAGTACAGTGACATTGTATGAATAAAAGACACTCCAATATGAGTGCATTGTGACTTTTAAGGAAGAACACTCCACTGCAGACAAAGAACATAAAACTTATCTAGCCAAAGGCTGTAACTTCAAGAGTGTGTATTGGCGCAATTACATGCCTCCTGGGGGTTTGTTGCACCCCATCGTTACTACCCAGGAGTAAAGTTAGAGTAATGCAATGACATCTTTCACTCACTTACAACAAGGAGAAAAAGAAGAAAGAAAAAATAATAATAATAAATTGTTGAAAAGGCTCACGGAAGGTTAAGATTCAATTCATGATACTAACATTGATAAATTGCAATTTCAAGTTGTTCATGTTTATAAATTGTCGGCACAACATTCTATTATATGAATGCAGTTTAAACATTAGAAATTTAGAGAATCCAAGTTATGTGAATAACGATTGCGGTGACATTTCTAATTGTAACTTTGTTAATTTTTGTTCACTTGAGGACAAGTAAAAACTCAAGTTTAGGGGTGTGATGGTATTACAAATGACATAGATTTTCTTCCTAATTTAGTGTTTAAATTATTCCTTTTATACTTAGCTTAGCATGCATCATTAGCATTTTATACTTAATTTTCATGTTTTCCAACTCATTGATAGTTAGTTTAAATTCTTGTTAGTTTTATCTATTTTGTACTAATGTCGACATAAGCAGCCAAAATATTGTGTTTTAATATTGTCAGCGCAGGAATTCAGCATAGAAGCCTAATGATGAACAATTGTAGCCACAAAATCAGTTGAATATTGTGATAAAGAGATGTCACCGCATTGAAACTAAACCTCAAATGAGAAGAATCAAGCTGAATTCACAGATGGAAGCCCAACACAGGAATTTCACAGATGTAGCTGTGATTACAAATTTAGAATGCATCCAGCAATTCAGTGACAATCTGTAGATATGAGAAGAACATACTAGAACTACGTGAGTGCACAACTGTATTTTAACTAATTTTGAAAGCTACAAAATCCATATCTAGATCTGAGAGAGAAAGCTAAATCCTACAATATTTTAGAGGCTATAAATAGACGAACAAAGAAGAAAAGAAAATCATCAAGAGTAAGGGGTTAAATTCTAAAAATTATGTGTGAATTGAAGGTTTGAACTAGAAACTGGTGAGCTGATAAAGCAAGTCCACAACTACTTTTGACGTGAAGTGCTTGATGCTGCACAAGAGGAACAATTAGGGAGTAGGCTTAGTAGTCTAGAGATAGTAAGCTTCGTTGTACTCCTTAATTCTTCTTAAATGATGATGGATTCTGATGATATTAAATGAATATGAGAGTGTCTTTTAATGTTATGTCATTTTGATTCTTATTCTACACTGCTAGTCTGTTTATTCTTGGATCTAACTGCTTTAAGCATGAGAGTGTAATTGCAATACGTCGACATCGAGAAATGCGGTGATAGGTTAGGTTAATAAGTGGGTTAGGCGAGAGCTGCTCGGGACTGGGTTAAAAACCAGTTACTTGTTCTCAAGTACACATCGTTGTTCACACCGAGAGGTGGAGTAATTGTGGGTACTTGAGTTGGGATTAAGTAAGGAGCTGTTGTTGGTATGAAATCAAAGGGACTTCATTACAGCGACAATCCATCAATATTACACCTTGTCGACACATCTTGAGTTGCAACTTAGCAGATTCAGTGAACCATTTCTACCCTTTACACTTTGTCACATTTATATTTCATGCATTTAAATATTCAGCATTTAACACTCAATACAATTGGATTTATTTTCAGTACACTGACATTTAATCTCTGAAATTTAACTCTAATTGCGTTGACATTGATTGACTATTTTAGTGTGCAGATATGACATATTGCACTAACATCAGTACTCACATTACCTTTAATTTTAGTATTGATTGCTCCGAAAATTAGCCATTAAAAATCCATTCCTTATGGTATCGATATCCGATAGATTTGTCTATCAACTATACTTACGTCGACGTGTGTACACTTGCACAATTATTGTGTCGCAAAAACATCAATCATTGCTCTACTTGTGGTAACGGTATATTGTTGACTTGTTGTGGCTGCACTGGAGGAACATGATTTTGTTGTACCAACGGTGGTATATCGTTATTATTTCTAGCCATTTTCTTTGCTCTTGTCTCTTTCTCCGAATAGTTCTTTCAATTTACGGATCAATACTGACAATGTTGTTAGCATTTCTCCTTGTGGCCATAAAACACCCAAAAAGAATTGAAAAGAATCAACAAAAGATTTGTAATCGATAAAAGTCAGAAAAGGAATAGTAATTGCAACTACAAAAATAAACATCAAACAAACGCCAATCCCTGGCAACGATGCCAAAACTTGATCGGCATGTAAATGTCATAGTAATTATGTGCAAGCAGACACTAGCGATGCAAATATAGTAGACAGATGTGAGTCTGTCGGATATCGTTTACACGAGGATGGTGTTCTTGTTGCTTAAACTTGTTGACTCAATTAGAGTTTAAATGAAAAGAATTGTTAAGAGTAATGTCAACGCAATTTAGTTAAGACTTCACAAATAAAATAGTTAAATTTGTCAATGCAAATATAACATAAAATGTCAAAGCAAATTAATAGAAAATGAATTGTTTGTTGAAGATGTTTGTAAATGTAAATTCAAAAAATTAAAAGAAGTAGATCAAGTGCAAAGAAATGGGGGGATCCCTGACTTCACAAGTCGACAACGCTAAATGTGACTACAAGGTAACTGATAGATGAATTGTCGCCGCAATTAAGTTCTAATGAGATCTCACTGCTATCGACTTATCTATTTAACAAAGACCCAATTACCACACCAACAAATGGCCAGAATTCCTTCTTGCCTCAAGCAACTTCCGTTGTCTTACTTGTTAATCTAACTTTATCACTGCACCTTCCAGTGATTGTGACTCAATCCCATTTTCATGGTCAAAACAGTTAAATCCAAATATAAACAGATAAAAAGAATTGAGTAGAAATCAAAATAGATCTAACATTAATAGGTACTTCTAAACACAATTAATAGTCAACAGAATTCATTAACATCAAGAGGAATTAAAGAAAAAATTCAAGCATGCTATTCCTAGTCTACTAGAATCCTTCCATAATTGCTCCTCTTGTTCGCACTTAGGCACTTCTTGTCAGAAGTAGTTGCCTCCTCGTCGCGCCAGATCACCCTATTGGGAAGTTAAGCTTACATGGGTAGCTCACTTAAGAAAGAATTAGAGAATTGTGCAATTAATTTCTTCACCACTTGATTATGATCTTCTCTCACTTCCCTTTATTTATAATCACCAAAAAGTACATGTCTAGTCGCTTCTCAGATCTAACTCCCTTTTGCAACTGCACAAGTTTGTTATTGCTAGCTGTGCACTCACGCAGATTTGGTTTGTGCATTAGGTTGTTGTAGATTGTCACGACATCTTTGGACGCAAATTATGATTTTTATTTGTAACGATAACTTGACATTCTCCTGCGCTGGTACTTTTGGATATGTTAGCAGTGTAAAGTCCCTGTTAAAATGTAGAAGTATTCATGTGGTGACATATTTGGCCGCAATTCTAGATCAAACTTGTGGCTGCAACTTTGAATGCTTTCCTACTCTGATCTTCTAAAGTGGTTCTCTTCGCTAAAAACTTTAGAATCAAAATTGATACTAAATATAGCAACAATAGTGGTACAAAAAGGGATAAAATGAAAGAAAGTAAGATCATACAACACTGATTTAGAAAATGCAAATACTAAGTATGAATTGTTGAAAATGTATGCTAAATATGATACAGAAAGAACAAATTATACACTAATTAGGGAGAAATTAAGTGTCATTTCTAATGCTATCAAGAGACTTTGTAAATCTATCCACAATCACCCAGATCAAATCCTTACAAGTAGGAGTCAAAGGCAAACCCGAAATGAAGTCCATCGTAATCCACTCTCATTTCCACTCAGGAATCTGAATAGGCTGAAGCAAACCAGATATAAGTTGATGTTCGACTTTCACTCTCTAACAAACCAAATATCTCGCAACAAAGTCGGGAACATCGTTCTTCAACCCAGGCCACCAATACAAAACACGAAGATCCTAACACATCCTGTTCTCACTGGGATGCATAGCATAAGGACTGCTATGTGCCTCGGTAAGAATCAAGCGCCTCAAATCATCATCCTCCGGAATGCATAAACGACCTCAAAAGCATAGAATGCCATCAAAGTTAAGATCAAAATCTCCCTGATCTTTCAGTTTCGTACCTAGCAGATTGAACTTATTTTCACATTTGATGAGCTTCAAATCGAGTAAATTCCTTTATGTTTTATGAATTTTTAGTCTAGTTTCGTTTTCTAATAAATTGTGCTAAGAAGGTTGTATTATTGCTTTTAAGGCCAAACGAGGCCTAAAGATTAGTTAAAATACTTTATGAGTGCACCGGAGACTAGTAGGAGCAAGCCATAATGATACTGACCAATTCGTCACGACAAAGACAGCCCTATGTCGCAACAAAGGGATTAGTAGCAAGGAATTCCAGGACTGTGTGCTACGTCGGCCCCAAACTCCAACTCTGCATCCTACGAGGGGCAGTTTCATCTTCATAATACAACTTAAACACGAGGAATGGTAGTTGACCTAGGGTTGAGGAAAAACGACCATCTAAAGCTATAAAAATGACCTTTAACACTAAGGTTAAAACACCATTACTTAGATTTTAGTTTTCAATTTTAGTTTTATTTATTTTCAGTTTTTGAAACGAGATTGTAGAAACTCGTGTAAACGATTGAGGAGTTTTTCCCGACAGATCACTTAATACAATTTTATTTTCATTTTCATTCTCTTTTGGATTTATATGTATTCATATATTGTGTTATTGATGAATAAAGAAACCATGATGAACTAATTCCATTTTGGGAAATTAGGGAGTGGAAGTATGAATAATTAATTATTGTTTTAATTATTGTTTTACAAGGATTTAACCTTTCGAATCAGTTGTATGGGAAAGGAAGAACATTAAACAAACACTAAGCCTGACAACCTTAAAAAGTCATCTAGGTGGGAATGAACCCAAAATTGGTATTCCCATCAGTGAACACTTTCTCCCCAATTCTGTTTAGATTGTGACATCTAGCGATAAGTAATCTCTATCGACTTGCTATACCTGTGGAAGATCGATAGATCCAACTGGGGTAGTGACTAGTTGATTTGAGGAAAATACCCTAAACCCAACAATTGAAGAAATAATACGAAAACGACTTAATCTCCCCAAAGTCGTTTATAAGAATTTCTACAACTCAAACTTTGCTTTTATTTCCTGTTTTAGTTTATCTTTTATTTTATGCCTTCAAACAAACTCTTCTATTTTCTCTCGTACTATAAACCCTAATAACAGAACTAATTAATTTTATTCTTTGCAGGGATTCTATTTACTATAGCCTATGCCTCCTTTGGGTACGATCCTTGAAATACTTCCAAGTATTCCTTTATAAACATACTATATTTACAACCTGACTCGTATACTTGTGAAAAGCCAAAATTTACATCAAACGAGAGTAAGTTCGGGGGCGGTCAAGTTGTTGTCGTCGTTTCTAGGGTGGCAACGCTTTAGAAAATTTTATTCTTTCTTTGTATTAAAATAAATAGGAAAATTTTAGGTTATAGATACAATTTAACCATTCTAGCAGTGTTATTTATTTCAGATCTAACCCTATTCCTTTAATTTCCATTATATTTAAACCCATGGATGCATACGATTTATTTTGTTCAGATCTCATGTTTGATGATGATTATGATGCCAAAATCTACGAAGATGAGTGTTATGAAGATTGGGAGATGAAAGAAAACAATAGATTATTGATGTTAGAGTTAAGTCAACTTTGTGAAGAGACTTAGATCCTTGACCCACATAATGGTCAGTCTTTTAGGGAGATGTGCTTTGAATCTGAACAAATTGAACGAGAACAAGAACAATGGTTGAAAGAGGAAAGGGAAAAAGAAAGTTTTGAGTCAGATGATTGAATAACTGAGCAAAACGAGATCTCATCTTTTGAAAGGGAATTAGATAGTCATGTAAATATCGAGATTGAGCTCCAATCTAGTGATGAATCAACCCCCATAGAGGAAGAAAACAGTTTCAATATTCCACATCTATATCTTAAACTAATAACTATCACAAAACCGTCAACAAAAGAAATATTAGTTGAAGATATCATTTATCAAAGATTCAATTCCAATGGAGATTAGCTACTATGTATAATACTTTCCTGGTGCAGCAAATCCCTAGAGAAATTAGTAATGTGAAAACTTTCCAATTTTTGCAGAAAACAAGAAATATGTACGAGCTAAAGTTCCAACCCTCAACTTGCGTAATAGTTACATCCTTGGAACAAGAAAACATGCATTCGTGGGAGAGGCAATTACGGCAATGGTCTAACAAGCCACAAGAATCAGAGTTCAGTGATGGAAATTACAAGGGAGAACAAATAGCTGCAGCAACATCAACACATTAATTTGCCATAAATTCACCATTTTTAAATGAGGTGATTGAGTAGCAATTAATCCACCACACAAATGCAGGTGAATTTCATGAGTTGATCAATGATAAATGCAACCATGTGAAAGGTTCGTGATATAAATTTATAGATGTTGTCAATATATACGATCAGAGAAAGGAACTGGAGGTAATCTACACAAGAAGAAAAGGAAAATTTCGAGAAAGTGATAAGTTCTAGAGAGTAGCATGGCACAACGGCTACTGGAAGAACAATGATAAAATAGACTAGCCGAAGTGCACACTTACGCTCTTGTCAAATATTTCTGACAATAACTAACCCTTAATTTTAAATTTTAGTCACTAACCTACTAATGTAATAACATTTCGTTCATTTTTAGGGTATTTCTTTTAAATCTGACAAGTTTGTCGCGACACAAGTACTCCACGTTGCGACGAAGAAACCAAACTGCTCCAAGGACACCAAAAAACTCGAAATTGATGGCAATGTCACGAAATTAGGAGACTTACGTTACAACATAGGAGGTAGTCTGCTGGAATAGGGGAACTGAAGGGTTTGTCGTGACATAGGGTGAGCTACGTCATGACAAACCGACACTAGTGGGTTGGTTGCGAAAAACTTATGCTAAGTCGCGACATCATTTGCAATTTTTACATGGTTGACCCGACTCGATTACGTAAATTGATACCCTAAAACTCTATTTACTCAATTTCTAAACACTAAAACCTAATTTTTCATACTCCTGTATATATTAACTCAATCTAAAACACATTCCCTTCACTTAAACACTCTTCAAAAACTCTATACTCCTTCAAATCTTCTCTTCACTTTCATAACCTAGACCTCTTCCTCTACAAAAGGCTTTACTCCATCAATCAAGGCTTCAATAGACCCTCATTGGCAAGACAAAATCAAATGTATTTCTCAAACATTCATTATTCTATTCATTACTATTCATTTTTTTTTGTGTAGATTATAATGCCTCTACGAATGAGAGTAATGATCCAAGAAAGTGACAGCAATTTGGATTTTGAACGATTTGCAAATGCTCAAATAGAAAATGACTTTTTGGCTTCACAAAGGCAGACTCCCATTCAAGAATGAAGCTTTGAACCATCGATGATTCTCTACAAAGAGGTATGGCCATTGGTACGATATCATAAGTAGGAGGAATTCTATGTTCTCCAAATAGGTAATGTTGTAGTACAAGTAGTTCATGAATTTTACGCATCTTTTAAGGATGACATAGTTAAGAGAAAACATCTAGGCATAGCGATAGTTCGAGATTGTGAGTTTCGAATGTCACCTAAGGATATATGCAAGTATTATAGCGTCCGTTACTTTAAGGAAGATTATATTCAGAAAATAGACCTTAATTCATTTGAGAACACAGATATGGGGGAAATAATCCAACTTTTTACAGAAGGGAGGGGCACTTGGAACTTTATGCCCGACATTGGCACACCATCTAATTTCAACCAAGCTATCATGTTTTCGGTAGCTAAAATGTGGAAGCAATTCCTAGCTACAAGACTTATACTTGCTCTAAATATGTCTACCGTTTATTCTTTGAGAGCTTTACTATTGTATGGCATTTTACAGTGCAAGCAGGTTCATGTAAGCTCTTAGATATACGAGGAAATGAAGTGATGCACCTAGATCCAAAAGAGTGGACTCTTTTTTCCACACTTGGTAATCGTTCTATGTAAGAAGGCGTGAGTACCAATGAAAGATGATGAATAGTTTCTAAAGTCGACTCAGAGCATCATTAGAGATTCCCTATAGAAGCAATTGATCGCTCTAGAACATACTCCCGTTCGGTGTAGATTTCAGCTTTTTCAAGTATACGGGTCAGGTTGTAAACATAGTTTGTTTAGAACGAAACACTTAGAAGTATTTCGAAGATCGTACCCAAAGGAGGCTTAAGGCGATAGTAAATGGAATTCTTGTAAAGAATAAAATTAAACAGTACTAATTTTAGGGTTTATATTACGAGGGAAGTAAGAGTTCATTGAAAGCATGAAATAAAAAGATCAAAATAAAATAAAATAAAATAAAGAAGCGTTGTAGAAATTCTTATAAACGTCTTTGGAGAGATTAGGTCGTTTCTGTATGATTTCCTCAATTGTTGGGTTTTGGGGATTTTCCTCCAATCAACTAGTCACTACCCCAGTTGGATCTCTCGATCTTCCACTAATATAGTGAGTCAATAAAGATTACTTATAGCTAAATGTCACAATCTAAACCTATTTAGGGAAAAGGTGTTCACAGATGGGCAATACCAATTTGGGTTCATTCCCACCTAAATGACTTTCTAGGGTTGTTAGACCTAGTGTTTGTTTGATGCTCTTCCTTTCTTAAACAGCTGATTCGAAAGGTAAAATCTTTGTTAAACAATAATCAATTATTCATATGTCCGCTCCCTAATTCCCCAAAATGGAATTAGCTTCTCATGGTTTATTTATTCATCAATAACATAATATAGGAAAACATGTAAATCAAGAATTGAATGAAAAATAAACTAAATTGTATTGAGCGATCCGTCGGTAAAAATTCCTCGATCGTTACGCAAGTTTCTACAATCTTGTTTTAAAAGCTAAAACAAATTAACTAAAAACTGAAAATTAAAGGCTATGTAATTGTGTCCAAACCTTAGTTCTAAACGTTATATTTATAGCTTTACATGGTCATTTTTCCTAAACCCTAGCTCAATAGTCGTTCCTCGTGCTTAAATTGCATTGTGAAGATGAAAATGCCCCTTGTAGGATGTAGATCTAGAGTCTGTGATCGCTATCACAACACACCATGCCCTGTGTCGCGATGTAGCAGGTAATCTTGGAATTCCTCACTGCTAATCCCTTTGTTGCAACATAGAGCTGTCTATGTTATGACGAAGTAGTTAGTATCACTCTGGCTTGCTACTACTAGTCTCTCCTGTACACTCACGAAGTATGTTAGCTAACTTTTAGGCCTTGATTGACCTTAAAAGCAATAATACAACCTATTTAGCACATTTTATTAGAAAATGAAACTATACTAAAAATGCATAAAATATAAAGGAAATATTTGGTTTCAAGCTCATCAAACGTGGAAATAAGTTCAATCTTCTAGGGATGGAAACGGTAGTTCAGTAATATGTCGAGCTGCAAAAGGAAACAAATCAAAGAGTGGAATTAGAGACGAAAAGAAAGATGGATGTACCGACTTCGTTGAAAGGAAGTAAGAAAACCAAAAAGATCCAAGAAAGCATCGAAGCCAAGCTCAATGGGATGATAGCTTAGATGAAAGAAGCAACTCCGATGCTGACAGAGTTTGCGAGGATACATGGGTTACCAACTCCAAACTACCCTTCAAACATGTTTGGGGAAGAAGAAGAGGAAGATGAACCTGAGTTGGGACAAGCCAATCAGGAGCAAAGTGAGCCTAACACTGATGAAGAGTATGAGGTAGTGTTTCAGCCTCATTACTCAACTCCTAAAGGATTGGTGATTCGGAGCCCAGCACGACGACAAGGTGGAAGCTCCCAACAAAAATACACCGAAAAGGGCAAGGCTCTAATGGATCCTCAACCCGATGAGGATGATGATGATTGAACTTTTAATTTTTTTTAAAGACTTTGATTTATTTTTAGACTTGTAATTTTTGGCTAATTTTTAATTTTTAGGGATTTATATAATTCGTAGAAGTAGAATTAGGAGTTGTTTTTGTATGCTTTAATTCTTTTTGTAGGAACCTCGTATTTTGGAGACACAACAATTTTGAGCGCTTAAGCCAAAAGGAGGAAGGACAATCACCATGAGAAGAGAAGGGCCTTCACGATCAATCAAGTAATTTTTTTCCTTAATATTTATAGGGCTATGCATTGAGGATAATGTGTTTTATAAAGTGTGGGGGTAACATAGGAATTTTGGCATATAATTTTTCTATTTTGACTTTTTGATGTGTGCTTGAGCTTGTAGAAATACAAGTGATTGGTTAGGAGCATGTATAATAGGTGGACTATGTTTTCTTGATAAACTCGGCATGATGTTGAAGAAATTTTACATTTTTTTTAGCATGGGATTTTTTAAGTTTTATAGGTTACACTATGTATAGATAAGAAAAAAAATTTATTGACACTAAATGATATGCATAATATGAGGAAACAAGCATGCTAATATATATGATAGACAATAATCTTGAGATTATGTAATTAAATTGACATTTGTGCATATTAAGTTTCTTAGGGATGACCTAAGGCATTGTTTGACACAACTAGTGTTAAAAAGCCAAACCCTATTTTGAATTATCAATTAATACCCATTTTTTAGCTTTATGACACTTTCTTAATGAGCCACGCTACAAGCCTCCTAAGCTCAAATAATGATTTGTGTATATCCTTTTATTTGGTCCTATTTTGCATAAAAATGAATGTATGATCATATGTGTTGAGGGTAGGTAGACACATTACGGTGGAGGTTGTAAAATAGAAGAAGGAAATCATGACAAAGTATGAATTTTAGATTTAGCCAAAGAAGAGAAAAAACAAGTGAAAATAACAAATATAAAATGAGCAAAAACACAAAAGAAAAGAGTAAGAAAAAATGTGAAGAGTGACACAATTAAGAAAGTCACCAATAGAAAAAAAAGAAAGCTTACTCAAGCAAATCGTATACACATAGGCTAGCCAGAAGAGTACTTTGGATTATTTCCTAAATGGAGAAATAAGAAAGGCAAGAGAAGCAAAAATAAGGAGGTGAGATGAAGTGGGACGTAAAGGGGGAGAATAGGGAACAATACAATGTGCCAAATTGTTTTCATGCTTGGGAACCTTTTGTGTGCTTAACTGTTCTTTGAAAATCATCCCTGTCCTAAACCTCAACATGTTACAAGCCAAGAAGCCCTATGTGACTTAACCAACTCTATGCATAGATGGATATAAACATTGCATAATCTCATTATAATTGTTTGTATTGTATTAGGATAATAAAATTACTCATGTTAGGCATTAATGGAGTCATATTGATAGAACTTTGATATTTGTATCTTTTGTAACCCACTGAACTTAAATTGTCTCTACTTTGAAATAGTGAAATTGCTCAACCATCATGTTAAGATTGTTAAAAGATACATGAAGCCTAGAATAAATGTTGCAAGCCTATCTTTGTATGATACAGTTTCAAGCTCACCTATCTTTCTTCTATCATTGTTATTTGGTTTTTTTTCTTGTTTGCTTGAGGACAAGAAAAGACTTAAGTGTGGGGGAGTTTGATCTGCAGCTTTCGTACCTAGCATATTAAACTTATTTTTAAATCTGATGCAACTAAATGTCGTATGGATCGATAGAAAATGAGTAGACTTCGTAAATCTATCCACAATCGCCCAGATCGAATCCTTATGAGTAGCAATCAAAGGCAAACACAAAATGAAGTCCATTGTAACCCGCTCCCATTTCCAATCAGGAAATTTAATAGGCTGAAGCAAACCAGACGAACGCTGATGTTCGACTTTCACTCTTTAACAAACCAAACATCTCTCAACAAAGTCAGTAACATCCTTCTTCAACCAAGGCCACCAATACAAAACATGAAGATCTTGATACATCTTGTTCCCACAGGGATGCATAGCATAAAGACTGCTATGCGCCTCAGTAAGAATCAAGTGCCTCAAATCCTTGTCCTTCGGAATGCACAAACAACATCAAAAGCACAGAACACCGTCAAAGTTGAGATCAAAATCTCCCTAATCTGTCAGTTTTGTACCTAGCAATTGAACTTATTGTTTTATGAATTTTTAGTTTAGTTTCATTTTCTAATAAATTGTGCTAAGAAGGTTGTATTATTGCTTTTGAGGCCAAACGAGGCCTAAAGATTAGGTAACATACTTTATGAGTGCACAAGAGACTAGTAGCAGCAAACCATAATGATACTGACCACTTCATCATGACATAAAAAACCCTATGTAACAATAAAAGGATCAGCAACAATGAATTCTAGGACTACCTACTACGTCGTAACACAAGTCTTAGTATGTTGTGACATCAGCCCTAGACTCTAACTCTGCATCCTACGAGCGACATTTTTGTCTCCACAGTGCAACTTAAACATGAGGAACGACAGTTGACCTAAATTTAAGGAAAAACTACCATTTAAAGCTATAAATAGGACCTTTAGCACTAGGGTTGAAATGCCATTACTTAGATTTTAGTTTTCAGTTTTAGTTTTATTTATTTTCAATTTTTGAAACGAGATTGTAGAAATTCGCATAAATGATCGAGGAGTTTTTCCAAGTAGATAGGTTAATACAATTTTAGTTTCTTTTTCATTCTCTTTTGCATTTATATGTTTTCATATATTATGTTATTGATGAATAAAGAAACATGAGGAACTAATTCCATTTTAGGGAATTAAGAAGTGGAAGTATGAATAATTAATTGTTGTTTTACAATGATTTTACCTTTTGGGTCAGCTGTTTAGGAATGGAAGAACATTAAACAAATACTAAGCCTGACAACCCTAGAAAGTCATCTAGGTGGGAATGAACCCAAAATTGGTATTGCCCATCCGTGAACACCTTTTCCCCATACCGATTTAGATTGTGACATATAGTGATAAGTAATCTCTATCGACTTATTATGTCGACGAAAGATCGAGAGAACCAACTAGGGTATTGACTAGTTGATTAGAGGAAAATCCTCAAAACCTAAAAATTGAAGAAATCATACAGAAATGTCCTAATCTCCTCAAATCCGTTTATAAGAATTTTTACAACTCAAACCTTGCTTTTATTTTTTGTTTTAGTTTATCTTTTATTTTCCCTCGTACTATAAACCCTAAAATCAGTACTAATTAATTTTATTCTTTGCAGGGATTCTATTTACTATAGCCTATGCCTCGTTTGGGTACGATCCTCGGAATACTTCCAAGTGTTTCGTTGTAAACACACTATATTTACAACCTAACCCGTATAATTGCAGAAAGATAAAATCTACACCGAACGGGAGTACGTTTGGTGGCGATCACTCCTTGAACTCCCAACTCAACCTATATAATCCGACGAGCAAAACACTCATCAAAAGGATGATGCTCATGAATCTGCTGTGAAAGAACTAGCCTCACCTGAAGTTCAGCCAACAGGCCACCATCCTCCGAAACAAATAGCTGATAGTACTAGAAAGAACCATTGATTTTTATTTACTTATTGTTTAAGTTGTTCCCATTTAGTCATCCTTAGTACATATTTTAACATTTTCTAGTTTAATTTATTTCTTTTTCTAACTCAATGGACCTTAGCCTAGTTTACCTTAATTTTGTTATATTTTACTACTAATGTCGCTGCATGAGCATTTCCAGAACTACCGCTGTAGAAACTTGTCCAAAGTTGTGGCTGTATGAGTATGCCTAGAATTATCGCTGCATTTGATAGGTGTCTAGATTAAAAAACCGGAAATGCGTGAGCTATCTAGTTTGGTGTAACTAACTGGTACGACTAGAGATTGCTAGATTTTGAGGAAAGGACACCTGTACTATTCAACTGAAGATAAATACTCACAAGGCACAATGCCTCTTTGTTTGCATAACAACATTATCAGAGAATGAAAGGGTAGGATACCTGTTTGTTTGGTGGCAGCCTTAGTAATTTATTGATGAAGGATTGTGCCGACATCAATTCTATGTCCCTTTAGTATAGAATGCAACAAGCACATTCTATATAGTGTTGCAGTGGTGTTATGGGTAGATGGTAGTAGGCGGCAGTTTATAAAATGGAACCATACCTTACTTTGAACAGTGAGAAAGTGACAATACATGGTGTAGTTGTTCGGATTGTTGCTAGTCCAAACTACACCGTCGACGCATAAATCATTCAGTAAAAGATCGAAACCTTCTTTAGTCAGATTTTCCAAGAACTTAATGTGTTCATCCTCTCCTTCAGTAATATAGAAGAGAGTGTTTATGTGGTCGGCGCTCTAGGGCACCAACCCTTCACGAACAAATATGAATTCCCTTACCAAAGAGGGAGAGTACCCGGCTGGATGGTCACAAAACTGCTCCCATCCCACATGAGAGATTGTTCTGGTGACTTGCTTCCCTAGAGTCAGATGCGGGGACAACTAAAATCCTTGTTCAGGATGACTGTTCCTCTTCAGCATAATTTCATGATAGCGGTCCTTCGTCACTTTTAACATGAAGAGAATAGGCTCTTTGGGTTGTTGTTGGTCGACATTCCTGACCATAGCAACTAAGGATTTAGATGGGGTTTTTTCTCCACGAGTTCTTGCCATAAGTGCTAAAATAGAGAGAGTGAAAGTATTTAAAAGAAAAAATAGAAGGTTGAAGATGAAGAAAATATAGTAACAATGGAGGTTGTGAGTGTGAGAGAGCAGTCAGCACAAAAAGGATGTTTTATAGATGATGAAGGCGAAGAGACGTGATGATAACAGAGAGTGCATTGTTCATATAGCCAATAAAAGCTAGGACACAGATCGTACTTTTTCAAGACGATTCAATGGTTGGGGATTGGATTGAATCAATCGGTGTGATTCTTGCCCAAAACATTTTGTTGAGTCGTCAAAAATGCACCGGCAAGTTATATTTTTGTGTGCATCGAAAAAAAGGAGATCTTTTGTTCCTTCATAAAACTAAAAAAATGAATTAAAAGTAAACAAAAGACAAAAAGTAAATAAAAAAATTGCAATGACATTATTAAGTAAATGTGAATAGGTTAATGGTCTCGTTTTGTTTGCTGATGCCTGAGCTGCAGTAATGCTTCAATCGTTGGCCATTCACTTTATATTAGTGCCCATCGATCAAATCTTTAACTATCACCGCACTATGTGAAAATGCTTCGACAACTTCAAATGATCTTGACCACCTTGAGCACAATTTCCCTGGGTGTAATTTTAAACGTGAGTTAAATAAAAGCACTAATTGACCAGGAGAAAATTATCACTGTAAAATGATGTTGCCGTGCCATATTTTAGTTTTTTCTTTGTAAATGGTATCATTTTCATAAGCATTGTGCCAAATTTCTTCCAGCTTTGAAATGTACAACAATCTTTTGTGTCCAGCAACATCATAGTCCATATTCACTTGCTTGATTGCCCACATGGCCTTATGTTCAAGTTCGACAGGCAAGTGACATGATTTTCCAAACATCAGCTGATATAGCGACATCCCTAATAGAGTTTTGTAAGTGGTGCAAAGCGCCCACAATGCATCATGTAATCGCGAGGACTAATCCCGTCTAGATGAGTTAACCACCATCTCAAGAATACTTTTAATTTACTGATTAGAGACCTTCATTTGTCCATTCAATTGCGGATGATACGTGGGTATACTCTAATCTCAAAGCAGAGTGATCCAATTGGAGACATCCCTAGGCTTGGCATCTTTTTTAGCAAAAAGGTATCTCAAAGCAGAGTGATCAGTGTATATTATAATCTTTGCACCGAAAAGATAGGAACGAAACTTGTCAAATGCAAAAACTACTATCAGTAACTCTTTCTCAATTATCGTATAATTCACCTGTACTTCAGTTATAGTTTTACTAGCATAATATATTGAATGAAATACCTTATCTTTCCTTTGTCCTAGCACAACACCTATAGCAAATTCACTCGCATCGCACATTACCTTGAACGATTGCGTCCAATCTGATGCGATGACAATGGGTGCTTGTACTAACTGCTGTTTAATCTTTAAAAATGCTTCCAAACAAGCTTTATCGAACGGAAACTTTTTATTTTACTCCAACAAGGAGCAGAGTGGTTTTGCTATTTTGGAGAAGTCTTGGATGAATCTTCTATAAAATCCGGCATGGCTGAGAAAACTCCTTACTCCCTTCGTATTATTCGGTGGAGGTAACTTTTCGATGATTTCCACCTTCGCTTTATCCACTTCAATACCCTAACAAGATATTTGATGACCAAGGATAATTCCTTCGGTTGTCATGAAGTGACATTTTTCCCAATTTAAAACCAAGTTGGTGTCCTCGCATCTTTTCATCACTTTTGCTAAATTGTCAACGCATATATCAAATTTTGCCCATACACAGAGAAATCATCCATAAATACATCTAATGAATCCTCGATCATATTTGAGAATATAGCCATTATGCACCTCTAGAATGTGGCTGGGGCATTATACAATCCAAATGACATCCATCGGAAAGCAAAGGTTCCAAATGGGCATGTAAAATTCGTCTTTGCTTGGTCCTCCGGTGTGATTGCTATCTGGTTGTATCTAGAATATCCATCAAGGAAACTGTAATAAGCCTTACTAGCTAGCCTATCCAACAGTTGATCAATGAATGGTAGTAGGAAGTGATCATTCTTTGTGGTCGCATTTAAACGATGGTAGTCCATACACACTCACCAACATGTAGCAATGAGAGTAGGGATTAGCTCATTTTTATCGTTACTTACTACCGTGATGCCGCTCTTCTTTGACACACATTGGACCGGGTTCACCCATGTGCTGTTTGAAATAGGGTAGATTATGCCCGCGTCTAACCATTTGATATTCTCCTTCTTCACTACTTCCTTCATTTTCTCATTTAGTCATCGTTGTTGCTCAATTGATTGTTTGCCTTCATCTTCCAGCCTAATTTTATGCATGCAGAAAGAGGGACTAATGCCTTTGATGTCCGCTATGCTCCAGGCGATGGCTCTTTTGTGTCGCTTCAATATTTCAATTAATTTTTCTTCTTGGCTTGCGTTGAGACTTGCGCTGACAATCACTGGCAATGTACATTGTAACCTAGGAAAACATATTTTACGTGTGTTGGAAATGGCTTTAACTCTAGAGTCAGAGCTTCTTCAATTGATGGTTTAAAAATAGGGATCGTCTTATTACTTAAATCCAAAGATTCCAATTGCCAGAGATGTTTCAACTCACAGACATTAGCCTCAATTGTGTGGTCACATTCAGGTGGGATATTGTCGTCAGATGTCACCACATACTCTTCTGGCACTGCTGAGCTTCGTTCTTTAAATTCTTCTATAATTAGCTCGTCCAAAACATCAATGTGGTGACATTGTTTCTTACTGCGCGATAGACATGCTTCAAAAATGCTGAAGGTTACATGCTCATCATTATGATGCATAATTAGCTCGCCCTTGAAAACATCGATAAGAGTGCATCTCGTTACAAGAAATGGGCATCCCAAAATATTAGGAACCTCTTTATCAGCTTCATAATTAAGTATGATAAAGTCGGCTGGGAACATAAACTTGTCGACACGGATGAGAACGTCTTTAATTTGTCCTTCAGGTTGCGCCAAAGATCTATCTGCAAGTTGTAATGTCACCACAGTGGGCTTCAAATAACCAATTCTCAATTTCTTGAAAGTTGACAATGGCATAAGATTAATGCTAGCTCCTAGGTCACATAGAGCTTTACCTAAATAATGATTTCCAATAGAGCATGGGATCGTAAAACTGCCGAGAACTTTCATCTTTGGTGGTAATTTATTTGTCAGCACAGCGTTACACCCTTCTGTGAGTACAATTGTCTCAATATCAGATAGTTTTTTCTTCTTCAATAATAGCTCCTTCATAAATTTTCCATAGCTCATCAAGTAGAGGTATATTAATATGCAATTGTTTTAGGGTAGATACAAACTTTTGATAATCTATGTCATGTTCTTTCTCCTTGAATCTCTATGGAAATGGAAAAGGTATGTTCCGGTAGGTTGTTTTGTTATAACACGTTGTATCGACATGGGCAGTTGCGTCGACAACTTTTGAGGATGAATGGTTGGCACCAGTGTGACTACTGGTGGTTCCTCCTCATCTACTTCTGTCGTGTCTTCTTCAGCGGTAACTTCTTTTTGTTGCTTTGGTTAATTTGCATCGACATGTGCTTGGTTAGAGCTGCTACTTTACTCTTCAATTTGCTTTCCACTTCATAATGTGATAGCCTTGCAGTGCTCCTTTCATTTCAAATTTCGATGCTCAGTATCACTTGGCAAAGCACCTGATGTCATCTGCTCATGTTAGAAGCCAGTTGTCCTAGTTGTGCTTCCAACTCTCGGATGGAAGATGAATTTCCTTGTATAATTGCTTCCATTCTAGTAATATGCTCATGCATCAAAGCTTCAAGAGTAGCCATTGGATCAGCTATTGATTGAGAATACTGTTGTTGTTATTGTTGATGTTGTCCTTCGATATTTTGTAGCACAGTTTTTTGTGGTTGCATTCGAACTTGTGGCTGCATCTGATTCTACGATCGCATCTAGTCACGCTACGCATACACTTGCAGATGATTATAATTCTGCTGCTATTGACTATAACTCCCTTGTCTAAAATTACCTTGATTTGAGGAATTTCCATATCTATGTGTGGACGCATTCTGACTCCCCCAAGGTTGTTGAGCTCTACCTGAACTGTTGTATGAGTTACCATAGGAATTTCCACGAATGTTATTAACATAGAATGCATTTTAAGCATGTTGTGGGCAATCCTCGTAACTATGGTTGTCTCCACAAATTTCACAGGAAAATGTCGGGACAACCATCTGTTGAGCTACTTGAATAGAGGCAACATCACTCGTTCCCTTCATTTTTTTAATCATATTTTCTAATGAGGATACCTATGTACTTAGGGTTGAAATGACATCTAACTTCATAACTCTATGATTTGTTTTCACTTGAGCAAAACGACTGATCAGGTATTGATAGTCATTTTGCGCAATCCTCTCTAATATTAACCATGGCTTCAGTGTAAGTGCAATCCAACAAAGAACCATTAGCAGATGCAACAACAAGATTTCTTGTTTGCGCATTTAGTCCATTATAGAATATCTCAATTTGTGTCTCCTGTTGGATTCCATGCATGGGGCAACGTCTTAGCAAAGTTTTGTAACGTTCCCACGTAGTGTGTAAATTCTCATCATTCAGTTGATGATATGCCGTGACATCATTCCATAATCTAGCATTCATTATCAATGGATTGAATCACAAAACAAACTAAGTTGCTAGCGCATTCCATGAAGTAATAAATCCAGCCGGTAAACTAAGGAACCATGTTCATGCCCTTCCTTGTAAAGAGTAATGAAATAGCTGCATCTTTAAGGTGTCATCAGGAACACCGTGTTGACTAAAAGAAGCACATATAAGTAGAAAAGATTTAAGATGCTCCCTCACATCTTCGTGAGGTAAACTTGTATATTTTCCATTCAAGTTAAGCATTTGAACATCACTGATTTTAATTCAAAATTACCAGCTTGTATTGCTGGACATACAACCCCTGGTTGTAAATCATTGAGCACAGGAACTACAAAATCTCTAATTGTCTTGTCCGAAATTTGCTCTCTTGGTGGTAACGGTGGTATATTATTGACTACTTGTGGTTGAACTGGAGGAACAACATTTTATGGAAGCAATGGTGGTAGATCGTTGTTATTTCCAGCCATTTTTCTTTGCTCTTGTCTTCTCCTTCGGATTGTCCTTTCAAGTTCTAGATCAAACTTAACAATGTTGTTAGCGTTTCTCCTTGTAGACATAAACACCTAAAAAAGAAAATTGAAAAGAATTAACAAAAGAATCAATAATCAATAAAAGTTAAAAGAGAAACAAATAAATGCAACTACAAAAATAAACATCAAACAAATGTCATCCTCAGCAACGGCGCCAAAACTTGATCACTATATGAACGTCACAACATTAATGTGCAAGCGTACACTGCCGATGCAGGTATAGTAGATAGAAGTGGATCTGTCGAATATCGATCCCACAGAGATGGTTGTTTATGTTTAAATTTCTCGAAGCAAATTGAGTTAAAATGGCAAGAAATGTTAATAATAATGCCAATGCAAACCGGTTAAAACTACACAGGTCAAGAGTAAAAATTGTCAGTGCAAATGTAATACAAAATGTTAGAGCAAATTAATAAAAGATGAATTGATGTTTGAGATGTTGTAATGTAAATTTAGAAATATAAAAGAAATAGATCAAGTGTAAAGAAGTGGAGAGGATCACTGACATCACAAGTTAACAACGCTCAATGTGACTACAAGATAAATCATAGATGAGATGCCATCACAATCATGTTCCAATGAGATCGTACTAATATCAACTCTTTGTTTAACAAAGACCTAAGTACCCATAACTAGCACACCTTCTAGTGCTGGTAATGCTGAGCACTCAAGAACGAGTGACTAGAATTCGTCCTAGTCTCAAGCAACTTCCGCTGTCTTGCTCATTAATCTAACTTGTCACGCACTTTATAGTGATTGTGATTGCAATCGCACTTTCTTGGTCAAAACAATTAAATCCAAAGATAAAAAAATAAAAAGAATTGAATAGAACTCAAAGCAAATCTGATATTAAAAAAACTTCCATATTCAATCAATTATCAATAGTATTCATCAATATTTTAAGAGGGATTAACAAATGAAATGAAGCATCCTATTCCTAGTCTACTAGAATTCTCCCTTAATCGCTCCTCTTGCGTCGCACCAAGCACTTCTCATCAAAAGTTGTTGCATCCTTGTGGCATCAGATCACCTTCCTCCAGAATTTAAGCTTCCATGGCAACTATCTTCGAAAATGAATAAAAGAAATTATATATTTGAAATCTTCACACCTTGATGATTCATCTTCTCTTTCATCCTTCTATTTATAATCATTTGTCATTCTAGATCTTTCTCCCTTTTCAGATCTTACTCCTTGATGTAGTTGTAAAAGTTGTTATTATCAGCTATGCACTCACGCAGATCTGGTTTTGTTCATTGATCAGTTGCAGATTGTCATTCTCATACGCTGGTACTTCTAGATATGTTAGTAGTGTGAATTTCCTGATAAAAGTGTAGAAGCATTGTGATGACATATTCAGCCGTAATTCTGGATCAACTTGTGACCGCAACTTTGAATGTTTTCCTACTCTGATTTTCCCAGGTAGATTTCTACACTGACAACTTTGGACGCAAAACTAGTACTAAATACAACGACATTAGTAACACAAAAGCGATAAAATGAAAGAAAATAAGATCCAACAACACTGAGTTAGAAAATGTAAATACTAAGCATGAAATGCTAATAATGCACGCTAAATATGATACAAAAGGAACAAATTATGCATTAATTTAAGGAGAAATTGAATGTAATTTCTAATGCTATCATACGACTAGATATCGCTAGATTTGGAGGAACTTGTACTATTCAGCTGAAGATAAATACTCATGAGAGAGAGAAAGGGGTTTTCTTCCAATTTTTATTCTTCTTGAATCCATTCTTGAAGCTTGCGGCCATGGAAGCTTAAACCTCTAAAAGGGAAAACTAACATGAAGAAGGAGGAAGATCTGCTCCTGACGAGGAGCCCCTATGTACGACACAGGAGGGAAGTAAGACAACAAGTTGAGTAGCCTAGGAATAGTTTTCTCCATTTGTTCTTATACATTTCTTTCTTAAACGCTAGTGATTAATGTTTATTTCATGTTTGTATGGAAGTACACTTGATTTCTAGACTAAATGATATTTTATCCAAGCTTGCTTTTACTATTTAATCTTTGGGTTTGAATGTTTTGACCACGAAAGTGTTATTACAGTTACTGTCACTGGAAGGTGCAGCGATATTTTAAACTAACAAGCAAGACAACAGAAGTTGCTTGGGGATTAAAGGAATTTAATCCACTTGTTCTTGAATATGTAGCATTGCCATCATCGAAAGGTGTGGTTAGTGTGTATATTTAAGTCTTAGATCGAATAGAGAAGCCAAGTTTGGCAAGAGATTCATTGTACCTTATTGCAGTGACAATCACCTATTCTTTAAAACCTTGTGAGTCACACTTAGTATTCTGCTGATTGTTCACGTTGGGGACGTTATTTCATTATTATTACATTTCATCTTTAATTTCACATTATTGCTTCGATAGTCACTCTCATAATTTTAGCGCATTTACTTATTCAATGCGCCAACATTAATAGACAACAAATATCCATCCTCGCGGGATCGATATCCAATAGATTCATATGTATCTACTATACTTTCATCGATAGTTTCCAAATAATTGATCCACTGAAAATCCTTGTATATAATAATTAAATAGCAATACTTCCAATCCCTAATCCCCCACAATGGAATTAGTTCTTTTACAGTACTAGAAATAACCATTGATTTCTCCATACTTATTGTTTAAGTTGTTCTCATTTAGTCATCCTTAGCACATATTTTAGCATTTTTTTAGTTTAGTTTATAACATTTTCTAACTAAAAGGACCTTAGCTTAGCAGCTCTTAATTTTTTTATATTTTACTACTAATGTCGCTGCATGAGTCTATTCAGAATTGCACCCAAAATTGTCACTGCATGATGATGTCCAGAATTGTGCCAAAAATTATCACTGCATGAGCATGCCCAGAATTGTCGCTGCAGGAACTCGTACAAAATTATTGTTGTGTGAATATGTCTAGAGTTGTCGTTGTATAAGCATGTCCAGAATTGTGCCCAAAACTTTTGCCTTACCTGACAGTTGTCCGGATAAGAACACAAATTCCATGAGTTGTCCAATCTAGTATAACCAACTGGTACAACCATAGACAACTCAATTCTGCAGAAGAGACACCTGTACTATTTTGAGGGATACAAATACTCACAAGGAAAGAGAAAAACACACACACACTCTCTCTCTCCTTTAGTCTCCTTTGGTGCATATTCTTTTCCAACCAAGCTTTTGAAGCTTTTCGACTAGGGGGCCTCATGGGTAATCCAATGTGAAGGAATACAGATCTGCTCCTGACGAGGAGCCCTAACTGCGGCGCAAGAGGGAAGTAATGGAGTAAGTTGAGTAGCCTAAGAATACTATTCTCCATTTATTCTTTTACATTTCCTTTCTTAAACATTGGTGATTCAGGTTCATTTCTAGTTAGTATGGAAGCACTCTTGATTGTTAGACTAAATGATATCTTATTCAAGCTTGCTTTTACTATTAATTCTTTTGGTTTGATTGTTTTGACCACGGAAGTGTGATTGCAGTCACTATCACTAGAACGTGCAGTGAAAAATTAAATTAAAAAGCAAGACAACGAAAGTTGCTTGGGGATTGAAGGAAACTAATCTACTTGTTCTTGAATGTGTTGCATTGCCAGGACTAGAAGGTGTGGTTAGTGTGCATGTTTAAGTCTTAGATCTAATAGAGAAGCCAAGTCAGTAAGATATTCATTGTACTTACTTGCAGTGACAATCACCTATTATTTTAAACCTTGTGAGTCACACCTAGTATTCTGCTAACTATTCACATTGGGGACCCCATTTCATTTTTATTGCATTTTATCTTTAATTTGACATTTTTGCTTCGACAATTCCTCTCACAAGTTTATCGCATTTTCTTTTTCATTGCATCAAAAATTATAGATAACAAACATCCATCCTTGTGGGATTGATATCCGACAGATTCACGTCTGTCTACTATACTTGCATCGACAATGTACGCTTGCACATTTTTGCTATGACGTTCATAGCGCGATCATTCTTTATGGTTTCTTTGGACATCATAAATTCTTTAATAAAAGTAAACATGAATTTATGCAAAGTTACAAATCTGGTTTCCACTAAGAACGGACATAAAATAATAACGAAAATGAAAAGTACTAAAACTAAATTACAAAGGAAATTGAAGACAAAGCAAAAGATGTATAAACCTACGTGCTAAAGGGCCCTATTTATAGCCTTTGGATGACTGTTTTCCTTAACCCTAGATCAACTATCGTTCTTCATGTTTAAGTGACACTGTAAAGATCGAAATGCCCTTCACTTCATGTTATTTTCATGTTCAGGAGTCAATGTCATGACACAGAAGAGCCATGCCACGGTGTAGAAGATAATATACTCCTTTGGCATGTTTCCCTAGCGTTGTCGCATCACACTATGCCTGTGTCGCGACATAGAAGACAGTCTTGACATTCCACAGGTCTGATCCCTTTGTTCTGAAAAAAATGAGTTTGTATCATGACATAATTATCAGATTCATATTTGGTCATCATCTAATGGTCTCTTGCACACTCACAAAGTACGTTAGCTAACCCTTAGGTCTCACTCGACCTTAAAGTAAATAAAAAGCTTCTTACAATTTTTACACATTGTATTCAACATATGAAAACTAAACTAAATCCTAAGCAAACCTAAGGAAAATGCTTAATTTCAAGCTCCTAAAGTGCGAAAAGTAGTTTAATCTGCTAAGTCAAAATACAGTAGTTCAAACTCTCCCACACTTCAATCATTGCTTCTTCTCAAGCAAATAAAAACAAAATAAAGTGAAAGAAAGGAAAATAAAAGAGCTTGAACATATATCATACAAGTATTGGATTCACAACATCTACTTTAGGTATTATATATCTTCTAATAATTTCAACATGATGAACAAGTAACCTTACCATTTTTTATTTGAAAACATCTATGTTTTGTAAGTTACAAAAGATACAAATATCAAGATTTCACTGGTATAACTTCATCAATGACTAATACAAATACTTTAATTATCCTAGTACAATATAAATAGTTATATCAGAATTATATAATGCCATATTCATTCATGCATAAGGTTGTTTAGGTCACATAGGTCTTTTCGGCTTGTAACATTTTGAGGCTTAGGACAGGTATGAAGTTCACAAAGACTAGTAAGCACAAAACATTACAAACACGAAAATAGTTTGTCACATTGTATTATTCCCTATTCATGCCCTTTTCGCATCTCATTCCCTCTCACCTCTTTATTTCTCCTTCTCTCACATTTCTTTTCTCTCCACTTAAGAAATCTTAATATGGTCTAATCCCTTTAGCTAGCCTATGAGTATTCTATATTTCTTGAACAAGATTTTTTCTTCCTTTCTTGCTTTTGTGACTTTGTCACTTCATACTTTTTCTCACTCAAGAATTTTTCTTTGTTTGTTTCTACTTATTTCTTCTTTTGGATTTTTTTTCATATTTCTAGCTATTCTAAAGTTCATATTCCACATTGATTTTCCTATTTCACTCAAGTTGTTACAAACTCCACCTTGATGTGTTTGCTTAGCCTTAATACATATGGCCATATGTCTATAATAATGCAGATTCGAACTAAAGAAAAGAGTAAACACAAATTGATGTTTCTAGGCTTAATGGTCTGAAATATGGTTCATCAAGAAGGGTTAATAAACTCAAATATGGGTACTAAATGGAAAATTAGAGTAAGGTTTTGCTTTTTCGCTCTAAATGTATTTAAACACTGCCTTAGGTCATCCCTAAACATCTCAATATGCATAAATATCAATTTAATCACATAATCCCAAAATTACCATTTATCATATATACTAGCATGCTCGTTTCCTCATATTATTCATATCATTTGGTACAAACAATATTTCTTTATCTATATTTAGTGTAACCTATAGAACTTAGTAGGTTCACTCTAAAAACTTTTAAAACTACTCATCATCATTCCAAAATTATTCAAAGATACAATCAACTTGTTGTACATGGTCCTAACCAATCACTTGTGTTTCTACAAGCTCAAGCACACAACAAAAGCAAAAATAAACAGAAACAGTGAGAAAACTAAAGAAAAATAAAGAGAAATGCAATAATTTCTACGTTACCCCCACACATTAGAAAACACATTGTCCCCAATGTGTAGCCCCTAAAAGTAAGGATCGAAGTTACTCGATTGATCGTGAAAGGCTTGTCTACTAATGGTGGGTTCCTTCTCCTTTTGTTATGAATAACTCCAAATGTTGTGCTTTCATTATGTGGGGTTCCTACACAAAATTTATGAAATATACATGCAAAAATAACTCTAATACTATTCCTACTCCTACTAATAAATAAGTCTTTAAAATAAAAAAACTAAATTATCCAAAGTACAAGTCTTTAAAAATAAATAAAAATAATTAGTCTTCCTCCATCTCTTCCTCCTCCTCTTCACTTTTCTTCACCCTTATCCTCCTCCTCATCATGTTCCTCGTTTGTTGAACCAAACATATCTGATGTGTGGTTAGGGACCCGAATATTATTTTTTCAAGCAAATTCTTGAGCAATAGCCTCGATTTTTGCATCCAATGTATCATCCAATCGAGTTTTGGATTACTTCCTTTACCAACCTCTTGTTGGCCTGTTTCCAACCTTTGTGATGAAGCTAGTGTGGTCATCGTTTCTTATTATCTTTTTTCCTCTCCTTAATTTGTTTGGCACGAAGCTCCTCATATTGTTGGAAGAGAGTGTCAACAATAATGCTCTTTTATGGCTTTAAAGATTGCTCAGTGGATGTTATAGGCACTTCTACCCTTTTACTCAAAGCCGTGACTGAGTGGGGATAGAAGGCTCCCACTTTTTGGCTTCCCACACACCTACTCATGTTATGGTGGATCCATTTCCCTATACAAACCTGCTTTTTCTTCAAAATTGCAAACAATAATATTGCTCAAAAAGTATTAACATTAGAAAGATTCAAAGCAGGTACAATATGAGTACATATAAATTGGATCCACATTTTTACTTTAGGAAACACGATAGCTTGGTTAAATATAGTGGGTACACCAGTGCTTGGCCTAAATTTTCATTCACCCTTTCCTTCAGTGAGATAATTTATAACATTGTCCATAACTATGTCTTTAAAATATTCTAAGGCAATTTGGTCTAAAAAAATTCTATTCATAGTATGGAGCATCAAAGAATTTGCAAATGAGTTTAGGGGTTATTTTAACACTAGTTCCTCTCACAACTATTGTATCCCATGTAAGTTCATCATTAGTTCTAGAGATATAGTCTCTTAGTGAAGCATAGAATTCTTAATCTACTGGGATTACTGACCGCATCGGGACGTACTCTCGTTCGGTGTAGATTTCGGCTTTCGCAAGTATACGGGTCAGGTTGTAAATATAATGTGTTTACAATGGAACACTTGGAAGAGTATTCCGAGGATCGTTCCCAAAGGAGGCTTAATGCTATAGTAAAAGGAATCCATAGAAAGAATAAAATTAATTGGTATCGATTTTAGGGTTTATAGTACGAGGGAAAATAATAGAGTTCTAGAAATCTTACAAACGGCTTAGGGGTATTAGGTTGTTTTTGTATGAGTTTCTCGATTGTTGGGTTTTGAGGATTTTCCTCTAATCAACTAGTCCCTACCCAATTGGATCTCTTGATCTTCCACTGGCATAGCAAGTTGATAAAGATTACTTATCGCTAGATGTCACAATCTAAATCGGTTTGGGGAAAAGGTGTTCACGGATGGGCAATACCAATTTTGAGTTTATTCCCACCTAGATGACTTTTTAGGGTTGTCAAGCCTAGTGTTTGTTTGATGGTTTTCCTTTCCAAAATAGCTGATCCGAAAGGTAAAGCCCTTGTAAAACAACAATCAATTATTCGTACGTCCATTCCCTAATTCCGCAAAATGGAATTAGTTCCTCATGGTTTCTTTATTCATCAATAACACAATATATGAAAACATGTAAATCAATAATTGAATGAAAAAGAAACTAAAATTGTATTATGCGATCATATATGAAAACATGTAAATCAATAATTAAATGAAAAAGAAACTAAAATTGTATTAAGCAATCTGTAGGGAAAAATTTCACGATCATTTATACGAGTTTTTACAATCTCATCTCGAAAAATGAAAATACAAATAAATTGAGAACTAAAAACTAAAGTCTAAGTAATGGCGTGTAAACCCTAGTGCTAAAGGTTCTATTTATAGTTTTACATGGTCATTTTTCCTCAACCCTAGGTCAGCTATAGTTCCTCGTGTTTAAGTGGCATTGTAAAGACCAAAACGTCTTTCGTTTAATGTGAGATCTGCGTCTAGGCATCAATGTCACGACACACCTGGTCCTGTGTCACAACATAGGCATCAGTCTCCATGTGAAGCATCATCCATCAGGTGTTTTCGCGACATAGCTACTGTGTTTTTCGACAAAAAAGTCAGATCAAATTCCTTAAGTCATGTCCCTTGGTTGCGACGTGGTTTAGCCTATGTCGTGACGAAGTGATCAATTTCCTTTTAGTACAATTCTTGTGGTCTCCTGCACACTCGCCGAGTTTGTTAGCTAACCTTTAGGCCTCATTTGACCTTAAAGAAAAATATATCATCATTTTAACACTTAGGTTACACAATTTATTTAAATAAGAAATCTAAACTCATATAAAAACATAATGGAAATACTTGATTTCAAGCTCTTCAAGTGTGAAAAATAGTTCAATCAGCTAGGTACAAAACCGGTAGATCAAACTCCCTCACACTTAAGTATTTAATTGTCCTCAAGCAAGCAAAACAAAAAGAAAAATGAAGAGCTTGAGTTTATAGCTATACAAAGAGTTGTTCATAGCATGTAGTCAAGGTATCATATGTTCCTTAATAATTTTGACATGATAATTAATCAACTTTACCATCTTTGATTAGAAACAATATAAGTTAAGTAGATTATAGGAAATACATGATAGCAATACAAATGACATATATTTTCTCCCTAAATTGGTGTTTTATTAGTATATTTTGTACCTTATTTAGCATGCATCATAAGCATTTCATACTTAGTTTTTATATTTTCTAACTCATTGTAGTTTAGTTTAGATTTTTGTTATTTTTATCTTTTTTTTTTACTAATGTCGCTGCAAGCAGTCGATGTATTGCACCTTAGAATTGTCAGTGCAGGAACTCAGCCCAAAAGATCAATGTTGAAAGAAGAATGCAGCAACAAGATCAGCTTGGGATTACGACCAGAGATATCGCCGCATAGAACCTGAACCTTAAATGAGCAAACTCAAGCTGAATTCACACCTGGAAGCATAGCGTAGGAAAATCATAAGTTGTCGCCATAATTAATGATCTCAGATTTTGCCCAGTAATGCAGCGACAACTTGCAGATCTCTGAAGAAAACATCAAATATGCATGAGTATACAGCTTTATTGTAACTAACTTTGACAGCTGCAAAAATTTAGATCTAGATCTAAGAATAGAGGAGGATGAAACCTACAACTTTTGAAGACTATAAATAGAGGAAAGAAGAGGAAGAAAAATCATCAAGAGGTAGAGGAATTAAATTATGCAATTACTTTCTGTTTTTCAGAGATTTAAGCTAGAACGGTGAACTAATGGAGCAAAGGAGTAGCCACTTCTGATGAGGAGTGCTTGATGCAACACAAGAGGAGCGATTAAAGAGTAGTCCTAGTAGTTTAGAGGTAGTAAGCTTCGATTGTAATCATTAATCCCTCTTTATGCTGATGGATTCTAATGACATTTGAATGAAATCTTTCATTGTTAGATTACTTTGATTCTTATTTAATGCTTTTTATCTATTTATTCTTGGATCTAACTGCATCAAACACGAGAGTGGCTTTATAGTCTACCAACATCGAGAGATGCTGTGACAAGTTAGGTTAACAAGCAAGATGACGAGAGTTGCTTAGGATTAGAATAGATTCTAGTCACATGTTCTTGAGTGCACAAAGTAGCTCACACCGAGAGGTGGGGTGATTGTGGGTACTTGAATCACGAGTAAACAAAGGACTATTATTGGTAAGAATTCATTGGAGCGTCATTGCTGCAACAATTCATCTATACAATACCTTGTCGGTGCATCCAACGTTGCAACTTAGAAAAATCAGTGATTTACTCCAATCCTTTCCACTTGATCACATTTACATTTTTTGCATTTAAATATTCAACACACTTTGATTTACTTTCAATTGTTTTGACATTTGACCTTTGACATTTAACTTTGATTACATTAATAGTATTAATCATTTTAGTGTGCAGATATGACATAATTGCGCTGACATCTTTACTCACATTTCATCTAATTTCAGTATTATTTGCTTTGACATCTGAACATCAAGAGTCCATTCCTTTTGGGATCAATATCCAATAGAATTGTCTATCAACTATACTTGCATTAACATGTGTTCGCTTGCACATTGTTGTGACGTTTCAGACGCGATCAAGTTTTGGCGTCGATGTCGGCGAATGGCGTTTGTTTGATGTTTTCCTTTTTAGTTTCAAGCTTTGATCTCGAACTTGGGAGAAAACTTAGAAGGAAAAGACAAGAATAAAGGAAAATGGCTGGTAACAACAACAACAATAATTTACCACCATTGCTGCCACAAGATGGAGTTCCTCTAGTGCTGCGACAAATTGTTAATGATATACCACCACCACCACCACAAGCAGAACAAATGCAAAATAGGACAATAAGAGATTTTGTTGTGCCTATTGTGCCTATCCTTGATGATTTACAACCAGGGGTTGTGAGACCAGCTATACAGGCTGGTAATTTCGAGTTGAAACTAGTGATATTTTAGATGCTATATTCAAATGGGCAATATTTTGGGTTGCTTTATGAAGATGCAAGAGAACACTTAAAATCATTTCTAGTTATTTGTACATCCTTTAGTCAACATGGTGTCCCTGATGATGCCTTGAAAATGCAACTATTTCATTATTCGTTGCTGGGTAAAGTGAGAACATGGTTCTTGGGATTACCGGCTGATCCATTACATCTTGGAACGTGCTAGTAACACAATTTGTTTTGCGTTTCAATCAGCCGAAAATGAACGCAAGGTTGCGGAATGATATTACTACATATCATCAGTTAGATGATGAGAACATACATGCAACCTAGGAGCGTTACAAGACATTGCTTCGACGTTGCCTAATGCATGATATTCAGCAAGAGACCCAAATAGAGATCTTCTACAATGGTTTGAATGCTCAGACAAGAAATTTTGTCGACGCATCTACTAATGGTCCCTTGTTGGATTGTACATACAATGAAGCTGTAAGAATTCTAGAGAGGATTGTTTAGAATGACTATCAATATCCAATCTCTCATTTTGATCAGGTAAAAACTAAACATGGTGTTCTTGAATTAGATGCTATTTCTGTTTTAAGTGCGCAGGTATCCTCGTTGGCCAATATCATATAGAATGTGAAAGGGACAAGTGATGTTGCTCCTATTCAAGTGGCCCAACAAATGGATGCATCGACATTTTTATGTGAAATTTGCGGTGACAATCATAGTTATGAGGACTGCCCACAACACGCAAAAAATGCATTCTATGTCAACAATATCAGAGGAAATTCGTTTGGTAACTCATACAACAATCGAGCTCAATAACTTTGGGGGAATCAAAATGCTTCCACATTAAGATATGAAAAATTCCTCAATTCAAGAGGACAAGGGAGTTACAATAGCAATCAACAGTAGAATTATAATAAGAATTTTTAACTCATTCTGAACAAATGTAGGCCCTTAGCCAGATGCAACCACAATCTCAATTACAACCACAACAGTCTTTGCTGCCACATATTCAAGGACAACATCATCAACATCAACAACAGTAGTTTTCTCAACCTAAGTTAGATCCTTTGGTTGCTCTTGAGGCGATGATGCACGAGCATATCACAAGAACTGAAGCAATAGTGCAAGGCAACTCTTCTTCCATCCGAGCATAGGAAGCACGGCTAGGACAGTTGGTTTCTAATATGAGTGCAAGGTCACCTAGTGATACTGAAAACCCAACAAGAGGGAAGGAGCATTGCAACGCTATTACATTGAGGGGTGGAAAGTAGACGACCGAACCAAGTAGTTCTAATCAAGACCATGTTGACACATCTGAACCATAGCAACAAGAAGAGGATGCAGCTGAAGGAAGCTAAGTAGAAGTAAATGAAGAGGAACCAACTATAGTGCCATATATGCCTACAGTTTGCTCAACAAAGTTGTCGATGGAAATGCCAATGTCGACACCACTGAGTTTTTCACAACAACCCACTACTACAATACCTTTGCCATTTCTGTAAAGATTTAAAGAGAAACTCCATGATAATAAGTATCAAAAGTCTATTTTTACTTTGAAACAATTACACATTAATATACCTCTTATCGATGCTCTTGTGCAGATACCCGGCTACGGGAAATTTATGAAGGAGCTATTGTCAAAGAAGAAGAAATTGTTTGAAATTGAGACGATTGCGCTTACAGAGAGGTGCAGCACTGTGCTTAGAAATAAGTTGCCAACCAAGATGAAAGACCTTGGTAACTTCACAATCCCATGCTCCATTGGGAATAATTATTTAGGTAAAGCTTTATGTGATTTGGGAGAAATTATTAACCTTATGCTTTATCTACATTCAAGAAGTTAGGAATAGGATCGATGAAGCCCACTATAGTGACATTACAACTTGCGGACAGATCCTTAGCACAAACTAAAGGCCAAATTAAAGATGTCCTTGTCCAAGTTGATAAGCTCGTGTTCCTTGCTGATTTCATAATCCTAGACTACGAAGCAGATAAGGAGGTGCCCATTATCTTGGGGTGACCATTTCTAGTAACGAGACGCACACTTATCAATGTGTTCAAAGAAGAACTTATCATGCGACATAACGATGAGCATGTGACCTTCATCGTGTTTGAGGCATACCCATCCAGAATTAGAGAGCAATGTCATCACATTGACAAGTTGGACGAAATCATTATGAAAGAATTCAATGAAAGAAGTTCAGCAGTGTTAGATGAGGATGCGACGACAGCTGTCGATGAATTTCTAGCTGAATGTTTCGACAAATAAGAGGTTAATAATTGTGAGCTAAAACAGAATTGCCAACTGGAATCTTTGGATTTGTTGAATACAACAATTTTGGTGTTTAAACCGTCTATTGAGCAAACTCCTACCTTCGAGTTGAAGCTGTTCCCGACACATTTAAAGTATGTCTTTCTTGGTGATAATGATACATTACCAGTTATTGTCAATGCATCCCTCGACGCAACGCAAGAAGATAATTCATTGTAATTTTGAATCAACACAAAAGAGTCATAGCCTGGAGCATTGCAGATATCAGAGGCATTAGTCCCTCTTTTTGCAAGCATAACATAAGCCTAGAAGACGGAGGGAAGCAATCAATTGAGCAACAACGAAGACTTAATGAAAAGATGAAAGAAGTAGTGAAGAAGGAAATTATCAAGTGGCTAGACGCGAGCATCATCTATCCCATTTTTGACAATAATTAGGTGAGTCTCGTCTAGTGTGTACCAAAGAACAGTGGTTTCACAGTCGTGACCAACGATAAGAACGAGTTGATCCCTACTCGCATTGCGATTGGCTAGCGAGTATGCATGGATTATCGTCGACTGAATGCGCCACAAAGAATGACCATTCCCACTACCTTTCATTGACCAGATGCTAGATAGGTTAGCTGGCAAAGCCTATTATTGCTTTTTAGATGGCTACTCTGGGTATAACCAAATTGTCATTGCACTTGAAGATCAAGCAAAGACAACGTTCACATGCCCTTTTGGAACCTTTGCCTTTCGACGTATGTCGTTTGGGTTGTCCAATGCGCCAGCAACATTCCAAAGGTGTATAAAGGTGACCTTCTCGGACATGATCGAGGACTCTCTAGAGGTATTCATGGATGATTTTTCTGTTTATGGACAAAATTATGATCAATGAGCTGAAAACCTTGCAAAAGTTCTGAAGGGATTCGAGGACACAAATCTAGTTCTGAATTGGGAAAAATGCCACTTCATGGCAACTGAAGGCATTGTCCTTAGCCATCGCATATCATGTCAAGGCATTGAGGTTGATAAAGCAAAGGTTGAAATCATCGAAAATTACCACTGCCCACTAATGTCAAAGCAATAAGAAGCTTTCTTGGACATGCTGGTTTCTACAGAAGACTCATCCATGATATTTCTAGGATTGCTAAACCGTTATGCTCATTGTTAGAGCAAAATAAAAAGTTTGTGTTCGATGATGCCTGTTTGGGCGCATTTATGACAATAAAGAAGCAGCTAGTACAACCTCCAATTGTCATTGCACCGGATTGGACGCAACCATTTGAATTAATGTACGACGCAAGTGACTTTGCTGTGGAAGTTGTACTAGGCCAACAATAAGAGAAGATATTTCATTCTATTTATTATGCGAGAAAAACTCTAATTGAAGCGCAGATTAATTATAGAACTACTAAGAAGGAGTTGCTAGCAGTGGTCTTTGCATTTGACAAGTTTCATTCATAACTTGTCGGCGCAAAGATTACAGTGTACATAGACCACTCTACATTGAGATACCTTTTTACAAAGAAAGACGCCAAACCAAGATTAATTCGATGGATCCTACTCCTTCAAGAGTTTGATGTTGAAATCAAAGATAGGAAGGGATCTGAAAATCAAGTAGCTGACCACTTGTCTCGACTGGAAGTTGGAAGTGAAGATTGGAGTAAAGCCCAAATTGTTGACGCATTTCCAGACGAGCAGTTATTCTTTGTCGACGCATCGCCCTGGTATGTTGATGTTGTCAACTACCTTGTGTGTGGGAAGCTACCACTAAGTGTTACTAGTCACAAAAAGATCAAGTTTTTGCGTAACACTGCAAAATACCATTGGAAAGAGTCATACCTATTCAAGGTATGCCCAGACAACATTATTTATCGCCGTGTACCTGAAGAAGAAATGACTTCAATCCTGCGACATTGCCATGATGCCTCTTATGGAGGTCATTTTCGTGGTACAAGGACGGCTGCAAAGGTCCTACAATCAGGATTGTATTGGCTCACATTATTTCAAGATGCCTACAACTTTGTACAACAATATGATAAATGTCAACGCACTGGTTCAATATCTCGGCACAATGAGATGCTTTAACATCCGATTATGGAAGTAAAGCTCTTCAATGTTTGGGGTATAGATTTCATGAGACCATTCCCCAACTCTTTTGGGAATGTGCACATATTATTTGCTGTTGACTATGTCTCGAAGTGGATCGAGGCAATTACAGTGCCAAAGGATGATGCTCAGATGGTGTTAAAATTCTTTCACACTTACATTCTTACAAGGTTTGGAACACCAAGAAAATTAATAAGTGACCAAGGAACTTATTTTGATAACAACCAAATGGCAACAGCATTAAAAAAATATGGTGCTAAGCATCGTATGACCACTACATATCACCCACAAACTAATGGTTAAGCCGAAGTATCCAATCGTCAAATCAAAAGCGTCCTTGAGAAGGTGGTTAATCCATTTGGAGGGATTGGTCTTCACGGCTACAAGACGTATTTTGGGCGTGTCACGTTGCATATAAAACCCCATTGGGAATGTCACCATATGAGCTAGTGTTTGGTAAGTCTTGTCACCTGCCAGTTGAGCTGGAACATAAAGCCATGTGGGCAATCAAGCAGGTGAATATGGATTATGATGCTACCGAAAGAAAAGATTGTTGAACATCACTTAACTGGAAGAAATACGCCGACATACTTATGAGAATGCCGCAATATACAAGGAAAAGACCAAGAGGTGGCACAACAATATCATCTTTTTTTGACAATTTAGCCCTGGTCAGTTAACGCTTTTTTTTTAACTCTCATCTAAAATTGCATCCAGGTAAATTACGATCAAGATGGTCAGGCCCTTTCAAAGTTGTCGAGGCATTCCAAAGTGGTGCAGTGACAATTAAGAATTTAAATGATGGACAACAATTCAAGGTGAATGGCCAACGGCTGAAGCACTATGTGAGCCCAGATATCAAGGAACCAAACGAGACCATCGATCTGGTCACATTTAAATAATGTCGATGCATTTTTACATTTTCCTTTATTTGTTTCACTTTTACTCGCTTTGTTTTATACTCTTTGTAGAAATAAAATCATCTTTGTGTCGATGCATCGAAGCACAAATTGTCGGTGCATTCTACAATGAGTAAGCAAAACTTTTTCAGCAAGAATTTCATCGATTGATCTCTCTGCTATCCCAGCTGTTCATCAACTGAAAACGTACAATTTGCAGCCTGGCAATTAATGGCCGTAGACGCAACGTTTCTCTATAACATTTGCAATCATCACGATTTTACAACGCCTAGGTTATAAAATTTCTTTTCCTGGAGATTTATTTTTACTCATAGTCTCCATTGTTGCTACATCTCATCTCTTTCATTGCTTCTATTTTCCTTACGTTCACAAGTTAACTTATTTCTGCAAGTTTTTATCACTTTCTTTTTCAGTCACAATGGCGAAAACCAGAGCATCAAAGAGCACTTCCAAAACTCCTTCAACTTCAACCACTGTGGCTCCGACCATAACACCACCACCATCTTCACGGTCGATCCTATTTTTGATGACTGCAGTCAAAGATCGTTATCAAAATGTCATGCTGAAGCAGAATCTCTGCCCAGAGCAAGGTTTGCAATTATCCATGTATCAAACCTTGGGAAAACATATTGCCCGAACAATCAACCGCCTAGGATAGGAGTTCTTCTACGAACATCCCGCTGGCTACGCTCCCACACTAGTAAGGGAGTTCTACGCCAAACCCTGTTGATGCTGAATAAGAATTTGTGTTTGTAAGGGAGGGGTTCATTCCGTAGAGTGCCGCCCAAATCAATGTGCTATTGCAGATCCATGAGAGGATGAACGACCATTCTCCGTTTATGCATCCACTAGATGATGAAGTTACTACTCATATTATGAAGGATCTCTGTGTTGATGGTGCAACCTAGACAGGTAATGGGTTCCATAACTACACTATGCATGGGAGGTACCTCACAACCTTTGGCAATGTGTGGTTCCACTTCATCAACAGCCACATTCTTCCGTCCACTCACAGCACTACGGCAACACTAAATCGTATGTGTCTTCTCCATTCCATCCTACAATGCAGACACATCAACATTGGAGAAATCATCCATGAACAAATTATGGAAGCCGCTACCAAACAGACTAGTATACTCCCATTCCTTTCTCTAATTATGTTGCTTTGTAAACAGAAGGGTATTGTTCCCAAGGATGGTGAGGAGTTGTTAGAGAACAAGAGTGCCATCAACGACATATCCATTGAAAGGATGACCTGTGAACAGGAGACGACAGTGGCAAAAGAAGCCTTGACGAAGAAGGATAAGGGCAAGAAGAAGAAAAAGGAAGCACAAACTAATGCGCCCACAGATCCTCAAGTAGCAAAGAGACTGGCTATTTTGTAAGTCCACATAGATCGCACCGATACGCGCACAATCTATACTCTGAGCGTATTAAAAGATATGGATTACAGACAACATATCTTCTACACATAGACAAAGGCATGGAATGAAGCCATTATCACCGCACTGCATAGAATTAGCACCGGACCATTGTCAGACTTCCTAGCCTTTCCTGATACTTTTCGCTCGATGTAAGCCTTCTCCTCTGACCAGCTTACTCCTAATGGTAGGCCTACCCATGCACCAATAAGGATTCACATCTCTGATAATGAAGAACAAGAAGGGCACTCCAGTGCTGAGGAGGATTGTCATCACACCTTTGCCAGTCTATTTGAAGATGAGTTCTTCAACAGCCTAAGTGCAAATATGGCTGAGTGTTCGACTATTGTGGAGGAATTGACTACCCAATTATACCCAAGGGTGTAGGCACAATGGATGAACGACATGCGGATGAAGGTGAGGACCAATAAGATAACCAGTAGAAGGAGAAAGAAGAATAAGAGAATGAAATGAAGGAACCTGGTAGGGTGCAAGAGGAGAAAGAAGAAAATGTCCCGACAATGATAGCTAAGGATGTTGTCGACACACTTGAGAGTGTGGGGGCATCAAGCACTGATGAGGCTCAACTTGATTCGAGCTGGGTTGAGATGGTTATTAGCAGCATCGAGGAATTGAATCCTCTCACCATTATGCCCTATATGGCACCACTCACTGAAATCCACCCATCTGAAGTAACAATCAATGAGGCCATCACCCAACCTGCTGAGGAGGAGCAATTCACCAATCTGGTTGGTTCGACGAATAAAAAAAGGAAGAGACTCAAAGATAAAAAGAAGAAGAGGGTGAGCGCCCAAAGAAAAAGAAAAGAAAACAAAGGCAGCCTTTGCATCGGCTACTGAGGAATGAATTTGTACACTTCTTTCTAGATAGTCTTCATGCATTTTTATTGCCTTTTCTTTTGTCATTGCCTTCATTTTGCTAACTTAGTTGCATTGTCGTTGCATTTTCGTTATATCTGTATAATATTGTCAGTGCATTAGGGACAATGCAGACATTAAGTTTGGGGGGAGATAATGTGAAATGGAAATGCAATTACACCCACATATTTGAATTCTACTTGTTTCTTTTGTTAATAAGAATATGCAAAATTTCAACAAAAATGTGCTCACAATTTTAATTTTTATGCGTAATTCTTGAATTGTTTGGATGCTTATATGTAAATTGGATGAATATGAATGAATGGTGAGTTTGTTATTTTTGAATGAATGATTGGATTTGCTTCAGTAATAATGGATAGTGTTGATGTTTGAATCTTGAACTAACTGACCAGTTGCAGCGACATTTTATGAATAAAAGACACTCCAATATGAGTGCACTGTGACTTTTCAAGGGAGAACACTCTACTGCAGGTTTAGAAAAATCATCTAGCCAAAGGTTGTCACCCTAAGAGTGTATGTCGGCACAGTTACATACCTCCTGGGGGTTTGTTGCACCCCATCGTTACTACCCAGGAACGAAGGTAGAGTAATGCAATGACATCTCTCAGTCACTTAAAAAAATGATGAAAAAAAGAAAGAGAAAAGAAAAGAATAAAAATTTTTATTGCTATAAAAGCTGAATTGGTTTAAGGAAGATTAAGATTCATCTCATAATACTTACATTGACGAAATTACAGTTTTAATTATTCATGCTTATAAATTATCGGCGCATTTTTCTATCATGTGAATACAATTTGTGCATTAGGATTTTAGAAAATTCAAGTTGTGAGAATAATGATTGTGGTGACATTTTTTACTTGAGGACAAGTAAAAACTTAAGTTTGGGGGTGTGATAGCATTACTAATGACATATTTTCTCCCTAAATTGGTGTTTTAATTGTCTCTTTTGTACCTTATTTAGCATTCATCATAAGCATTTCATACTTAGTTTTTATATTTTCTAACTCATTGTAGTTTAGTTTAAATTCTTGTTATTTTTATCTCTTTTGTACTAATGTCGCCACAAGCAGTCAATATATTGCACCTCAGAATTGTCAGCGCAGGAACTCAGCCCAGAAGATCAATGCTGGAAGAAGAATGCAGCCACAAGATCAGCTTGGGATTGCGACCAGAGATATCACCGTACAGAACCTAAACCTCGAATGAGTAAACTCAAGCTAAATTCACACCTAGAAACACTAGGGCAAGAAAATCATAAGTTGTCGCGGTAATTAACGATCTCAGATTGTGTCCAACAATGCAGCGACAACCTGCAGATCTTTGAAGAAAACATCAAATATGCGTGAGTGCACAACTATACTGTAACTAACTTTGACAGCTACAAAAATTTAGATCTGGATCTGAGAATAGAGAAGGATGAAACCTGCAACTTTTGAAGACTATAAATAGAGGAAAGAAGAGGAGGACAAATCATCAAGAGGTAGGGAATTAAATTTTATAATTACTTTGTGTTTTTTAGAGATTTAAGTTGGAATGGTGAACTAATGGAGCAAAGAAGTAGCCAATTCCGATGATAAGTGCTCGATGCAACACAAAAGGAGTGATTAAGGAGTAGTCCTAGTAGTCTAGAGATAGTAAGCTTTGATTGTATTCGTTAATCCCTCTTTTATGCTGATGGATTCTAATGACATTTGAATGAATACGAGAGTATCTTTCATTGTTAGATTCCTTTGATTATTATTTAATGCTTTTTATCTATTTATTCTTGGATCTAACTGCATCAAACACGAGAGTGGCTTTGTAGTCTACCGACATAGAGAGGTGCAGTGACAAGTTAGGATGACAAGAAAGACGACGAGAGTTGCCTGGGATTAGAGAGATTCTAGTGACTTGTTCTTAAGTGAACAAAGTAACTCACTCCGAGAGGTGGGGTGATTATGGGTACTTGAGTCTCAAGTAAACGGATGATTGTTATTGGTAAGAATTCATTGGAGCGTCATTGCTGCAACAATTCATCTATACAATACCTTGTCGGTGCATCAAGCGTTGCAACTTAGTAAAATCAATGATCCACTCCAATCCTTTCCACTTGATCACGTTTACATTTTCTACATTTAAATATTCAACACTCAACATTCAACACACTTTGATTTACTTTCAGTTGTTTTGACATTTGACCTTTGACATTTAACTCTGACTATATTGACAGTATTAATCATTTTAGTGTGCAGATATGACATAATTGTGCTTACATCTTTACTCACATTTCATCTAATTCCAGTATTAGTTGCTTTGACATCTGAACATCAAGAGCCCATTCCCTGTGGGATCGATATCCGATAGAATTGTCTATCAACTATACTTGCATCGACATGTGTTCGCTTGCACATTGTTGTGACGTTCCAGACGCGATCAATACACATATTAAGATTTTATTAATATTTATCCATCAATGTTAAATGTAAATATTTTAATTATCCTAGTACAATACAGACAACCATAATGAAATCATGCAATTTCCACATTTATTCATGCATAAAGTTGTTTTAGTCACATAGGGCTTTTCAGCTTGTAACGTGTTGAGGCTTAGGATGGGCATGAATTTCAAAGAATAGTTAAGCACAAAAGGTTACAAACACGGAAATAATTTGACATATTATATTGTTCCCTTTTCTTCCCTTTTATGTCCCACTCCATCTCACCCCCTTATTTCTCCTTCTCTCACCATCCTTTTCTCTCCATTTTAGGATTCTCAAAATAAATAATCCCTTTAGCTAGCCTATGAGTATTTTCTTCCCTTTTTTTTGGTTCTTGAGTAAGATTTCTTTCTTTTTCATTTTATTTATGACTTTATAATTCTGTCACTACTAACATATTGTCTTACTCACACTTCTTTTGCTTCTACTCATTTTTCTTTTTTTTTTCTTTTCGATTTTTTCTCTATTTTTCTTATTCTAGCTAGACTAAAGTTCATATATTATATCGAGTTTCCTAATTTTATTTTGTAACATCCACCTTAATGTGTCTACTTACCCTCAATACTAACGGTCATACGTCTATTCCATGCAAACATGACCAAAGAAAAGAGTATACACAATTTTTCATTTTCAGGCTAAGAGGCTTGTAATGTAGTTCATCAAGAAGGGTCATAAGGCTAAAAAATGAGTACTAATTGAAAATTCAGAATAAGGTTTGGCTTTTTAGCTCTAGTTGTGTCCAAACAATGCCTTACGTCATCCCTAAACACCTTAATATGCACAAATATCAATTTCATCACATAATTTCAAAATTATCATCTATCATATATACTAGCATGTTTGTTTCCTTATATCTTGTTGGGTTGGTGTCAACTTCGTGTGGATGTTGTAGCCGTTGAATCTTGTGATTTCTTCTTCTTCTCCAAATTATTGGAAGAGTGTATCATCGATGACACTTTTTGATGGCTTTAAGGTTCGCTCAATAGACGTCATGGGCACTCCTGCCCTTTTCACAAAGTTGTGACTAGGTGAGGAAAGTAAATCCCCACTTTCTGGTTTCCTACACAACGGCTCGTGTCTCGATGGATCCATTTCCCTATACACACCTACTTTTTCTGCAAAATTGCAAATAACAATACTGCTCGAAAAACATTGACATTAGAAATATTTAAAGCAGGAATCATACGGGTACAAAGAAATTGAATCCCGATCTTAGCTTCTGGAAACATGATAGCTTGATTAAATGATGTGGTAATGCTAATGCCTGATCTAAATTTTCGTTCCCCCCTCCCCTCAGTCAAATAAGTAATTACTTCATGCATGTCTATATCACTAAAGGATTTTAAATCTATTTGATCTAAGAAATCATGTTCACAATAAGGAGCATTAAAGAAATTACAAATTATTTTAGGGCTTACCTTAACACTAATTCCTCTAATTACTAAGGTTTCCCAATTGAGTTCATCCCTAGTCCTAAAAGATGTGATCTTCTAAAGTAGCATAAAATTTCTGGACTATAGGGATAACAACAGGTTCTGTAGGGATTGTCCAAAAATGCTCCCATCTATGGTACCTAACTAGAGACCAAACTTCTGCACACAAAACCATCAATGGATCAAAACCCCTTTCCTGAATAAAAGTTTTTCCTTAAAGTTCATTGAAATATTTTTCTACATTTCGGTTTAAAAAATTCGAAGGAGTTGTATCCAATGATGGTTTTGATTCTACCGTACGCCTAACCTTTCTAGGAGGCATTCTAAATTATAATGATGTAAAAATAAGAACTTTAAACCTGGATGGATGTACTTTCCACTCTTGCTTCGAAACCTGAAAAGTAAAGAGAAAAACTAGAGAAAGGAAAGAATTTCTAGGTTTTTTATATGTTGAACTAAGATAGAATGAGTTAGAATAATGTTTAGATATTTACAATGGTTAGTATTTAGAGTTTTAAAGTGTAAAAAGTCGAAAAAAATAAGTCTTTAGTCGTCGGGTTGTGTAGTTGGGCCGAGTTAATGGTACTAAAAAGAACATATATTTTCTCCTCATTTATTGGGTAATTGGTTCCCATTTAGTTGTCCTTAGTAAATATTTTAGCATTTTTTAGTTTAGTACATTACATTTTCTAACTCAGTGGACCTTGGCCTAGTTTTCCTTAATTTTTTCATATTTTACTACTAATGTCGCTACATGAGCACTTCTAGATTGCGCCCAAAGTTGTCGTCACATGAGCACTTCCAGATTGCACCCAAAATTGTCGCTGCAGGAATATTTCTGAAATGCACCCAAGACTATCACTGCATAAATATTCTTCAAATTGAATCCTGAATTATCGCCGCATAAGTATTCTTCAATTGCACCTAGGAATGTCGCTGCATGAACATGTCCAAAATTGTCGCTGCATGAACGTGTCCAAAATTGCGCCTAGAATTGTCACCGCATCTGAGAGCTGTCTAATAAGAAAAAAAATGTGTGAGCTGTCCAATCTGGTATAACCAACTTTTACAGCTAAATTTTGTAGAAGAGACACCTATACAATTTGGGGCTAAATATAAGCACACACAAAGTATGAAGGTAGAGTCTCTCTTTTCCTTTGGTCTCCCATTTTTGTAATTTTTCTTCTCTATCAAAGCTTGAAGCTTTTCAACTATGGAGGTTTGAGACCCTTAGGGTGAATCGGCGTGAAGGCAAGGCAGATCAGCTCCTAACGAGGAACATCCTAAGTGCGACGTAAGAGGGAGAGGAAGGGAGCATTTCGAGTAAACCAGGAATACAGTACTCCATCTGTTCTTTTATTTTTCTTACTTAAACACTGGTAATACTTTTCACATTCAAGTAGTATGGAAATACTGTTGATATTGGGATTTATACGATATCTATTTGAATCTTTCTTTTTCTATGAATCTTTGGATTTAATTGTTTTTACCACGCAAGTGCGATTGTAGTCACTGTCACTAGAAGTTGCATCGACAAATTAAATTAACAAGCAAGACAGTGGAAGTTGCTTGAGGTTTGAAGGAATTCACTCCACTTATTCTTGAATATGTTGCAGTAACAACACTGGAAGGTGTGGTTGTTGTGTATATTTGAGTCTTAGATCTAATAGGAACTTCGAGTTTGGTAAGATATTCATTATGCTTAATTGCACCGACAAATTACTTGTTATTTTTAACCTTGTGAGTCACACTTAGATTCTGCCAAATCTGAACAACAAGGACCCCTGTTTTTATATCATTGCATTTTACCTTTATTTTTACATTATTGCTTCAACAACCAAACTCACAATTTGTCTCATTTCTTTGTATCGACAAATTTAAGCAACAAAAACACCATCCTCTTAGGATCGATATCCGACAGATGTAAGTCTTTCTACTATACTTGCATTGACAGTGTCCGCTTGCACATTATTGTTGTGACGTTCATAACGCGATCAAGTTTTGGCACCGTTACCGAGGATGACATTTATTTGACGTCTATTTTTATCTTTGCATTTATTCTTAATTATATAAATTGTATTTATCACTAACTTGTTTCCTTTTTATTGTTTACTTTTACATTTTTCTTTTAGCGAAATATGGCTAGGAACGAGCTATATAGAACCTCAAGATGTTGAACTAGCAAAAGTGATGTTATAGAAGTGGAGCTCGATGCCATAATCGCCCAAGTACCTTGTAACATCCACGTTTTTGAACCGAAGTTGGAACAGTAATAGTGTCGAGTTAAGAATTAGAATATGTAGCTAAAATAAGAATATTAGGAAAAATTAAGGATTAATTAGAAATTGTAAGAAAGCATGAGGGACTAAATAGTAATTTAGCCAAAATTAAATATAAGTCATTACGAGAATTATAGTGATTAAGGAGGGGTAAAAGAGTGATTTGGTGGAAGATATTTTTGGACGCAATGTTTTGGGCCAAAGTGTAAAGTTGGAAGGCCCAAGGACTAAAAGTGCAATTTTACCATTATTAAAGAAAGATATTTTCATAAAGAGAAATTGATAGAAAAATCTAGAGAAATGAAGAAAAGAAATAATGAAAAAGCTATAAAAGTCATCAGCCATTGTGCTTCACGTTAGCCACCATTTTTCCAACATTTCAACTTTTGCTTTTCTTACAAATTAGTCTTTTTTTCACCAAATACAAACCAATAAAGCTAGTTTCTTCCAAATTGCTTCAAGATTAGTGAATAAAATTAATAGAGAAGTGTAGTAGCTATCAAATTGTTAAAAAGAAATGCAGCCATACTTGTCTTGGAGGAGAAAGAAAATGGGAATTAGTGTTGAATACAAGTGATTAAGTTAAGAAAGCTAAACTCCTCTTTAAATACATGTTAGTTTTGGTTTAAAAACATAGATTATGATATGTTAGAATGATTTTAATATGAATATATGTGTTTTGTATGAAATTGAAGAGAAAGAAAAGAAGGAGAAGGACTCAATTGAAGAGAAAGGAAAAGAGAAGATCAAAGAGGGAAAGAAAGCTTTCTACAAGAGTTGTAAGTACTACAAGTTTTAAAAGGTTTAGAATTAATTAAATTAAAGTGTTTATAATTTTAACATATATGATTAATTATCATAAAAATTATATGTTTAATTATAAGTGTTGATTATGTGTGATTAAATGAAATTTAGTGTAAAGAGACATGAAAAAGGAAGCATGTCCATTAAAACAGTTTGGACAGAACAGAAGATTAACTTCGAAAATTCACAAAAAATTGTATAAAAAGAGTTAGAGGTTGAATTAAATATGTAATTAAATCTTATAGAGTGTATTTTCATATGGAAGAAACAGTGAAAGAAAAGGAATTGTACATTCTATGATATATCTAATTTGGTGTAACAAGGTCAGAGTATGTTCGAGTTTCCCTGTTCTGACTTCGAAAAATCATAGAAAAATATAGAAAAATTATTAGAGACTAAAATTTAAATGGCTAATTCCTTAATGAGTCAATCAAAAGAAATGGATGGGAACATTATTGGATTCCTGTACTAAAAGATAAATAATTTTTAGTAAAGAAAGGTTGAAACTATTAGGCAACAGAGAAGGGGTAAATTGAAAGAATTTACTGTACAAATTGGCTAAAGTAAAAATTTTGAAAATTTTATTGTAAAAAGATATTTGAGTCTAATTTCAGAATCATCAAGCAGATTATAATTTAGAATTCTGTAGCTCAAGGTATAAATAATTTAGTGACTATGACTCAAATGTATAGCATTGAAAATTAATGTAAAAAAAATAAAGAAAAATTGAATAGAAATGAAAGATTGATGCATATAAAGTGATATGTGATGAAATTGAGAAATGAGAATGAAATGGATAAACCAAAGGTTCCCAAAGTTATTAGTACCTAATTGTTTATGATATTTGGTTGTTATTTGGTTAAATTGATTTGTTACTGATTTGTATTACTATAATCTGAATTATTCATTTTTTAATGTTTATTTCGATATTTATATTTAATAAGTGAATATAAGCTAAGCATTAATATTGAGATGAATGAAAATTTATATTGAATTAATATTATAGTTGAATTGAATTTGAATGATTTGTGATCAAAATTGAAAGTGAAAGTGAAAGTGAAATTGGAATTGAAAGTGATATGAATTGTAAATTGAAAATCCCTATTAACTAGTCGGGTTGAGTCGGATATAATTGGCATGTCGTAGGATCGGAAGAGTTTAGGGATACTTCGACCTTGAGTCGATGAGACACTGGGTGTCACTTTATTGCTTTGAACTATCTTATGAGGCACTGAGTGTCATTCTGGTGTGTTTGGTTGGATCCGTGTATCCGCCAAGGTCCAAGTCTTGTTAATAAGGTAAACAATGTGAAAAAGAAAGAATGTGCAAATTGTGACATTGAGGTAAGTGAAATGATAATCACATCAAAGGTAAGTACAATATATGTATAAGAAATTGAAGAACGATAAAACTAAGTAAGTTAAGAGATTGGAATGGCTAAAATGTGAAATGAGGAAGAATATGTGAATTTCATAACACCACTGTAAATGTTATATACATAAAAGGTATGTATTTTACATGAATAAACAATTATATGAATGAGTTTGAAATGAGTGATTAAAAGATGAACGATTAATGACACTTGTAGTACTTACTAAGCCTTCACCGGCTTAACGCGTTTATTTCAACGCATAGGTATAAGACCTCCGAGAAGCTAAGGTTGGATTAGGTGTCTCTCATCAAATCACATTAACATTGGAAGATTGCAAGACAAGGTGTATTTATTTTTTGCGAAATGGCATGTATAAATGGTACTTATATATCCTCAATGAATGGGTTATAAATGTTATTTTGGAATACTATCAACTTGTGAAATGAGATGATGAATTTTGAATGCAATTGTGTTTTAGACTGAATTGATTTATTGGTAAAGTTTTTATATAATTTTAGGGGGTTAGTTTGAAGTTTCTAGCTATATTTCTTGATTTTAGAACAGAGGTGTCAATATTTTTATGGTGGTATCAATATTTGCCCTATTTTGAGTAAAAATTTCATTTTCATTATTTTCAAACTGGTTTTAAGTCTCGATTTTGTTATCCTTGATTATTTTGTGATATTTTGAGTAAAACGATTTAATTTAATTCAATGCAGAATGCTACAGCAATTGCATAATTTAAATTTGCTGTGACAATTTGCGATTACTGTGGAAGCAACCATGAGTTTGAAAAATGCCCATCAAATGCAGCAAATGTGTATCACATGGGGAATTTCGGTCTAAATGAAAATCCATATTCCAACACCTACATGCCAGAGTGGGAGCAACATCCAAATTTTTTTTGGAACAACCAAGACCCTGGAAGTATAAACAACGATGTTAGATCCAAGTGGACACTGTCCAATTATGATCAACTCTTGTCAAGGAAAAATACCCAGTAAGACGAAGCATCAGAATTTTCATCAATTGAAAATTTGCTGAGATAATATTTTGCCAAGAATGAAGCTGTGCTTTAGAGTCAAGCTAAATCCATTCGAGCTCTAGAATATCAATTTGGCCAGATTGTGAGCACAATAAATTTGCGACCACAAGAATCTTTGCCGATTGATATTGAGAATTTGATATCACAAGGGCAAGTGTGAGGGAATCATTCCCAGAAGTGAGACTCAACTAATTAAAGTTGTTACAGATGCTACAGTAAAGGAAGATAATTCAGGTTTTGACAATGGAAAGATGTCAAAACAATCTGAAAAGCAAACTACAGCTGAAGAGGTTAAACAAAATAATACGGAGACAGAATCAAATCATTTTTTTGCCACAAATGCTACAGCAAAACAGCCTCAAAAACTTGAAGATACTTATCAAAGAAGAAAAGGTTGGGAGAATCCGAACCAATCACACTTGCTAAAGGGTGCACTGCCATGACAATTAAGTTGCTCTAAGAATTTAAAGATCCCAAGAGCTTCTCAATACCCTATTCTATTGGTGATCGGTATATTGGAAAGGCATTATGTGATGGAAACATAAGCATAATTTTGATGCCTATATCTGTAATTAAGAAGTTACGGAATTGGAAAAATCGCAAGAAAGAGTGGAAAAAAATTTTTGGGACCGCGTGGAGAATAAAAGAGTACGAAGCACTTGAAGAAGAAGGAACTGTCTGCTCCAATTAAGGAATAAGTAAACACCATTGTCGACGCATTAGGATTTCATTGTCAGCGTAATTTTGTACAGCTGTACTGCACCTGTTGACTTAAGGTTGAAAAAGAAGAAGTTCTTATGGAAGAAGAAAAAAGAGAAGGAAAAGAAAGCAGATGTTAAAGGAGAATCGGTTGAAGATTCTGTCATTGCACCCAAGGATATGGGTGCAACTCCTAAAAACTTGGAGTTAATTGGAGCGAGTCAGGCGGAAGCTGCTGATGAAAACCCTTGAGCGATAGTGGTCTATACTGGACCAATGAATGAAGCAACTAATGATGCCAGAAAGAGATGTAAACTAAGGAGCAGTCCACAGACTATGCAAAGCTCAAACAAAAGAAAAGAAGAAAGAAGAGAAGGACTTGATGTCACGAAAAATTCGGCTAAGGAATTTGTTACCGCACCTGAACTTGTGGGTGCATCATCTAATGATTTGTTGCCACCAGAAGCACGTCAGGCAAAGGCTATGATGGTTTGTAATGAGGATTCCAATTCTCTAGCCATGGTGCTTTATGTTGCACCACTTGTTGAAATACACCCATTTGATGTCACGATCGATGATGCAAGGCACAGCCTGATGTTGAGGAGCAATCCACAGATCCAACCAAGCCAAAGGAATGAAAGAGGAAGCGCTACAAGGAGGAGCGAAAGCGCAAGAAGAAGAAGACCAATGCAGCCACATCTTCGACTGCAGCACATTGAGTTAGTTTTTATTTTTAGTACTTAGTTTAGTTTTCATGCATATCATGTAGCTATAGTATAATTATCATCACATTTCTTTTGTCATTGCATTTTTATTATCACTGCATCTACCTCGTCATTGCATTTCCATATATCTTTGCAAATTAATGTCAGTGTATTGGGGACAATGCAAACTTTAAGTTTGGAGGGAATGTATATGGGTTGGAAATGCAAATGCACCCACATTTCAAGAAATTTGTCCTTTTGAGTTTAATGAAAGCATGCAAAGTTATTGGAAATGTGTTTGAAATTTTTTTTTCATTTGATGCTTAATTCTTGAATCACGTGAAATGTCAGTGAATGAGTTGGATAAATTTGAATGAATGTTGTATCTTCAATTCTTTGATGAATGGTTTAGATTGCATTATTAATGGATGACTAGTATCATTCCTTGAATCTTGAATTAAATTGCCTTTTGTAGCTACTTGTATGTATATAGTTATAAATAAAAGACACTTCAATGTGGGTGTATTATTAACTGTTCAAGGGGGAACACTCCAATGCAAGCGTTAGAAAAAGTAATCTAGCCAAAGGATGTCCCTACATGAGTGTGTGTCGGTGTAATTACGTATTCCCAAGGGGTTTGTTGCACTTCATTGTTACTTCTCAGGAACAAGGGTACAGTAATGCAACGACATCCCTCAGTCACATAATAAAAAGAAGAAGAAAAGTAAAGAAAAGAAAAATAAATATTTTTATATTAGTGTACAATAAATGTTGTATTGGTAGATAGAATTCAGGATTAGAAGCATGATGCTGGCTTTGATGAAGTTAAAATCTTAGTTATTCATACTTATGTGTTGTCGATGCTATAGTCTGTCATATTAATGTGTTTCATTCATTGGGATTTTGGATTATTTAATTTTCTAGAATGATCATTTGCCTTAGTGAATTCTTTTGTAGTCTTGGTAGTTTTTGTTTTACTTAAGGGCAAGTAAAAACTCAAGTTTGGGGGTGTGATGGTACTAAAAAGAACATATATTTTCTCCCCATTTATTGGATAATTTTTTCCCATTTAATTGTCCTTAGTACATATTTTAGCATTTTTTTTAGTTGAGTACATTGCATTTTCTAACTCAGTGGACCTCGTCCTAGTTTTCCTTAATTTTGTCATATTTTACTACTAATGTAGCTGCATGAGCACATCTATATTGCACCCAAAACTGTTGCCTCATGAGCTCTTCCAGATTGCACCCAAAACTGTCACCGCAGGAATATTTCTGGAATGCACCCAAGACTGTCGCTGCATTAATATTCTTCAAATTGCATCCAGAACTATCGCTGCATAAGTATTCTTCAATTGCATCCAGGAATGTCGCTGCATGAACATGTCCAAAACTGTTGTTGCATGAACGTGTCCAGAATTGCGCCCAGAATTATGACCGCATCTGACAGCTGTCTGATAAGAATAGAAATGTGTGAGCTATCCAACCTAGTATAACCAACTTGTACAACTTAATTTTGAAGAAGAGACACTTATAATGTGATACCTTATACTCGACCTAGTTGTTGGATCCGAATATAAAATGTCACATTTCGTTGTCGAAGCAACTTAAATTTCTATTTTTTTAAAAAAAAAAAGATGTAGTGGTAAAATTATTTTATAAAAATTTCGACAGCATTTCTACCTATTTACGTAAAATCTCCCTGCAAAATTTATATTTCACAATATATTCACATTCAAATAATCTCCCAAATCAATGTCCAACACTTCGATTTATCAAAACATTCCAATAAACTAGATATACGTTTAACCATTTCATCAAAACATTAGTTATAAAGTACTAGCAAAGAAAACATAATAAACATATTTAAATTCAATTTACGACACAGTATTACATATATAAGCCTAGGTACATGCCATAAATATCAACCAAACAGTAAACTTTTCACCAATTTTGTTTGAGCTGATCTTCGGTTCTTTGGATGCTGCTGGAACGATCTACCGAATCTAACTACCTGTGCACGAAAAAATAGACAAACCGTACGCTGAGAAATTTTTATGCTCAGTGGTGCTAATATTATATAAATCATTACATAGGTATTAAACATAAATTAGTTGATAAAAATAAATTAGAACGTTATTATAAATATCATTAATACCATAACAATAAAAGAAAATTCTAAAATTATGATATTGTCAAATTGAATAAATAAATAAGTAAATAAAATAAGCTTTTTAATCAAGTTTAAAATCGCATAATTAATTTAATTCGCGCATTATAGAAATTCAAATACATTCAACTTTTGTTTTTGCTTTTCTTTCAATTTAAAGTTTAGACTCATAACCAGATACACGAATCCGCCACCCCGAGTTATTCGGCAACAATGACTATCACAGTAGTCCACTACCCTTAGGGAATTGGGACTACCCACGACCCTCTGGGAATTAGGGCTAACAATAATAAAAACTGACCAATTTAGCCTTTTCTCTCTCGACCCTCTGGGAATTGAGGAGATCTAAATCCTTTGATATAAAGACTCTATGGCATGCCAACTATATCTGATCTAGTCTAACTTAGTGTACCGGAGTAAAAATCAAGTTTCATAATTTGTTTCATCTCAATTCCATTTTCATATCGTTCTCATTTTAGTTTCATTCCATTATTAAATCATATATTGCCTAATGTAAAATTAGACTTCCAATTCAAAAACATATTAAACATTCTTGCTCAAACATCTAAAATCATAATACTCAAATTCAAAACATAACCATGAATTTGCTAATTTAATCATTTGAAAAACATATTCCATCTCAATACATAATTTTATAAATATTAACTAAATCATTAAAACTCATTCAAAACTCATAAAATTAATATAAAAATAAATTAATATAATTAATCATAATAAATAAATATTCTAAAGTTTTATGTAATGAAAATAAGATATTAGCACAAACCGAAGTTTCAATCGCTTTACTTCTTCTCTTCGTCTTTCTCCTTCAAGATATTCGCTTCGTTTTTAGCTACAATATGAGCAATTCAATACGAAAAAATGTCATTTACCCATTTTAATACTAAAACTAATAAAAAAAACATAAATATGCATGGTTAATCAAGCTAACATATTAAATTTCCTAATCCGAAATTCTGTATCTTTCGACTCAATGTTTTCAATTCTGTCTTCACTAGAGCACTCACTACTTCACAAGCTATCATTTAGCACCAATATTACACAAAATGGTTAATGTTCTCTACTACCCCTTCACCATGGCCAAATAAACAAAGTAAGCTTTCCATAACTTTTCATTTCTTTTTCCCACTTATAACAAGCTAGAATTATTCTTCTAATCATTTTCTATCAAGAAAATATACCTACTTCACTTAAATTTTCTACGCTTCTATCAATGTTTTTAATTGCAACTTTCAAAATACTTGATGAAATCAAAAACTATTAGTATATGCATGTAAAACAAGCTTCAAATATTCAAAATCTATGAAAAATTTAAAGAAAAATCATACCTTATGCTTAAATTTGAAGGAAAATAATGAAAGAAAATATTTTCTTTTTCTTTCCCTAACTTTCGTGAAAAAGAAAGTAAAATAAAGAAAGATGAAAGTCTTTCTTTTATTTATATTATAATAGTAATTAATAAAATACTAATATTTTAAATAAAATATTAAATAATTATTATTTAATGAAAATATCAGAATCGTGAAATCTTTGATTTTTTTTAAATAATGGTAAAATTACCATTAAATCCTTTCCATCAAAAAAATTTGAATACTTGCACTTTAGTTCCTATACTTTCCTGACTTATTCAATTTAGTCCCTAAACTCGATAACGAATTTTTAACTTAACCACATGCTCCTACTAATAATTCTCTAAATTTTCATGTCTGACAGTTTCCTCTAAAAACGATCATAACTTCTTATACTACTATTTATTTATAAATCACTTATTTAAGGAATTCTACCTTAAATATATATATTTTTTTAAAGTGGGATGTTACATGTACAATTTGGGGCTAAATATAAGCACACACAAAGCATGAAGGGAGAGTCTCTCTTTTCCTTTGGTCTCCCATTTTTGCAATTTTTCTTCTCCAACAAAGCTTGAAGCTTTTCGGCTATGGAGGCTTGAGACCCCTCGGGTGAATCAACGTGAAGGCAAGGTAGATCAGCTCCTGACGAGGAGCATCTTAAGTGCGACACAAGAGGGAGAGTAAGGGAGCATTTCGTGTAAACTAGGAATACAGTACTCCATATGTTATTTTATTTTTCTTACTTTAACGCTAGTAATACTTTTCACATTCAAGTTGTATGGAAATACTGTCGATGTTGGGATTTATATGATATCTATTTCAATCTTGCTTTTCTATGAATCTTTGGATCTAATTGCTTTGACCATGGAAGTGCGATTGCAGTCACTGTCACTGGAAGGTGCAGCGACAAATTAAATTAACAAGCAAGACAATGGAAGTTGCTTGAGGTTTGAAGGAATTCACTCCACTTGTTCTTGAATATTTTGCAGTGACAACACTAGAAGGTGTGGTTGTTGTGCATATTTAAGTCTTAGATTTAATAGGAGCTTCGAGTTTGGTAAGATATTATTATGCTTAATTACGCCGACAAATTACCTGTTATTTTAAACCTTGTGAGTCACATTTAGATTCTACCAAATCTGAATGTCAGGGATCCCTGTTTTAATATCATTGCATTTTACCTTTATTTTTACATTATTGCTTAGACAACCAAACTCATAATTTGCCTCATTTCTTTGTTCATTGCATCGACAAATTTAAGCAACAAAAACACCATCCTCGTGGGATCGATATCCGATAGATGTAAGTCTATCTACTATACTTGCATTGATAGTGTACGCTTGCACATTGTTGTTATGACATTCATAGCGCGATCACGAGTCAATTCTGCAAAAATTGTGGTCGAAGTCACGACGTAGGTAGTGTTTGTCGCGACATTGCCTTCAATACCTTTAAGTAATGACATAATTGTAGGTGTGTCACAACATTCTCCTCAATCCTGATTTTTGTCAATTCTGCCTACTTTGTCGAGACTGAAGGTTGCCCATGTCGATACGTCGGCTTCAGACTTACTCTTCCCGGATTCTGTCACTTTTGTTGCGACATAACTGATAGTATGTCACAACAAACCCTTGTTTCTGTTAAAAACTAAAACAAAAACATGGTATAATGGTATACAATATTATACATGTTAGTACCACCTATTTTACCTTTAAGTCTTACTACTAGATTCATCCGGTATGCTTACCCTTGTCGAATGGATCCAATTTTGGTCACCTTTTGTCCACTTCTCATGGGCTCTTTCCAATTCCTTTAATCAATCACTTTCCTTGAATCAATTCATTCTTTCCTTATTCATGAATGAGATTCGATTGTGCCTTTCACACTTATTTAATTCGAGCATATGACATCTTTCATTATGCTCCTTGGTTTCATCATTTTTATCCCCACATTTGAAGATATCTACCTCTCCATTTATCCTCATAGTGAGTTCATTATTGTTTAGGTCGATGGTGTACCGTGATGTGGCTAAGAATGGTCTTCCTATCAAAATGGGGATATCTCTATCTTCCTTGAAATCTAAAACAACAAAGTCCATAGAGATGACGAAACTCTTTACTTGGACTAAGACGTCCTCTAAAATTCCCCTCGGTCGTACAATTGATTGATTTGCTAGTTGTAACGTAACTTAGGTATTCTTAAGATCTCCACTCCCAAGTTTCTCGAATACTGACAACGGCATTAGGTTTATGCTTGCACCAGGATCACATAGAGCCCTATTAAACTGAAGATTCTCGATTTTAATAAGAATAGTAAAGCTGCCAGGATCCTTCAATTTTTAGGGAATTACCTTCGAGATAATAGCATTACAGGATGCATTCACCTCCACTTGCTCGCCTACTTTTATTTTTTGATGTCGTGTCATGATTTCCCTTAAGAACTTGGCGTACAGGATGCATTCACCTCCACCATGATGCTAGTTGTCGGACGGGATGTTTATGACCTCATGTAGTTTGTTAGGCTTTTCTTCATCCTTATGTTGTTCTGGGCTACTCAGTACTTTGCCCGATCTTAACTCGATCACCTTTACTTGCTCTTTACCTTCTCTTCGGGGGTTATTTTTTATATTTCTAGGGATTCTTGAACCAATTTGTCTCAAGATATCGCTCATCATACTTATCAATTGATCCATTCTTTCCTCTAGTTTTCCCATAAATCTGGTGGTATTAGCACAATCAGACTACACTTGTTTTACGTTCGCCCTCGTGGAGTGCATTGATAGTACTAGAGAGAGTTATTGATTTCTTGCTACTTATTGTTTAAGTTGTTCCTATTTATTCATCCTTAGAACATATTTTAGTATTTTTTTAGTTTAGTTTATTTTATTTTCTAACTCAAAAGACTTTAGCCTAGTTACCCTTAATTTTGTCATATTTTACTACTAATGTCGTTGTATGAGCATGTCTAGAATTGTCGCTAAAGGAGCACGTCAAGAATTGCATTCAGAATTGTCACCGCATCTGACAGCTGTCTGAGTAAAACCAGAAATGCGTGAGCTATCCAATCTAGTGTAACTAACTGGTACGACCATAGACTGCTAGATTTGGAGGAAAGGACACCTATACAATTCAGCTGAAGATAAATACTCATGAGGGGAGAGAGAAAATGGAATCTTTTTTGGGTGATTATTTTCCTTGAATCCATCTTTGAAGCTTACGACTGTGGAAGCTTAAACCTCTAAAGGGAAAACTGACGTGAAGGAGGCAGATCTACTCCTAACGAGGAGCCCTAAGTACGACGCAAGAGGGAAGTAAGAGAGAGCAAGTCGAGTAGTCTAGGAATAGTATTCTCCGTTTGGTTTTTTGCATTTCTTTTCTAAAACGTTGGTGATTACTATTTCTTTCATGTTTGTATGGAAGTACACTTGATTTCTAGACTAAATGATATCTTATTCAATCTTGCTTCAACTATTTAATCTTTGGGTTTGAATGTTTTGACCACGGAAGTGTTATTGCAGTCATTGTCACTGAAAGGTGCAGTGACAGTTTAAACTAACAAGAAAGACAATGGAAGTTGTTTGGGGATTAGAGGAATTTGATCCACTTGTTTCTAAATGTGCTACATTGCCATCATCGGAAGGTAGGGTGACTGTGCATGTTTAAATCTTAGATCGAATAGAGAAGCCAAGTATGGTAAGACATTCATTGTACCTTATTGCAACGACAATCACCTATTCTTTAAAACTTTGTGAGCCACACTTAGTATTCTGGTAACTATTCACGTTAGGGACCCTATTTTATTATTATCACATTTCATTTTTAATTTCACATTATTGCTTCGACAATCACTCACAATTTTATCACATTGACTTATTCATTGCACCGACATTAATAGACAACAAACATTCATGCTCGTGGGATCGATATCCGATAGATTCACATTTGTCTACTATACTTGCATCGACAATGTACGTTTGCACATTATTGCTGTGATGTTAACAGCTGATCAAGTTTTGGCGCCATTACCGGGGATGACATTTGTTTGACGTTTATTTTTGTTTTTGCACTTTATTTTTATTATTTAACCTTTAGTTGTTACTAACTTGTTTTCTTTTTGTCACTACTTTTACATTTTATTTTACGTGTTTTATGAACTGAAGCAATTCAGAACCTATTGCTGATTTTGACCTAGAAATTGAAAGAATCATTCTGAGGAAACTTCACGAACAAAGAAATATGGCTTTACCAGGAACCAATGCAGCCATACCTCGATACCTCTAAAAAGAATACTGAAGACCCACCACTTTTGCTAGAAGATCAAATACAAAACAGGACATACGAGATTTTGTCGTACCTGTTTTGGATGATTTGCAACCTAGAGTTGTTAGACCAGCAATCCAAGCTGGGAACTTTGAACTCAAGCCTGTAATGTTCCAAATGTTGAATTCTAATGGACAATATGTTGGATTGCCACATGAAGATGCGCGAGAACATCTCAAATCATTTCTATTGATTTTTGCTTCCTTCGGTCAATAAGGCATTTCTGATGATTCTTTGAAAATGCAACTGTTTCTTTATTCATTACAAGGAAGAGCTCATACATGATTCCTTGGGCTACTTGCTGGCTCAATTACTTCATGGAATGCACTTCCAACATAGTTTGTGTTGCATTTTAATCCGCCAACAATGAATGCTCGTCTCTGAAATGATATTACAGCTTACCATCAACAAGATGATGAGAATCTACACACTACATGGGAGCGTTACAAATCTTTGCTTCAACATTGTGCCATGCATGATATTCAATAGGAAACATATATTGAAATTTTATACAATGAGTTGAATTCATAAACAAGAAATCTTGTCGACGCATCAGCCAATGGACCTTTGTTGGATTGTACTTATGATGAAGTTGTTAGAATTCTTGAGAGAATTTCTCAGAATTATTATCAGTACCCTATCTCTAAAGCTGCATAAGTAAAAGCTAATTCGGGAGTTATTGAATTGGACGCACTATCTGCACTTAGTGCTCAAGTTTCTTCTCTCGCAAATATGATAAAAAAATATGAAGGAGACAAGTGACATTGCACCTATACAAGTCACTCAACAAGTTGATGTGCCTACATTTTGTTGTGAGATTTGCGGTGACAACCACAGCTATGAAGACTGTCCACAACATGCAGAGAGTGCCTCTATGTCAGTAACATCCGTAGTAATTCTTACGGTAACTCTTACAATAATTTTGCACGCAATCAGCAGACTTGGGGAACGCATAATGTTGGACAAAATGCTGTGACATTTCGATATGGGAATTTGTCTAATTAAGGAAATTATATCCCAAGACAAGGGAATTACAATCCATAATAGCATAATTATAATCAACAAACTCAGATGCATCCACAATAAAGCTAGATGCAGCCACATTAGAATCGAATGCAACCATAATAAACTGCAGTGCAAAATCATAATATTCAAGGACATAGGCAACTATAGTATACACAAGATTCCCCGTCGGATCCGTTAGCAGCACTTGAAGCTCTAATGCAAGGGCATATCACTTGCACAGAAGATATTGTGCAAGGGAACTCATCCTCCATTCGAGCATTGGAAGCACAATTGGGACAGATTGCTTCGAATCTAAACACTCAACCACCAAGCACACTCCCTAGTGACACAGAAAATCCAAATTTGAAGGGGAAAGAGCATTACAAAGCTATAACTCTTAAGAGTGGTAAACAAACAGGCGAGCCGACCATCGACTCTACTGCAGCACCTCAAGCCACTAGTGACGTGACCCATAGTGAGAAAATTGAATCTGATGGATTTATCGATGCACTTGACAAGGAAGTTCCACAAATTGTCACTCCTATGCCTAATGTCCGACCTTCGAAAATGTCGACGCAATCAAAGGTATCGGTGCAATCTAATGTATCTCCGCCTCTGCCTTTTCCACAACGATTTAAATAAAATGAGCTTCTAAACACACTAAAGCAACTACATGTTAATATTCCTTTAGTGGACGCTCTTATGCAAATTCCTAGTTATGAGAAACTTATGATGAAGCTCTTGTCCAAGAAGAAGAAGCTTACTGTTATTGAAACTATTGCACTCACAGAAGGTTTTAGTGCTGTGTTGGCAAATAAATTGTTGCCTAAAATGAAAGATCCTAGGAGCTTTATGATCTCATGTTCAATCGGTAACCACTATTTGGGTAAAGCTTTATGTGATTTGGGAGCTAGCACCAACCTTATGCTACTGTCTACTTTTCAAAAGTTGGGAATTGGTCATATGAAACCCACTGCAGTGACATTGCAATTAGTGGATCGATCCTTGGCTCAACTTGAATGGTAGATCAAAGACATTTTAGTTCGTGTGGATAAGTTTACTTTTTCGATTATTTTCATTATACTTGTCTGCGAGCCAGACAAGGAAGTTCCCATAATCTTGGGACGATAATGTTTAGCTACCGGATGCACTCTCATCGATGTATACAAAGGCGAGTTGACCATGTGACACAATGACGACCATGTTACCTTCAGTGTTTTTAAATCTTTTCCACGCAAGGATAAAGAAGAAAGTCATACTGTTGATGTGTTGGATGATTTAATTGAAAAGAATTCAATGACCAAAGCACATTACTTTCTGAAGAATTTGCGATGACATTTGATGATGAATTTTTAGGTGATTGTGACAGCATGGTTGAAGCTAACAACATTTACCTAAAACACGGATAGCAGATTGAATCTCTAGACTTAGCTAATAGAACGACTCTAGTTTTTAAGTCATCTATTGAAGAAGCCCCTACTGTAGAATTGATGCCACTGCCTGCTCATCTTAATTATGTCTTTCTTCGCGACAACAGTACTCTCCCAGTTATTGTCTCCAACTCATTAAGAGAAATTAATCCATATTCTTAAACAGCATAAACGACCTATTGCTTGGAGTATTACTGATATTTGAGGCATTAGTTCATCTTTTTCCATGTAGAAAATCAAGTTGGAAGACAAAGGCAAGAATCAATTGAGCAACAAAGAAGATTGGACAAGAAAATGAAGGAAGTTGTTAAAAAGGAAATTATAAAGTGGCTTGATGTTGGAATTATCTACCCTATTTCGAATATCAATTGGGTAAGTTCAGTGGAATGCTTTCCTAAGAAGAGTGGTATTACTGTGGTTTGCAACGATAAAGATGAGCTAACTTCTATACGCATTCCTACGGGATGACGAGTATTATGGGTTATCGCAAACTTAATGCAACCACAAGGAAGGACCATTTTCCACTTTCCTTCATTGACTAGATGTTGGATAGGCTTACTGGAAAAGCCTACTATTGCTTCTTAGATGGTTATTCTGGCTACAATCAAATTGCTATTACGACAAAGGATCAAGCGAAAACAACTTTTACTTGCCCCTTTGGTAATTTTGTTTTTCACCGTATGTCGTTTGGTCTTTGCAACGCACCAACCACATTTCAAAGCTACATGATGGCAATATTTTTAGATATGGACGAGAATTCTTTAGAGGTCTTTATGGATGATTTCTTAGTCTATGGGAATAATTTTGATCAATGCGTTGACAATCTGGATAAAGCCTTGAAGCGATGTGAAGACACACATCTTTTGCTGAATTGGGAAAAATGCCACTTCATGGAAATTAAAGGCATTGTTTTAGGTCATCACATTTTCAGTTAGGCATTGAAGTGGACAAAGCTAAGGTGGAAATCATTGGAAAGCTACCTCCACTGAAAAATGTGAAGGTTATTTGTAGTTTTCTTCGACATGTGGGGTTTTATCGCCGATTTATTCGAGATTTTTCCAAAATTGGAAAACTCCTATGCTCATTATTGGAACAGAACAAAAAATTCCTCTTTAACAATGCATGTTTGTTGAATTCAGTCAAATAATGAAGCAGCTTGTTAATGCACCCATTATCGTTACACCAGATTGGTCTCAACCTTTTGAAGTCTTGTGTGATGCAAGCGACTTTGCTGTGGGTGTTGTCCTATGACAATGCAAGGGAAAAATATTTCACGTCATCTATTATGCTAGCAAAACTCTCACAGAGGCTCAAATCAATTATACAACTACAGAGAAAGAATTATTGGCTATAGTCTTTGCTTTCGACAAATTTCTTTCATACCTTGTCGGCGTAAAGGTTACCGTATTTACTAATCACTTGATGTTGAGATATTCTTCTTGTGAAGAAGGATGCAAAACCACGACTGATACACTAGATCCTACTGTTGCAAGAATTTGTTATAAAGATCAAAGACCACAAGTGTTCAGAGAGTCAAGTTGTAGACCATCTATCTCATTTGGAAGTTGGCAATGAAGATAGAAACATACTCCAAATTGTCGACGCATTTCTAGATGAGAAGTTATTTACTGTAGATGCAACCCCTTAGTATACAGATATGGTTAATTATCTTGAACGTGGAAAACTACCCCTGGGTGTCACAGGCCACAAGAAAGAAAGATTTCTTCGTGAAGTAGTGAAATACCATTGGAATGAGTTGTATTTATTCACGGTATGCAATGACAATATCGTACGACATTTTGTTCCGGAAGAAGAAATGTTTTCAATCTTGAAGCATTGTCACGGTGCTCCTTATGAAGTTCACTTTGGCGGCATGAGAACTGCTGCTAAGGTTCTTGAATTAGGATTCTACTGGCATTCACTATTTAAGGATGCCCACAACTTCGTGACTCAATATGATCAATGTTAACACACTGGTTCTATATCTCGACGCAATGCAATGTTACAGCAGCTAATTATGGAGGTTGAACTTTTTGATATTTGGGGTATGGATTTTATGGGACCATTCCCAAGCTCACTTGGAAACATCTATATTCTAGTTGCTATTGACAATGTATCAAAGTGCGTTAAAGCCATTGCAGTCCGAAAGGATGATGCAATGATAGTGCTTAAATTTTTCCACAAGCATATACTTACCCGCTTGTGCACACCAAAAGCATTGATCAGCGATCAGGGTTCTCACTTCCATTGCAACCAGGTGACAACTGCATTGAAGAGATATGAAGTTAATCATCGAATGGCTACCAATTATCATCCGCAGACACCAACGGACAAGCTGAGGGGTTCAATCAAAAAATTAAGAAAATTCTTGAGAAGGTTGTAAACCCTTCAAGAAAATATTGGTCTTCTAGACTTGATAATGCTTTGTGGGCATTGTAGACAGCATACCGAACCGTACTTGGGATGTCACCGTATCAGCTTGTTATTGGGAAAGTATGTCACTTGCCAATTGAATTGGAGCACAAGGCAATATGGGCGATTAAGCAAGTGAACATGGATTATGAAGTTGCTGGAAAGAAGAGGCTATTAGACATCACTGAACTAGAGAAAATTAGGTGAAATGCCTATGAGAATGCAGCAATTTACAAGGAAAAGACCAAACACTAGCATGATAAAATTATTTTGCAGCGACAATTTACTGCAGGTTAACAAGTGCTATTATTCAATTCTAGACTAAAATTGCACCCAGGTAAATTGTGCTCACGTTGGTCTAGACCTTTCGAAGTTGTCGAAGTATTTCCACATGGTGCAGTCACAATTAAGGATCTACATGATAGGCACCAGTTTAAATTGAATGGATAATTGCTGAAACATTATTTTGGGCATAATGATCAAAAGCAGGACGAGACCATTAAATTGGTCAAATTTTCTAATCTTTCTTGAAATTTTTATCAAGTAATTTTATTTTATTTTCTTTTGTTTTTGTTTAAGTTTATTTTACTTCGTATTTTTGCAAGATAATTCGATTCTTTTGTCGACGCATTTGGATCTCCTTATCGACGCAACTCATCTGTATGTACTAAAATTGCTGACTCATCAAAAAATTAAAGTATATTAGCAAACAAATCTCACCGTTTCATCCATAGATACCCAACCATTGGGCCGATCTGAACGGGTGTAATTCCTATTGGACACATTTATTCTGCCAAACTTTATGTCCTTTCCTCTGTTACATAAAAAACACGGCTTTCCATCTTCTCTTTTCACTCACTATAAACACCCTCCACTGTGCCGACTGTGATATTCACAAAGATGTCATTTTTATTCACAACCTTTCTTAAAGCTTGCACTTTTTCGCATTTCAACCCTCTTTACTTACAAAAACCAAGGCCAGAACTCGTGGAGCAGTGAAAAAGCAACCAAATTTGTTGCAGAACTTTCACCCTCTACAATAATTGTTCATGAAACAGAGCCTCCCATGTCCAAAGATCTTATGATATTCCTCATAAAAGCGGCCAAAGATCGTTTTCAAGAGACCCAAAACAGGGCTTTCTACTGTCGCGACAACAAGACCTAGGAAAACAAATTCACAAGACCATCGCGAAACTGAAATGAGAAATCTTTTGCCAACACCTTGAAAGCTATTCTCCGTCTCTGGTACGTGAGTTATATGCTAATCTTACAAACAATGAGTCAAAATTTGTTTTTGTCCATGAAGGATTAATCCTCTAGGACGCTGAACACATTAACAAGCTCTACAACACCAAAGTAGACAATGAAGAACAAGCTGCATTTATTAAAGAATTCACTTGATGACACGATAGATCTTTTGGTGAAGGATCTCTGTGTTGAAGGAACCACATGGATGGGTTCGAATCCTAACAACTACACCATGCACCGATGCTTTTTAATGCTACAAAACAAAGTTTGGTTCCATTTTGTGAACTGTAGATTGAGGCCTTCTATGCATAGCACCATTATCACCCTCGACAGAATATGTCTTATACATTCCATCATCGAAGGAAGGAAAATCGATGTTGAGGCAATATTACACCAGGAAATCACTGAATGTGTTACCAAGCAAACGAGCATATTGATTTTCCCCTCACTGGTGATGCAGCTGTGCCAGCAAAAGGGAATCATACCCTGAGCTGGAGAAGAAATCCTGGAGAACAAAGGCCCAATCAATGAAGCATCAATCGAGAGAATGACTCATGGGAAGGATACGCCCACAGTGAAGAAAGCAAAAGCAAGAAAAAAGAAGGGAAAAGCAAAAGCAGAAGAAAAAAAGAATAAATGTAACGAAAAAACTCATTTGTGGCAGAAAATGAAGGAGGTCGAGAAGATAGCAGATTTCATAAGCTTTAGGCAAATCAAGCTTGTCACCATAGTGGAAGACATGGGCAGAGTACAAATTTATTCTACGCCTATACCAGGGCCTGGAACAGTGTTATTGTAACCACATTGAGGCAGCTAAGCAAAGCCCGACTCCTACAATTCCAAATTTTTCCTCCAATCATCAGAGAGTATGAGCCCTCAATCGAGGAGGTTGACTCAAGGGACAAAGACCAGTCTATGGCTTCCCTCCAATGGTGCACATCTCTGATGACGAGAAGGAGATGGAATCAAGGGATGTTAAGGAATGTTTGCAAAAAATTGAAATCCTGTTTGAAGATGAGTTCACTGAACATGTTGCTGAAGAGGAAACTCCTGGTGAAGGGGAAGAAAATTAAGTTGAAGAAGAAAAAGAAGAGAAAGATGAAGAAAAAGAAGTTGAGGAAGATTTAGCTGAAGAAATTATCATCGCACCCGAAGTTATGGGTGCGACAACTAAGAGCTCGACATAAAATGAAGCGAGTCAAGTGAAAGCTGGAAAGGAAATTAAAGAGGACCACCATAATCCTTTAGCAATAGTGGTCTAACTGGACCACTTGAGGTGATCCATCTAACACCAGACACAGCTGATGATGTCGGGGCATAGACAAATGTTGCGAAGCAATTTGAGAATCAGGCAAAGCCAAAAGAAAGAAAGAGAAATCGCTCCAATAGACTTTAGTCTAGTTGCCCTTAATTATTATTTAAGTTGTTCCCATTTAGTCATCCTTTGCACATATTTTAGCATTTTTTAGTTTAGTTTATTGCATTTTCTAATTCAATAGACTTTAGCCTAGTTGCCCTTTATTTTGTCATATTTTACTACTAATGTCATTGTATGAGCATGTCCAGAATTGTCACTGCATGAGCACGTTCAGAATTGCATCTAGAATTGTCGCCACATCTGACAACTATCTGAGTAAAACCAGAAATGCGTGAGCTGTCCAGTTTGGTGTAACTAACTGGTACGACCATAGACTGCTAGATTTGGAGAAAAGGACACATGTAGAATTCAGCTAAAGATAAATACTCATGAGGGGAGAGAGAAAATGGAATCTTTTATAGGTGATTATTTTCCTTGAATCCATCTTCGAAACTTACGACTATGGAAGCTTAAACCTATAAAGGGCAAACTAACGTGAAAGAGGCAAATCTGTTCCTGACGAGGAGCCCTAAGTACGACGCAAGAAGGAAGTAAGAGAGAGCAAGTTGAGCAGCCTAGGAATAGTATTCTCCATTTTCTCTTTTGCATTTCTTTTCTAAAACGTTGGTGATTACTGTTTATTTAATGTTTTTATGGAAGTACACTTGATTTCTAGACTAAATGATATCTTATTTAATCTTGCTTCTACTATTTAATCTTTGGGTTTGAATGTTTTGACCACGAAAGTATTACTGTAGTCACTAAAAGGTGCAATGACAGTTTAAACTAACAAGCAAGACAACGAAAGTTGCTTGGGGATTAGAGGAATTTGATCCACTTGTTTTTAAATGTGTTACATTGCCATCATTGGAAGGTGGGGTGAGTATGCATGTTTAAATCTTATATCCAATAGAGAAGCCAAGTTTGGTAAGACATTCATTGTACCTTATTGCAGCGATAACTTTCAAGATATAAAACAATTAGAGTTTCTTCTCATGCTACTTTCCTCGAGGAAAGCTACATGGATAACTTTAAGCCTTGAAGTATAGTGGTACTCGAGGAACTTTCAAGAGTTGTAGAATAATCACCAAGTTCAATTCTCGAGAAAGTTGTAAAAAGACTTGCAAACTATCAACAGCATAGGGGAATTCGTCATTGTGAGAGAGTTTCTAAGAAACAAGACTTCCTCATCTATGATGGTAATATTTATAGTACGAAATTTAATCATGAGGATGATGATCCACTCACTTACGAGGAGGTTATTGATAGCATTAGAAAAGACCATTGATTTATCCTTTCTTAGGGTATAATTTGTTCCCATTTTATCATTTTTAGCATGCATTTTTAGTATTTTTAACTTAGTGACTGCATTTTCTAACTCAGTGATGCTCGATTTAATTTTCTTTAATTTTATCCTATTTTTTATATTAATGTCACCATAATTAGTAGTTCAGTATTGCATCCAAATATGTCAGTGCAGGAATCTGTCCTGAAAGATCAATGCATGAAGGTATCCAGGGTTGTCGTTGCAAAATAGAATTGAAATTTGCACCAAGAAATGTCGCTACAACTAACAACTGGCTGATGAGCACACCAGATCTACATGAGTGTACATATGGTATAACTAACTTGTACAGCTAGAGGAAGTTGGATCTGAAAGGGAAGACACCTGTACTGGGTAGTGGTTGATAAATATTGATGAGGAAGGATCTTCTTGAAGCTTCATCTTGAAGATTTTTGACGCATTAAAACTTTTTCTTCAACATTTTTCTTAAGCTTGCTTCCATGGCAGCTTAACTTGCTTGAGGGCAACCTGACTATGACGAGAAGGCAAATTTACTCCTGACAAGGAGAATTCCTAAATGTGACGCAAGAAGAGTGTAAGGGAATGGTTCTAGTAGACTAGGAATAGGATGCTTCAATTTTTTCTATTATTCTCTCTTTAAACGCTGATAAATTTTGATTATTTGAATTTGTATGGAAGTACAATTTAATTTCAGATCAAGTATGATATCTACTCAATCTTTCCTTCATTTTTTATCTTTGAACTTAATTGTTTGACTAAGAAAGTGTAATTACAGTCACTGTCACTGGAAAGTGCAGCGATAAATTAAGTTAACAAGCAAGTCAACGGAAGTGGCTTGGGGATCGAAGGAATTCTATCCACTTGTTCTTGAATATTTTGCATTGCCAACATTCGAAGGTGTGGTTAGGGTGAGTATTTGAGTCTTTGATAAACAGGGAAGTCGAGGTTAGTAAGATTTCATTGAGCTTAATTGTGACGATAATTTATCTATCATTTACCTTGTGATCACATTTAGTTGTTTGCCAACTTTTCAAGTTAGGGAACCCCATCTCATTCTTATTGTTTTTACTTCTTAAATTGCTTCGACAAATTATTCTCAAACCTTTACTACATTTTCTTATTAATTTGCTCAAACATTATCCACCATAATCTCTTTTGCTTTAACTTCCTTTGCATTAACAATTATAAACATAAGCGGTCATCACTGTGGGATAGATATCTGATAGTTTTAAACCTATCTACTATACTTGCATCAACAGTGTACGCTTGCACAAATTGCTGTGACGTTCATAGCACGATCAAGTTTTGGAGTCGTTGTCGAGGATGACGTTTGTTTAATGTTTATTCTTGTACTGGTAATTTTTTATTTTTTAAGCTTTACCTGTTACTAACTTATTTTCCTTTTTGTTGACTCTTTTTCAATTTTTTTAGGTGTTTTATGACCAGGAACAATCCTGAAATTATTGTTGGCTTAGATCCAAAAATCAAAAGAACTATTAGAAGGAGAAGACAAGAACAAAGGAATATGGCTTTGCTTGGAAATGATGTAGCCATACCTTAATTGCCACCACAAAATCTCGTCCCTCTGATACAGCTACAAAATATAAATAATCCACTACTGCCACAAGAAGAACAAATGCAAAATAGAATGATTCGAGACTTTCTTGTTCCTGTGTTGGATTATTTACAGCCAGCGATTGTTCGACCAGCTATTCAAGCTGGCAATTTTGAGTTAAAACTGGTTATGTTTCAAATGTTAAATTCGAATAGGCAATATGCTAGTTTGACTCATGAGGATGCGAGAGAGCATCTTAAATCTTTTCTACTAATTTGTGCTTCTTTTAGTTAGCATGGCATTCTTGATGATGCCTTGAAGATGCAACTGTTTTCTTACTCTTTGCAAGGACGGGCTCGTACCTGGTTCTTTGGATTACTTGCTGGATCGATTACATCATGGAATGCACTTGCCATTTAGTTTGTTTTACGGTTTAATCCACCAACGATAAATGCTAGACTGAGGAATGATATCACTGCATATCATCAATTGGATGATGAGAATTTGCACACCACATGGGAGCATTACAAAACCCTGCTTTGACACTATCCCATGCATGGAATTCAACAGGAAACGCAGATTGAGATCTTTTACAACGGGTTGAATGTGCAGATAAGATATCTTGTCGATGCATCTACGAATAGTCATTTGTTAGACTGCACCTATAGTGAAGCTATGAGAATTTTAGAGAGGATCGCTCAGAATGACTACCAATATCTGATCTCTCGAGCTGCTCAAGTCATAATAAACCCTGGACTAATCGAGTTAGGCGCTATATCAACTCTGAGTGCACAGGTATCTTTATTAGCAAATATGATAAAGAACATGAAGGGGACAAGTGAAGTTGCTCCCATCCAAGTTGCCCAACAAATAGATGTCCCGACATTTTGTTTCGAAATTTACAGCGACAATCATAGCTATGAAGATTGTCCACAGCATGCAGAGAATGTGTTTATGTTAATAATATCAAAGGAAATTCTTATGGTAATTCTTACAATAGCTCAACTCGAAACCAACAGCCTTGGGGGAATCAAAATGCAACCACATTTAGATATGGCAATTCCTCGAGCCAAGGAAATTTTTTATAAGGGAATTATAATCAGCAGTAGTAAAATTTCAATAAAAGCCCTCAGATGCATGTACATTAAGATCAGTTGCAGCCACAGACTCATGTGCAGCCACAACAATCTTCAATGCCAAATCTGCATATACAAGGACAACAACAACAACAACAACAATAATAGTATTCCCAACCACGAGCTGATCCATTAGCAGCCTTTGAAGCCTTGATGCGTGAACATATCACGAGAACAGAAGCCATAGTGCAAGAAAATTTCTCTTTCATACAAGCATTGGAAGCACAAGTAGGACAACTAGCTTCAAATAGGAACACAAGACCACCAGGTGCTTTACCTAGTGACATTGAGAATCCAAATCAAAAGAGGAAGGAGCATTGCAAAGCTATTACTCTTAGGAGTGGAAAGCAAACTGTCGATACAATTAGCAACTCTAAAACAGCACCTGTCGATGCAAGTGAAGCAGATCAAGAAGAAAAAGTTGTATCTAAAGAAGAAACAGACGAACCAAATAAAGAAGAGCCATCAGTTGTTACTCCCATGCCTACCATTAGACCAACAAAATTTTCGAAACAACTATCGATGTCGACGCAACTGGTTTTTTCACAACAACTAGATGTATCAATACCTTTGCCATTTCCACAACGATTTAAGGAGAAGGAGAACTATAGAGAATATCAAAAGTTTTTTGCCACAATGAAACAATTGCATGTCAACATACCTCTTGTGGATACTCTCGTACAGATTCCTAGCTATGAGAAATTCATGAAGGAGCTCCTATTCAAGAAGAAGTTGGTAGATATTGAGACAATTGCGCTCATAGAGGGATACAGTGCAGTTGTGACAAATAAATTGCCATCAAATATGAAAGATCCTGGCAGTTTTATAATTCCATGTTACATTGGAAATCATTACTTGGGACAAGCTCTCTCTGATTTAGAAGCAAGTATAAACCTCATGTAATTATCAACATTTCAAAAATTGGGCCTACTACAGTGACATTGTAGCTGGCAAATAGATCATTAGTGCAATCTGAAGGGCAAATTAAAGATGTTTTAGTTCAAGTAGATAAGTTTGTGTTGCCATCGGATTTTATTATACTTGATTGTGAAGCTGATAAAGACATGACCATAATCTTAGGATACTCATTTCTTTCCACTAGCCGCACTCTTATCGACGTGTTCAAAGGTGAATTGATAATGTGACATAACGATGAATATGTCACCTTCAGTGTTTTCGAAGCAATTCCATGCAGAAATAAAGAGGAATGTTTTCCTTGTTGAGAATGAAACCCTGTCAGTAATTGTCTCTACAACTTTCGGCGCAAGTCAAGAGGAAAAATAAATCCAAGTACTGAAGCAACACAAGCATGCTATTGTCCGGAGCATTGCGGATATTAGAGGATTAGTTCCTCTTTCTGCATGCACAAGATTCGATTGGAAGATGAGGGAAAGCAGTCCATTGAACAGCAAAGAAGAGTAAATGAAAGAATGAAGGAGGTTGTTAAGAAGGAGATCATTAAGTGGTTGGATACGGGCATCATCTATCAAATTTCTGATAGTACTAGGTGAGCCCAATTCAATGTGTCCCAAAGAAGAGTGGTATCATGGTTGTAAGTAACGACAAAGATGAATTAATCCCTACTCGTATTCCTACAGGCTGGCGAGTATGCATGGACTATCTCTATTTAAATACAGCCACAAAGAAGGATCATTGATCAAATGTTGGACAGGCTTGCTGGTAAAGCCTATTATTGTTTTCTCGATGGCTATTATGGCTACAATCAGATAGCAATTGCGCTGGAGGACCAAGCAAAGACGACTTGCACTTGTCCCTTTTATACCTTTGCCTTTCACCGAATGTCATTTGGTCTATGCAATGCACAGGCCACATTTCAAAGAAGCATGACGCCAATTTTCACATATATGATTGAAGACTCATTGGAGGTATTTATGGATGATTTTTCTGTCTATGGTAATACTTTAGATAAATTCACTGACAATTTAGCCAGAGTTCTAAAGTGATGTGAGGACACAAATCTAGTGCTGAATTGGGAGAAATGACACTCCATACAATAAAATTTATTGTCCTTGGTTATCGTATCTCATGTCAGGGCATTGAAGTGGACAAATCAAAAGTTGAGATCAATGAGAAGTTATCCCCGCCCACCAATGTAAAAGGTATAAGGAGCTTTCTTGACCATGAGGGCTTTTATCGACGATTCATTCGAGATTTGTCTAAGATTACAAAACCCCTCTAATCCTTGTTAGAGCAAAATAAAAAAATTTTGTTTGATGCTACATGTCTAGACGCATTTATGCAAATTAAGCAGCAACTAGTGAAGGCACCTATTATCGTTACATCGGACTGGTCACAACCATTTGAGGTTATGTGTGATGCAAGTGATTATGCAATGGGTGTCGTGCTAGGTCAATACAAAGAAAAGATATTTCATGCATTATATTATGCTAGCAAAACTATTACTGAAGTGTAGATCAATTATACAACCACTGAAAAGGAGCTGTTGGTAGTAGTTTTTGCTTTCGATGCAAAAGTTACAGTTTATACTGATCATTCTGCATTGAGGTACCTCTTTTCTAAAAAAGATGTCAAACCAAGATTGATTCGTTGGATTATGTTATTACAAGAATTTGACATTGAGATTAAGGATCAGAGAACAAAGTAGCAGATCATTTATCTCGCTAGAGGTAGGAAGTGAAGATAGAAATACATCACAAATTGTCGACGAATTTTCGAATGAGAAACTTTTTACTGTCGACGCATCCCTATGGTATGCCGATATCATAAACTACTTGGTGTGTGGAAGATTACCATTGAGTGCAACAAGCCACAAAAAGGAAAGATTTTTTCGCGACATCGTAAAATACTACTAGAATAAGTCATACCTATTCAAGGTATGCAACGACAATATTATTCGACATTGCATTCCAGAAGAAGAAATGCTTTCTATCCTGAAACATTGTCATGATGCTCCCTATAGAGGTCATTTTGGTGGTGTAAGGACTGCTGCAAAGGTCCTTCAATCAGGATTCTATTGGCGTTCACTGTTTAGAGATGCCCACAATTTTGTGTAACAATGTAACAAATGTCAGCGCACTGGATTGATATCTCGACGTAATGAGATGCTGCAATAGCCTATTATGGAGGTTGAGCTCTTTGACGTTTGGGGTATGAATTTCATGGGGTCATTTCCAAGTTCTTTTGGAAATGCTTACATCTTAGATTATGTGTCCAAGTGGGTGGAAGCAATTGTTGTTCCAAAACACGATGCTAGGACAATGCTGACAATTTTCCACACATACATACTAACTCCTTTTGGCATGCCTAAAGTATTAATTAGTAATCAAGGCACTCACTTCCATTGCAATCAAGTTGTGACCACATTGAAGCGTTATGGTGTTAAGCATTGAATGGTGACTACATATCATCCACAAACAAATGGCCAAACTGAAGTTTCCAATCGCCAAATTAAGAATATGCTTGAAAAATTGGTGAACCCATCGAGGAGGGATTGTCTTCAAGGCTTAATGATGCATTGTGGGCGCTTTGTAGAGCATATAAAATGCCATTGAGAATTCGTCGTATCAACTTTTGTTTGGTAAATCATGTCACTTGCTCGTAGAACTTGAACATAAAGCCATGTGGCCAATCAAGCAGGTGAACAAGCACTATGATGCCACTGGACAAAAGAGGTTGTTAGACATTACTGAGTTAGAGGAGATTCGACGCAATGCATATGAGAATGCTGCAATATACAGGGAAATAACCAAGAGATGGCATGACAATATTATCTTGCAGTGAAATTTTACTATAGGTCAGCTGGTGCTTTTATTTAATTCATGACTAAAATTGCATTCAGGTAAATTGCGCTCAAGATGGTCTGGTCCATTTGAGGTTCAAAGCATTTCCTCATAGTGTGGCCACAATTAAATACCTCAATGATAGGCACCAATTCAAGGTGAATGGGCAACGCTACCTTAGCTCAGATTATCACAATCAGAAAGAGACCATTAACCGGGTCACATTTTTCTAACTTTTCTTTACATTTGTGTCATTTACTTTTAGTTGTTTTATTTATGTTTCAGTTTTGTTTATTAGTCTTTTGTAGGAATAAAGTTCTTACTTTTATCAATGCGTGAAAATCTCCTTGATGATGTAATTTTATGCTGACTCATCATACAGGGAAATATTTTAGGAAAGAAATCACAATGCTTCACTTTCTCCCCAATCATCATATCGTTATGAAAAAGGACAATCCAAGTCATTGCATTTATTGGATGCAGACTCAGTGTCCTATCTCTGCAGTGGCAAACAACACTCCTCTTCACCTTCATGTTTCATTCCTTATAAAGAACCCTACTATGCCCACAATGTTCCTCACAAACAAAACCTCTATTGTTACTGTAAATTTTTCTCCTCAAGGTCTCATTTTCTTGTTATCTTTTACCTCTTTGTATCCCAACGTCATGGCCAAAACACGAGTGCCAAAACTCCTTCCAAATCTCTTGTAAAATCCTTCGCTGCAATGGTGCGCGATACAGGGCATCCACCTTCGAAAGAGCCAGTGCTGGTTTTTACTAAAGCTGCAAAAGACCACTTCCATGACAACATGTTGAAGTGTAACTGCCACCAGAAACAGGGCTCTCAGCTGTCGCCACATCTAAACCTGGAGAAGTAAGTTCACAAGACCATTACGTGAATAGGGTGGGAAACCTTTTGTACTAATCCTGAGGGGAATTCACTATCCCTCGTGAGGGAATTTTATGTCAATTTGATCGAAAAGGACCAAGAATTTATCTTTGTTCGAGAAGGGTTTGTGCCCTAGGGTGCTTCCCATATCAACGCTTTGTACAACATCGATGTCGAAGAAGACGAGCACGTCGCCTTCCTCGAGCAACTCAGTGAATAAGACGCTGACATCCTGATACAAGACATATTTATTGATGGAGCAATTTGGACGGGTAATAATCCAAACAACTATACCATGCACCGTCGCTTCCTCTCCGTACAAAGTAAGGTTTGGTTCCATTTCATAAACTGTCGTCTAATGCCTTCTACCCATAGTACAACAGTTACCTTGGATCGATTGTGTTTAATCTATTTGATAATTAAAGGGAGACGTATTGATGTCGATACAATTCTGTACCAAGAGATTGCTGACTCTGAAGCAAGACAAACAGGCATCTTGACATTCCCTTCACTTATCATGCAACTTTACCGATAACGAGGCGTGGTGCCTCGTGAAGGAGAAGAGTTGTCGGATAACAAAGAGCCAATATATGATGTATCTATTGAGTGCATGACCAAGGGGAAGGATATTCTTGTTGGGAAAGAAGCTGCAACCAAGAAAGGGAAAGGCAAAGCAAAGAAGGAGGAAAAGCAAACTCATGTCACCACAGACCCTCAGTTATGGCGTAAGATTATAGACGTCGAACAGATTACCGATAAAATCAATGTTCGACAGATCAAAATTGTCAGTGCAATTGAAGATATGGAGTGATCGTTGAACTTGTTCTATGCCTACATAAGGGCATGGAATAGTGCAATATTATGACATTGCACAATCTCAACAAAATACCTCTACCAGAGTTTTCGGTGTTCCCTCTAATTATCAGGGAAGTTACACTTTCAACTTAGAGGGATGCCTCAAAGGAAAAGCACCATTCAGTTGCATCTCCGTAGAAGGTCCACATATTTGATGATGATCCCGAGGTGAACTCGAAGGATGTTGAAGACCGCTTTCGAAATTTGGCCAGCTTGTACAAGGATGATTTTTTTTACCAGCCTAGATGCTAATATGGCTGAGAAGGAGGCTAATGTTGAGGGAGGAAACACGCCTTTAGAGGTTGTGGAGATTGATAAGGAGAAAGAAGAATAAAAAGAAGAAAGGAGAGGAGGAAGAAAAAAAAGGAAGAAAGGAAGAGCCTACTATCGCGAAAAATTCATCTAAGGAATTTGTCGTTGCACCCGAAGTTGTGGGTGCAAATGTTGAAGTCTTGGCGTCACCTAATGCGAGTCAGGCGGAGGCCATGACGATCAGCAATGAGGATTCTAAAGTTCTGGCCATAGTGCCTTATGTGGCACCACTTGCTGAGATACACCATTCTAACGTCACGGTCGATGAAGTCGGGGCACAGCCTGATTTGGAGGAGCAATCTGAGGATCCGACTAAGTCAAAAGCAAGGAAATGAAAGCATGCCAAGGATAAAAAGAAACGTAAGTAAGTACGCAAAGAGAAGAAGAAGAAAACCCATGCAGCCATATCCTTGGCTGCGGCACACTGAGTTAGTCTTTTTTAGCACTTAGTTTAGATTTCATTTATATTACATTGTTGTAATATCATTTTCATCGCATTTCTTTTGTCCCTACATTTTTATTGTCACTGCATCTGCATTTGTCATTGCATTTCCATATATATTTGTACATGAATGTCAATGCATTGGGAACAATGCAGACTTTAAGCTTGGGGGAATGTATATGGATTGGACATGCAATTGCACCCACATTTGAAAAAATTTTATCCTTTTGAATTCAATGAAAGCATGTAATATTATGGGAAATGAGATTGCAATTTTTTTTCATTCGATGTTTAATTCTTGAATCATGTGATTGAATGTTGTGTCTTCTATTTTTGGATGAATGGTTGAGATTGCATTAGTAATGAATGAATAGTATAATTATTTCAATCTTGAATAAATTTTCCATTTATAGCTACTTGTATATAAGTATAGATATTAATAAAAGACAATTCAATGTGGGTGTATTGTAAACTGTCAAGGGGGAACACTCAAATGCAAGTGTTAGAAAAAGTAACCTAGCCAAAGGTTGTCACTACAAGAGTGTGTGTCAGTGCAATTACATACTCCTTGGGGTTTGTTGCACCCCATCGTTACTTCCCAAGAACAAGGGTATAGTAATGCAACGACATCCCTCAGTCACATAAAAAAAGGAAAAAAGAAAAAGAAAAAGAATAAAAATTGTATATAATAAATGTTGTGTTGGTAGAAAGAATTTAAGATATAAAGCATGATACTATCATTGATGAAGTTGCAGTTTTGATTATTCATACCTATAAATTGTCGGTGCAATATTCTTTCGTGTGAGTGTAATTCATACATTAGGATTCCAGAAGATTCAAGTTGCTAGAATGGCTACTGCTTTGACAAAACTTTTTGCTATGACTTGGCTAGCTTTTGATTACTTGAGGACAAGTAAAAATTCAAGTTTGGGGTGTGATAGCATTAGAAAAGACCATTGATTTCTCCTTACTTAGGGTATAATTTGTTCCTATTTTATCATTTTTAACGTGCATGTTTAGCATTTTTAACTTAGTGACTGCATTTTCTAACTCAGTGGTGCTCGGTTTTTTCTTTAATTTTATCCTGTTTTTGCAACTAATGTCGCCACAATTAGTTGTTCAGTATTGCATCCAAATATGTCAGTGCAGGAATCTATCCTAAAAGATAAATGCATGAAGGTATCCAGGGTTGTTGCCGCAAAATATAATCTAAATTTACGCCAAAAATATCGCTACAACCGATAACTGTCGGATGAACACACCATATTTTCGTGAGTGTACAGATGGTATAACCAACTTGTACAGCTAGAGGAAGTTGGATCTGAAAGGGAGGACACCTGTACTGGGTAGTGGTCGATAAATACTAATCAGAGAGGATCTTCTTGAAGCTTCATCTTAAAGATTTTTGACGCATTAAAACATTTTCTTCAACATTTTTCCTAAGCTTGCTTCAATGGCAGCTTAACTTCCTTGACGGCAACCTAACTGTGATGAGAAGGCAAATCAGCTCTTGACGAGGAGCATTACTAAATACGACGCAAGAGGAGTGTAAGGGAATGGTTATAGTAGACTAAGAATAGGATGAATCAATTTATTCTGTTATTCTCTCTTTAAACGCTGAAAAATTTTGATTCTTTGAATTTGTATGGAAGTACAATTTAATTTTAGATCAAGTATGATATCTACTCAATCTTTCCTTAATTGTTTATCTTTGGATCTAATTTCTTGACCACGGAAGTGTAATTGCAGTCACTGTCATTGGAAAGTGTAGCAACAAATTAAGTTAACAAGCAAGTCAAAGGAAGTGGCTTGAGGAGAGAAGGAATTCTATCTACTTGTTCTTGAATATTTTGCATTGCTAGCACTGGAAGATGTGGTTAGTGTGAGTATTTGAGTCTTTGATAAATAGGGAATTCAAGGTTGGTAAGATTTCATTGAACTTAATTGCGGCGACAATTTATCTATCATTTTCCTCGTGATCACGTTTAGTTGTTTGCCAACTTTTCAAGTCAGGGAACCCCATCTCATTATTACAATTTTTACTTCTTAAATTGCTTCGATAAATTATTCTCAAACATTTACTACTTTTTTTATTAATTTGCTCCGACATTATCCATCATAATCTCTTTTATTTTAACTTCCTTTGCTTTGACAATTATAAACATAAGCAGTCATCTCTATGGGATCGATATCTGATAGTTTTAAACCTATCTACTATACTTCCATCGACAGTGTACGCTTGTACAAATTGTTGTAACGTTCATAGCGTGATTCGTTATGCAGGATGTTGATTCCAAGCTTTAGAAATAGGTCATGGATGCCGAGATGGATTCTATAAAATCCAATACAGTATGGGAACCTATAGACTTATCGATTGGGATTAAACCCATAGGGTGTAAGGGGATCTACAAGAAGAAGAGAAATGTGGAAGGGAAAGTAGAAACGCACAAATCTAGACTTGTAGGGAAAGGCTACATAGGAAAAAGGCATCGATTACGATGAGACCTTCTCTCTGGTAATCATGCTCAAGTCTATTTGTATACTCCTATCCATTACCGCTGCTCTCGATTACGAGATCTGGAAAATGGATGTCAAGACAGAATTCTTGATTGGCTTTCTTGATGAGACCATTTACATGGCTCAATGATCGTGCTATGAACGTCACAGCAATGTACAAGCATACACTGTCGATGCAAGTATAGTAGACAGAAGTGAATCTGTCGGATATCGATCCCACGAGGATGTGTGTTTGTTGTTTAAAATAGTTGATGCATTGAATAAGTAAAATGTAATAAATTGTGAGAATGGTTGTCGGAGTAATAATGTGAAAATAAAGATAAAATGTAATAAAGGTAAAATGGGATCCACAACGTGAATAGTCAGCAGAAAACTACGTGGGGCTTACAAGGTTAAGAATAACAGGTAATTTGTTGACGCAGTGAAGTGCAATGAACATCTTACCAAACTTGGCTTTTCCATTAGATCTATGACTTTAGTATGCACACTAACCATAGCTTCTAGTGTTGACAATGAAACACACTTAAGAACAAGTGGACCAAATTCCTTCAATCCCCAAGCAACTTCCATTGTCTTGCTTTTAGTTTAAACTGTCACTGCACCTTCCAGTGATTGTGACTGCAATAACACTTCTGTGCTAAAATCATCAAATCCAAAGATTAAACAGTAAAGGCAATCTTGGATAAAATATCAATTAGTCTAAATATCAAGTGTACTTCCATACAATTTTGAAATAACATGAATTACCATCATTTAAGAAAAAAATATAAGACCAAATGGAGAATACTATGTCTAGGCTAGTAGACTTGCTCTCTTACTCTCCTTTTGTACCACACTTAGGAATTCCTCATTAGGAGCTAGTCTGCATCACCTTCACGTTGATTCACTCGAGGGTTCTCAAGCCTCTATAATCGAAAATCAAACGCTAGGTTGAATAAGATAATATTGCGAAATGGGAGACTAAAGGAAGAGAGACTCCCCCTTCATTCTTTGTGTATGCTTCTATTTAACCCCAAATTATACAGGTGTCTCTTCTACAAAATTAAGCTATATAAGTTTGTTATACCAGATTGGACAGCTCACACATTTCTGTTCTTATCAGACAGTTATCAGATGCGACGATAATTCTGGGTGCAATTTTAGACACGTTCATGCAGCGACAATTCTGGACATGTTCATGCAGCCTGGGTGCAATTGAAGAATACTTATGCAGCGATAGTTCTAGATGCACTTTGAAGAATATTTACGCAGCGATAGTCTTGGGTGCATTCCGAAAATTTTCCTACGACAACAGTTTTGGGTGCAATTTGGAAGTACTCATGCAACAACAATTTTGGGCGTAATCTAAAAGTGCTCATGCAGCGACATTAGTAGTAAAATATGGTAAAATTAAGGAAAACTAGGCCAAGGTCCACTAAGTTAGAAAATGCAATGTACTAAACTAAAAAATGCTAAAATATGTACTAAGGACAACTAAATGGGAACAAATTATCCAATAAATGGGGAGAAAACATATGTTCTTTTAGTACCAACACTCAACCCATTAGCTATGTTGTCAAAGGAAAGGAGCAAAAGTTTTGCAAACTACTAAGATCCATTTATGGACTTAAGCAGTCGTCTCGCTCTTGAAATAAAAGATTTCATCAAACGATCAAGACTTTTGGGTCTGACTGAAATGCTGATGAACCTTATGTTTACAAGCGTATAAAAGACAAAAAGGTGGTCTTCCTCATTTTGTATGTCGATGATATTCTACTTATCGAAAATGATGTAGGAGAATTATCATCGGTTAAACTGTGGTTAGTTCAAGAGTTTAGCATGAAGGACTTGGGTGAAGCTAGTTATATTCTAATAATTTGAATCCTTAGGGATTGAAAGAATAAAACGATAGCTATATCTTAAGCTTCAAACATCAATAAGGTACTGGAATGATTTGCAATGACCAATACGAAGCCGGGGGCACAATCGATTGCATTGGGTTTTCATCTTTCTTTAGATGATTATCCAAAGACAATGGAAAAAAAAGAGCATATGATAAGGTTCCCTATGCTTCGACAGTTGGAAGCCTTTTGTATGTGATGCATTACACATGTCTAGATTTATGTTTAGCAGTAAGAATGGTTAGTCGATATCAGGTAAATCCAAGTCTTAAGCATTAGCAAGCTGTAAAGCATATATTAAGGTATCTTAAAAGAACCAGGGATTATATGCTTGTCTATTCTGGGGAGAACCTTACTCTTGTCGGATACACAGACTCAAACTTCCAAAGCTGTAAAGATTCGAGGAAATCAATTTCAAGAAACATATTTGTTCTAGGAAATGGAGCCATAGTATGGAGAAGTGTAAAACAAACTTGCATTGCTGACTCTACTATGGAGGCCGAGTGTGTGGCTGCTTCTGAGGCAATGAAAGAAGCAATATGGCTTCAAAAGTTCTTAATCGATCTTGAAGTCATTCCTTGTATGGAGAAAGCTATAACATTGTATTGTAATAATAGTGTTGCAATAGCTAATACCAAGTAAATGAGAAGTCACAAGAGGATGTAACATATTGATTGAAAGTATCACCTAATACAAGAGGCAGTAGTCGAAGGAATTGTAGATGTGATGAAAGTAGCTCTAAAGATAACCTTACAGATCCGTTTTCTAAAACTCTTGTAACTAGGAGTTTTAACAAACACGTCGAGGATATGGGAATGTGAAACATGACACATTTACGTCGAGGAAATGTATCCATATTGTAGTAAACATGTAACTGCTTTCTATTTATTTGAATAATGAATAAATAAAAAAAGTTAATTTCACATTTCACTATTACGTCTTATGTATTTTTTGTCTTTCATATTTTGCATGCATAGCGAAATTGTGATAAGCAAATATGAGCTCATTGATTGTCTAAGTTCAAACTGAAGATAAGTGGCATTGTAAGAGTGTTTCATTTCGGTAAAGATAACTTACTTTAGTGGATAATCTAAATGAGTCCGTAGTCCAGTAAAGAATCAAAGTGAGCGGTTAATTCAAATATTGAGAAGGATTATTATGTCGTCTACAAATCCAATAAGGGAGATAGCTAGTCTTGCCTATCGAAACAGTTGACTCCATGGGTAGAGACATAGATGTATTCATTTGTAGAATGATAAATTACACTGGATCCAAGATGAATTAATTTTGAACCCGTTTGTGAATTAATTCACTTGTGATGTTCATGGTGTGATTTACCTAAATCCTGAGTTAGCCACTAACTATGCGTATACAACTCATGTGATTTGATATAAGTGGAGGCTTATGCTTTAAAGATGATCGAGTACATAGTCAGTATGTTGGGTACATGACTTGTGTATGGCATGGCTTTACTAGCAGTAGTGGAATTCATAACTCAATTAAAGAGTTAATGATATCTTCTCATTGGCATTGTGTGGATTGATAAATATCGAACGTGGCCACAGGTTGCTAGTTTTCACATTTGATCTGCAGATTTTGTACCTAGCAAATTGAACTAGTTTTCACATTTGAAGAGCTTGAAATTAAACAATTTCCTCATATTTCTATAGGATTTAATTTTCCATCTTTGAATAAATTGTGTAAAGAAGTGTAAAAAGTTTTTTATTGTCTTTAAGGTCGATCTACGCCTAAAGGTTAAGTAACGTACTTCATTAGTGTGTAGGAAACCTTTAGAAGTCGAACAAATGTGAAGCTGATCACTATGTCACGACATAGGCTGCTCTATGTTGCAACAAAGCGATCAAACTTGAAGAAATGTGAGACTGACTTCTTTGTCAAAAAATACATGAGCTATGTCAAGACAACGCCTACACGATGACACCAAATAAAGGTACTGATCTCTTCGTCGAACACAGTTCCTGATGTGTCGCGACATCAACCCCTGAACGCGATTTCTACACCAAGTGAAGGGTGTTTTTGTCTTTACAATGCCACTTAAAAACGAGGGATGAAAATTGACCTAGGGTTGAGGAAAATGACCGTCCAAGGTTATAAATAGGGCCTCTAGCACTAGGGTTTCACACACCTTTTGTACTTAGTTTGTTTTTACTTTATTTTTGTCTTTCCATTTTAGAAACAAGATTGTAAACTCCATATAAATGATCATGGAATTATTTCCCGACTAATTGCCAATACAATTTATGTTTCTTTTATTTCAATGATTCAATTTTATGATCCTTTATATTATTGTTTTTATGATGTTTAAGAAAACCATGAAGAACTAATCCTATTTTGGGGATTAGGGAGTGGAAGTATGGATATTTAATTGTTGTATAAACAGGGATTTTCAATTGGATCAACTACTTGGGAAAGAAAGAACATGAAACAAAACACTAGGCTTGACAATCCTAAAACGTCATTTAGGTGGGAATGAACCCAAAATTGGTATTGCCTATCCGTGAAGACTTATCCCCAAATCTATTTAGACTATGACATCTAATGATAAGTAGTCTATATCAACTCATTATGTTAGTAAAAGATCGGAATGTTCTACTGGGGTAATGGCTAGTTGATTAAAGTAAAATCCCTAAAACCTAATAGTTAAAGAATCCATACTGAAGCGATCTAATCTCCCCAAACATCGTTTATCGAATCTACATATCTCATCCTTTATTTTATTTACTTTTGTTTATATTTTGCAATGACAAATCATTATTTTACTTTCATACTATAATCCCTAAAGACAATACTAATTACTTCTTTTCTTTGTAGGGATATAAATCACTATCTCCTTTAGCGTCCTTTGGGTACGATCCTCGAAATTCTACCAAGTATTTCGTTGTACAAACAATATTACAACCTGACCTATATACTTGCGGAAGTTGAAAACACATACCGGACGGGAGTACGTTCGAAGGCGGTCAAGTTGTTGGCGTCGTTGTCGAGGAGGCAACGGTTTAGTGGTTTTTATTTCTTCTTTGTTATTTGAATAATTTGGAGATTTTTAAGTTATAGATACGATTATCTTTATTTTATTTTTGTTTATTTTTTATTATCTTTTTCTTTATTTGTCTAATTTTAGTTTAAGACTTGGAGCCAAGGAAACTTTGTATATCCAATCAACAACCCTAAAGCATTGATTAGACAAAATCACAGAAATCGACAGTCAATGCAAAACCCACCACCCTCAGAAGAACGAGAAGAGCTAGAAGAGCTAATCGTTGATCCTACTAACCACATTGAAGACATTAGGATACCTCCACAACTCCCCGCAAATGAACCGATGGTGAAAGCTCAAAGAACTCTGAGGGAGTATTCTATGCCAAATATAGATCTGACACAAGGGAGAATTGCTAGACCCACTATAACCGCGAACACTTTAGAAATTAAACCAGTCATAATCCAGATGATACAAAATAATTTACAGTTTAGAGGGACCATGGTTAAAGATCCCAGTTTACACGTAAAGCGGTTTTTATAATTTTACGATACTTTCTGTTACAATGATATTACTAATGATGTCATTTGTCTCAGATTATTTCCATTCTCCTTAGCTGATAATGCCTTTTCTTGGTTAGATGCGCAGGCACTAGGATCCATTACCACATGTGGTGAACTCGTAAGGAATTTCCTATAGAAGTTCTTCCTTATCAGTAAAACAATCCAACTTCGGAGAGAACTATCAACATTCCAACAATTCGAGGGTGAAAGGTTCCATTAAACATGGGAACAGTTTAAAACTCTCCTACGAAAATGCCCAAATCATGCTATGCCGGAGTGGATGCAGCTATAGACATTCAATAATAGGTTAGATGTGTCTGCTAGATCAGGATTAGATGGTACGGCAAGAGGAGCCTTAACGAACAGAACCTATAACGATGCTTATGGTTTGATCAAAATTAAGACAATGAACTCTTGCCAGTGGCCTACTGAGAGGTTCACATACGGGCAGAAACCCGCTTCAGTTAAAATGGTCCAGGAAGATGACAAATACCAACATCTGTTGGAAAGATTAAACTGAATTGAATCTATCGTAGAGGCACCATCATCACAAGGAGAAGATAAACCTCTATACCACTCTCTTACCAACATTAAGGATGTTAACTATATTAGTAATAGAAGTGAGAATTCCTATTCGAACACTTACAATCTAAGATGGAAGGTCCATCCTAATTTTAGATACAGAGGAAATCAAGGAGGAAGTGGTAACAATCAGTCGAGAAACCTAAGTTACCAACCTCCATTCTTGCAAATATAGCCAGAAAAAGTAGTTAAGAGTGACCAAACTGTATGTGGTCAAAGGTTAGACCGAATAGAAGGGGAAATGCAATCCATGCGAGCGAATGTGAAGTAAGTGCAATTTGAGTGAACTAGTTCTACTAGATCACTAACAAAGTTAGAGGAACAGATGGACCAATTGGTGAGTATGGTAGTAGATCTCACAAGTAAATTGGTACCAGTATCCCTAGCAACACTGAAAATAATCCTCAGAAGGAGGGGAAAGAACATGTAAAAGTGGTTGAGTTAAGATCAGGCAAAGTACTGAGTAGCCCAGAACAGTCCAAAAAAGAGGAGGAACACAACAAATCCCATGAGACTAGGGAAATCTCCTCTGAAGATGACACTGAAGTCATATTGCCTAAAGAGGTACCAATGAAAGAGGCATTAGAAAAGAAAGAGGATATGCCTAAGGAAGATAAAGGTACCCCTATTCCATTTCCAGAAAGGTTAGAAGAGAAGAAGAAACAAGATGACGATGACTTTGTAAGTTTTCTAAATTTGTTTAAATCTTTAAATGTCAACTTACCTTTAATTGAACTTATAGAGAAGGTATCAAAATACGCCAAGTTCTTAAAGGAGATTATGTCAAGGCATAGAAAAATCAAGGTAGGTGAGCAAGTGGAAGTGAACATGTCGTGCAACACCATTATTTCTAAAATATTCCTCAAAAGCTAAAGGACCCTAGCAGTTTTACAATTCCAATTAAGATTGGGAACCTTCAGTTCAACAGAGCCGTATGAGATCTCGATACGAGCATAAATTTAATCCCTCTATCGTTATTTGAAAAACTTAGGAGAAAAGATCTCAAAAATACTTAAGTGACCTTATAACTAGCTGTTAGCTATGAGACCGAAAGGAATTTTAGAAGATGTGCTAGTTCAGGTAAGAAGTTTCATCATCCTTGTAGATTTCATAACGCTAAATTTTGAAGAGGATAGTGATATACCCATTTTTCTAGGAAGGTCATTCTTAGTCACCTTTAGATCTACCATTGATCTAAATACTAACGAGTTGACAATCAGAATCAATGCTAACGTAGAAACCTTTAAATATGGGGACAAAACTGATGGAACAAAAAAACACAACGAGCACCATCATTTGCTTGACTTGGATAAAAGTGCAGGACCCAGTAAGATCCCTTTTATGAACAAAGAACAAATAAATAGGTTTAAAAAAAGGGATCGACTAAAGAAAATAAAGAAAATGGATGGGAGATGAATAAAGGCTGAAGAAAGTTAGACTCGATCAATAAAGGTAAGCATGTCAGACGAGTCCGGTAGGAAGACGTGAAGGTAAACAGGTAGTACTAACTTATGTACATTATTGTTTATATTTCTAACAAGTTTTTATTTCAGCAATTAACAAGAAACATGGGTATGTCGTAACACACCACCCTTTGTGTCCCCACATAGGTGACAGAATAAGGAAAATATGAGACTAACGTTGATGTCGAGACGAAGTACCTCTCATGTCGCGACAAAAAGTACAGACTAAGTAACCATTCAAGGCTGAGGACGATGTTGTGACGAAGCTTCAACAAAGGACTGATGTGTTTGTCGCGACATAGCTATCCTATGTCGCAACATCCATTACATTATTTACAGGATCAACCCGACCCAACTGTGCAACTCAGCGGCTAAAATACCTATTTTTCTGAATTTTAACACTTGCAAACCCTAGTTTCCATCCCCTATAAATATTAAAACACTATTCTAAGTCTTATATAAATATTAAAACACTATTCTAAGTCTTATATTTCACTCTAACTCTTTAAAAACCTTTAAAACATTAAAAAATCATTTCTTTTCCTATGATCTCTTTTTCACTTTTTAGTTTTTATAAATCTCTCGAGCAAGGACGAGTACGAAGAAAAAGGGGAGTCAAATCAAATTAGGTTTAAAGTTCCTATTTTAATACTCTTTCATTGCTTATAATGCCTCCTAGAAAGGTTAGAAGAACCGTTGAAACAGAACCATTAGTGGGTACAAACCATTTAAATTTTGTGAATGCGAATATAGAAAGATATTTTAATGAGCTTCAAGGTAAAACATTCATTCAAGAGAGGGGTTTTCATCCTTTGATGGTTTTATATAAAGAAATTTTGCCTCTAGATAGGTACCATAAGTGGAAATGATTTTGGACAATCCCCACACAACCTACAGTTGTCCCAGTAGTCTAGGAATTTTATGCTACCCTAAAAGACTATATCTCTAGGACTAATGATGAAACCACATGGGAAACTTTAGTGATTAGAGGAATTAGTGTCAAGGTAACCCGTAAACTCATATGCAAATTCTTTGATACTCCGTATTATGAACAGGATTTCCTGGACCAAACTAATCTAGAATCTTTTCACGATATAGACATGAATGAGGTAATTACATACTTAACTGAGGGAAGGGGGAATGGAAATTGAGGCCAAGCACTAACATCCCTACTTTGTTTAACCAAGCCATTTTGTTCTAGAAGCTAAAATGTGGATTCAATTTGTGTGTACCCGTATGATACCTACTTTAAATGTTTCTAATGTTAATGCTTCCCGAGCAGTGTTATTGTTTGCAATTTTGCTGAAAAAGTAGGTTTATATAGGTAAATGGATCCATCAAAACATGAGTCGATGTGTAGGAAGCCAAAAAGTAGGAATTTTCTTTCCTCACTTAATCATGACTTTGTGTAAAAGGGCAGGAGTGCCCATGACATCTACTGAGTATACATTGAAGCCATCGAAGAGCGTCATTGGTGACACACTCTTCCAATAATATGTGGAGCTTTGTGCTAAACAAATAAAATAAGGGAAGAAGAAATCACGAGACTCAGTCGATACACCAACTTCCTCACACAGGTTGACACCAGCCCAACAAGAAGTTGGTGAAGGAAGTCATCCAAAGCTCACTTGGATGATACAATGGATGCAAGAATTGGGACCATTATTTCAAGAGTTTCTCGACAACAAAACATTAGGGTCCCTAACTACACACCAGACATGATTGGGTGGGTAAATGAAGGGCATGATGAGGAGGAACATGAAGAAGGGAAAGACAGGGAAGAGGAGGAGGAGGAGATGATGAACGAAGATAAATAAGTGTTTTGAACGATTTTTTTTAAAAGACTTCGTATTTATGTTTAAAACTTGTAATTTTTGGGATGTTTTTTTAGAGACTTATTTAATTTGTAGGAGTAGGATTAGAATTTCTTTGCCTATATATGCTTTAATTCTTTATGTAGGAACCCCACGTTATGGAAACACAACATTTCGGGCATTCACGACAAAAGGGAGAAGGAAAACCATCATGAGAGAAGGAGTTGTCACGATCAATCGAGTAACTTTTTTCCTTACTATATAAAGGGCTGCACATTAAGGATAATGTGTTATCTAAAGTGTGGAGGTAACATAGGAATTTTTTATGTAGTTTTTATTTTATCATTTTTTATGTTTTTCTTTCATGTGTGCTCAAGCTTGTAGAAATAGAAGTGATTGGTTAGGAGTATGTATAATAGATTGATTGTATTTTTTGATAAATTTATCATGATGAAAAGGAATTTTTAAATTTTTTAGCATGAAGCCACTAAATTCTATAGGTTACACTAAGTATAGATAGAAAGGTATTGTTGATACCGAATGATGTCAATGATATGAGGAAACAAGCATGCTAGTATATACGATAGATAGTAATTTTAGGATTATGTGACTAAATTAATATTTGTGCATATTGAGGCATTTAAGGATGATTAAGGCATTGTTTGGTTACATCTAGAGCTAAAAAGTTAAATCGTATTCTGAATTCCCAATTAGTACCCATCTTTGAGCCTTATGATCTTTTTTGATGAATTACATTACAACCCTCTAAAGCCTAAAAAGATGATTTGTGTGTACTCTTTTCTTTGGTCCTATTTTGCACGATAATAGACGTATGGTCATATGTATTGAGGGTAAGTAGACACATTACAGTGGAGGTTGTAAAACAAAGAAAGAAATAGGAAAATCAATGTAATTTTGTCATGCAATTTGGTATTTGGTACATTTATTTATTTCATTTAGATAATATTAATATCTTTTAATTTATTTTGTTTTTGTTTATTTCTATTGCCTTTGATTTGTTGATAAAATTTTGAAATTTTTTATTAGTAAATTTAGGACTAGAATTTCAATCCTTTGTTTAAATTTAATTTGTTGTCTTTAATTTAGTTGTTCCCCTTTTAGATTTTTTAGATTCTAGGTTTTAAATTTGAAGTGTAAGCTGATTTTAAGTTTAATTTTGAGTTTAGATTCTTTTTTTTTAATATACTGGTGTGATTAAATGGTAGTATCTGGTCATATTTTTTTAATCCTTTGACAACGCACACACACCTTGCACACACAGGCGCTCGAACCCGAGACCCCAAGGATGAACAACATCCTCTTTTTCACTAGACTCACTTGTTGGGTTCAATTTTGATTTTAGATTCTTAGTTTAACTAGATTTTAGTTTTAAATTAGGTTTTAAGTTTTTCATTCAATTAGCTTTTCTGAATAAGTTAGGTTCTAGTTTTTTTTTTTTCATTAGTTAGGTTTTAGATTTAAATTTTAAGCTGTGTGGAATTAGTTTTAGTTTTTTCAGATTTATAGTTTAGATTTAAATTAGATTTTGAATTGTTAATTAGATTTTAGATTTCAGATTTAAGTTTGAATTACATATTTGAATTAGATTTAGATTTTTAAATCAATTGAATTTTTAGATTTAGAAATTTTAGGTTTTTAATTATTTTAGATTTAAGAACTTTAGCATTTAAGAAGTCTAACTAGATTTTAAATTCATCTCATTTCAGTCCTTAGAATCTAGATTTCAATAGATTCAATTAGGGTTTAAATTTAAATTTTCATTTTTTTTTACTTAAGGATTTAGTTCCCCATAGTATCTAGATTTAATCTTGCTTTTATGTTTTAGGAATTAGATTGATATAATTTTGAATTCTTTGAGCTTTAGAAATTTAGTTTCAACTTTAGAATTTTAAGCTTTTAGTTTAATAGTTAGATTCTCAATTTTAGAAGTTAGAATTATTTCCATTCAGTTAGATGTTAAGTCTTAGATTTTAGATTTAGTCCTCCTTTAAATTAAGAATTTTAGATTAGAAATCCTATATATCAAATTATGTAATACTATTTTTGGATAGATGTTGTAGGGGTGATATACCCTTCCATAAACGTAATAAACTCCCGAATCCATATTTAGGTTTCTATTTTTAGCTCGCTAGGTTCACCTCTAGCATGTTATGGCAGTCGTAATAAGGTCAATTAATGAGAATGTCTTGTAATGGCCAAATGATAAAGTGGTTTGTTTTAATGAGAAACAAATAAATAATTTATTGTAAGTTGAATTTTTTTTTGAATATACTGGTGTGATTATAGGGTAGTATATGATCATACTTTTTTAACCTTTTGACAACGCACACACAGGTGTTTGAACCAGGGACCCTTAAGATGAACAACATCCTCTATTTCACTAAAGCCACTTGTTGCATTCTTGTAAGTTGAACTTTAATAGATTGAATAATCTAGTATCAAAAGGGTGAAATTTGAATTTAGCATTAATTTTCATGTTTATTATGTGAAATGAGAATTAAATGAATGAAATTGTAAAAGTTGTATAATAATAAAATATACGGGCTAAATTGATTGAACGTGTGTGTATGATGCAAATAATGGAACTAAAATTAAACAACTTAAGTGGAATCTCATCAAATGAGAATGAATTGATAAGTTATAATAGCTTGAAGTTAAAATGAAAAATTGAAGTGAAATAGATCTAAATGCCTCAAACCTTATTAAATAATTTAGAAGTGGAATGAGAATAAATCTCTATTTTTAAGTTGTATAATTTGAAATGTTGGGGATCGAACTGATTAAGCAACGAACAAGTAAAAATAGCTGAAGAAATTGATAAATTGAACACACAAATTTAAAGTGGAAAAAAAATTCTCCAAAGAAGATAAAAAACCACGGGCAAAGATAATTTTACTATAATAGCAAAAGAACGAAGAGTACAAAACATGGAGATAAAACTAAACCCGAAAACTCGAAAACAAAGAACCCTCAAAACGTAAACGCTAAATTCTCCAAAAGTGTTAGGAGTTCTAAATTCTAATGGGTGTATTTCTAATGTTGTAAAAGAGCATATTTATAGGCTAAATTTTTTGGTCAAATAATAATAAAATAATATACACTAATAAGAGTTTGACTCAAACAAATAAATAGAGTTTAATTGAAATAAATAAATAGAGTTTAATTGAAATAAATAAACAAAGTTTAACTAAAAGATTATTTCTCAAATTTGACTTGAAATAGGAGTCATAATTCAACAAATCTCCACATTGACTCGTATTTCTACAATGCCATCTTTTCCAAAGCCCGTCACAGGCCTATCTTGAACTATGCAGGGAATTAATTGAGTCGAATTTATGCTTAGAAGCTGGAAGTCTTCTAGCATTCGACTTGTGCACTGCCAAATCAAAACTAACCCGAGTCTAGTTTTCTCGAATACAGTGCCCTAACTTTTCAAAACCTGCATCCAAAAGAGAATCTCTCTTCAACAAAACAATCATACCTTTTTCCCTCTTATGACCAAGTTGCCTCCGCTCCAAACGAGTTGACTTCAACTCCGTAACGAACGAGGGACGTCCGATTTCACCGGTCACTGTAGAACCTTCCAAAATATAAAGACTACCGGTCTTTTTACCTTTTAACAAAATGAGAGCCCCACGAGTCACCTTAATGCCGCTAGACTCGATGTTGATCCTACAACCTTTCGTGTCAAAAATACTCAAGGAGATGAGATTTTTTCATAGATCAAGTACATATCTGACATCTAATAGTGTCCTAATCGTACCATCATGCATCCTAATTTTAACAGTACCAATATCGATTACCTTACTGGATGAATCGTTTTTCATGTGCACAACTCCACCTTCAACTAAACTGTGTGTAGAGAACCATTCTCTGTTAGGACACAAGTGGAAAGAACATCCTGAATCTAAGATCCACACGAATGTAAGCTCAGAGCTTTCACTCGTTGACTAACAAGAAATCATCACCACTTTCATCGGCCAAACTAGCACCAGCTAAATCTTTCTCGTTACTCTCAGCAACCTTTTTATTTCGTAGTTTATAACAATCTGCTTTGAAGTGACCTAACTTCTTACAATAGTGACGCCATTTGTCTCGTTTCTTTAATGCTACCAAAACGGAAGCTTGTCTATTTGCCTTACTATCTAAACCAAACTCATTATCGAATTTGTCTTTGCTCCACAAATGACCCTTCACATCCTCAAATGAAAGTTTGTCCCTTCCATAAATCAAGATCTCCCTAAAAGACTTGTATGAAGGGGGTAAGGAGCATAATAATAGCATAGTCTGATTCTCATCGTCAATCTGAACATCAACGTTATTTAAATCATTTAAAAGGGTAAGAAATTGACTGATGTGATCTCTAAGAAGCTCACCTTCATTCATGCGAAACGTAAATAGATGTTGTTTCAACACTAAACGATTAGTCAGAGACTTAGTCGCATAAAGAGTTTCTAGCCTTTTCCACAAGGTGGATGACGTCTTCTCCATCAATACCTCTTGCAATTCCCTATTCGTGAGGCACAACTTGATTGCAGATAAGGCTTTTTCATCAAGTTATTTTCATTCTAACTGATCTAGATTATCGGGCTTTTTCTCAATAACAACCTTTTTCAAGCTAATCTGAACTAGAATTGCCATCATCTAAACTTGCCACAAATTGAAATTTATGACGTCATCGAGCTTCTCAATGTCAAACCTTGTTGTTGCCATCTCTAAACAGACTTGCATGAAGGGGGTAAGGAGCATAATAATAGCATAGTCTGATTCTCATCGTCAATCTGAACATCAACGTTATTTAAATCATTTAAAAGGGTAATAAATTGACTGATGTGATCTCTAAGAAGCTCACCTTCATTCATGCGAAACGTAAATAGATGTTGTTTCAACACTAAACGATTAGTCAGAGACTTAATCGCATAAAGAGTTTCTAGCCTTTTCCACAAGGTGGATGACATCTTCTCCATCAATACCTCTTGCAATTCCCTATTCGTGAGGCACAACTTGATTGCAGATAAGGCTTTTTCATCAAGCTATTTTCATTCTAACTGATCTAGATTATCGGGCTTTTTCTCGATAACAACCTTTTTCAAACTGATCTGAACTAGAATTGCCATCATCTAAACTTGCCACAAATTGAAATTTATGACGTTATCGAGCTTCTCAATGTCAAACCTTGTTGTTGCCATCTCTAAACAGGTTGATCTACGAAAATTGAACTAACTTTGATACCCTTGTTGGAGATCGACCCGATTAAGCAACGAACAAGTAAAAATAACGAAAAAAATTGAGAAATTGAACAAATAATTTTAACATGAAAAAAATCCTCCGAAGAGGATAAAAAATCACGGGCAAAGATAATTTTACTATAATTGCAAAAGAACGAAAAGTACAAAAGATGAAGATAAAATTAAACCTCGAAAACAAAAAACCCTCAAAACATAAACATTAAATTTTCAAAAGTGTTAAGAGTTCTAAACTCTAATGGGTGTATTTCTAAGGTTGTAAAAGAGCCTATTTATAGGCTAAATTCTTAGGTCAAATAATAATAAAATAATCTAGACTAATAAGAATTTGACTCAAACAAATAAACAAAGTTTATTTGAAACAAATAAGAGATTAATTAAAAAAATTAAATAGAGTTTAATTGAAAGATTATTTTTTAAATTTGACTTGAAATAGGAGTCATAATTCAACATGAAACATAAGACATCCATTATAAACTTTAGATTTAAGGGTAAAGTAAAGAATCCATGATTATCTACTAAGCAAATTTTGCTTACGAGTCATTTTTTTAAGCATAAATTGTTGTGAGCTCGGAGACCTAGGGATTGTATACTAAGAAAACCACATCACCGTGCAAGGTTCAAGGAGAATGGAACCGTTATAAGTATTGCTTTTGACTTGTACAATATGGCATATACATAGAAGTTTATATATTTAGAAGTGACGTATCCTAAGTAGTTGTTTCTAGAAATTCAAATTCAATTATTCGTAAGTTAAAGAGTTCGGAACTTTTTTAGTAAGATTCAGTGCTTGAATAAATTATGTTTGTGAGTAATTTAATATTAAAAAATATTTACTTATATTTGGTGTTGATTGGGTTATGCTTTGTCATGTTTTGAACTGTCTCAAGATTTGAATTTAGGTCTTCTGCGTTTAGGGATTGATACTTAACCTTCATGTATTGATACTTGTAAAGTACTAGCCAAATTTATTGTATCATGTGCAAGTATGGGTACCTAAAGGGGAGGTATTGATCCTTCATCACTGCATCTATAAATTTAAGTTTTTATGTTCCACGAAGACACCGATTGAAGTTTAAACATTATAGCTTTAGAATAGAACTTTAGAAATGGTTGTTGAAAATTTATTTTGTGCATAAAGGTAAAAGTGTAAAGTGATTGTGATTTAAAGTAAAAGCTCTATTGCTTTATCTTGAAAATTTTGGATTTTAAGCTTTTTGAGCAACCATACACCTAAAATATGATATAACATGATTTGCATCATGTGCTTTAAAAACTTTGAAATACTGAAAACGATTTTATAGTGATTTCATTTAATTTAATTAAATGATGTTTTTATTAAAAGAATTCTCATATATAATTAAAATGTATTAATGCAGCATCAATGAAGTAATGGCCGGCGCCGAACCCGAGTAAAGGAAGGATGTTACACTAGGAGACTTCACGAAAGGTGCAGGAACTACAATTCTTCCTCAGATTATTATATATAAGTACATTATATCTATAAGCAGATCATTGAGGGCTTCTTGGGTGATCGAAAGGGCTTGAGCTGCTTTTGCCTTCTATTATATTCGTAAAGGTTTCAGTGTAGGAATTCACGAACTTTGAACCAAGATACAGGGTTCCCGATGCTTTGTTTTTAGCCATACTCGTGTCTCTGTGTTAATAAAACTATCATATGATTGTGTACGTATTGTATTGAACGTTTCAGTGTTCATGCTTCATAGACCAAAGAATCACCATCATGGTTGAACTTTGCAATTTATTAGGAGGCAAGTTCTTTATTAGTACTGAATAATAGTAATAATAATGTGTTTCTAGCCTATCTTTAATTTTAAAGCGAGCAATAGAAATTCTAGGCTCACTTACAAGGATTACCTACCTTGCTTGTTATTTAGTAAACTGGAATTCCATAGTAATGCTTACACACGAACAACCTTCTCTTTGTATCTGTGAAACTCGACTACAAATTATATCTGGACCACTCACATGGTGCTCTACTGCTTCCCCAGAGCTAGGGTTGCTGTTTCTTGACTCAACTGCCTTTCAGCTTCTCCAATGTGAGGATATGATCGTCCACTCCCTTGTATAAGATCTTTAATGGTCGCTTTTAACTCTTTATCCTTTATCAAGGACTCCATTGTAACATGAACACCTGAGTTAGAAGCAGGATAAAGTATTTAAGTTCACTTTCAAGTAAAGCATCATTATCAAAATCGAAACAGGAATGCTACTTGAATGAAATGATACAGAGAAATATCAGACCAATTTAGGGGAGGGCAACAGTTACATACGATATCTCCAATAGTGCTTTGGATTTGTTGGGTCATTTATTGTTTCCTCTGTAGCAGGGCGAGTCGTGTACTCTTCCTTAAGAGCTAACAAATCCTGATCATCAAACCCACTGTTTCAAACTCGTGTAATAGATATTGTAAGGCTTACATGAAAAAGGACACCAGCCAAAAGCAGTTCTAAGACAAAATCATTGTGTTTAAGTTGATATTGCTACCAAGTTTTATCACGAACCTGAAGGGGGAAAATTGCCCACATTGATGGAGATTCTATATGTTGCCTTATGATCAAATGAGCCAAATCTGGGACACATTGACTCGGCGGTAGATCATCAGACCCAATCACATACTTGGAAAACCGGTGTCGTCTCTCTTCATCTTCTTCCCACCAGGCACGCAGGGTGGAGCAGTCATGACATGATGGAGCACACACCTGAAACATATTGTTATAGCCAACTCCTCAATTAAGTTATTTCTTTTTATGGGAGCAACTCTAGTTAAAAGTTCAGTGAAAGCTATGGATCAGGAAAACCGAGGAACAAAACCTCCATTTAATTGCCAAAGACATTACATGATTTTGGGGGAAAAAATCATTACCCATCCTTCCCACGGAAAAGAAGAACAATCTGTAACTTCTGATGCGCACTGTTTAGCCAGGAATACTGAAGCATCATGTATCTCAGAGTAACAAGGACATTTATATGCTCAATGACAAGCCACACATTCAATAAACAGACAATGCCCTAGTGTCCAATGTCAAGTATTTTAAGGTAAAGGCACATTGACTTTCTAATCAATGGCCAGAAACAACTTTCCAGATTAGGACAAGTTTTCATTTCCACAGAAGAATATCTGACAATGTCAGTGATACTAACTAGAATATATCAAAATTATATAAATAAATTATCCGAGTTTCTTCACCTACTACATGAAGAAGCATAAATGAAGCTGATTGATAAATGATATGTGCAATTGAAATCAATGTGATATTGGCTCTTACTGTCATGTAGCTGTACTGAGAAGGAATACCAAATTCAAGATCTGGTTCACTGGGCATACGTTGAATCCGCAAGCCAATTAGGCCAAGTTCTTGCATAACCTGCATTTTCAGGTGAAAGGAACAGTTATAGATTGTATACTAATTGTAAGAAGAGAGAGAAGGTCAATCAGGTTTGGGAAACCTCAAATAAACTTACAGGATGAACACAAGCCGGAATAAGACCTAGATCCTCCCCACAAGCTAGCATATCTGATGAGTTTAAGAGCGCAGGGAGCGTCTTCAAAGCGTTTTGCCGCCACAACTTGTCTTGCCGATGGAAATAGTAATCATAGTACAATCTTTTCAGGACATTTTTACTACATTATGCGACAAACATTTAGAGATCCATCGATTGTTGTGTTCCAAAATCAAAAGAAAGCTATAAGCTGACTATTATGATTTTGAATTTGACATAGAATAACAGTTAAAATTATCGCACTACCTGTGATCATCCAGATCTCTAAAACTTGAAGTATCTTCCAGATTAAAACGGGGATAAAAACTTTTGTCATGTTCTGGATCTCTGATAAGAATTATGTTCTGCATAATGAGTTTGGGCAAGATTAAAATTAGGATACAAAGTTTTTGCATGCTTCGGATCCCTTGATAATAACTACATTCAGCATTAAGAATTGATAGGAATATGAAGTCAAAGATCAGGACTGTAAAATATTGAACATTAAAAAAAATTGAGAAGAAAAAAGTTATATCAATGAATCCAACATGCTAGCTCCTACTTGGCATGCAATTTGCACATTGACCATGATGTATTTATTATCTTTATTATTCAAATAATGAGTTTGGGCAAGATTAAAATTAGGATACAAAGTTTTTGCATGCTTCGGATCCCTTGATAATAACTACATTCAGCATTAAGAATTGATAGGACTATGAAGTCAAAGATCAGGACTGTAAAATATTGAACATTAAAAAAAATTGAGAAGAAAAAAGTTATATCAATGAATCCAACATGCTAGCTCCTACTTGGCATGCAATTTGCACATTGACCATGATGTATTTATTATCTTTATTATTGAAATAATATAATATACAAGTTATTCTAGTCAGATGAGCATTTTATTGACTTCAAATTTCAATAATTGATTTCAACTAAACTTTTGTAACTAATTATTCTATAAATCTTGCTCCAAGTTAATTCCTTTTAACCAAGTAGCTTTACTAAGTTTTAATATTTATCAGTCTGTTCAAGATTGTTTGTTAATAAAGATCATAGAGATTACTTCTATTAATAACAAAATTACATAACTGGAATTTCATTAAAAGTAAAAGGGAAATAGTTTCACATCCTTTAAGCCACATTTATGTATAACATGGATATAGATTAGCTACCTTTAGAATATCAAATAGATCACAACATATCTTTTCTTCGCTCTCTGGTAGCAAGGACTTCTCTGCACATGAGTGCACCTTGGCAGCAATTTTTTTCTCTGTGTTGCAGTCCTCCTTGAACTAGAATTTCAGGGAAGAAGCAATGAAATGATTCAATGTTAATCCTAGAATACCTGATCTTTGCTTTAAAAACCAGTAATGCTAACAACCAATTAAAAACAAATGGCGAAAAAAACAATTAAATGAAGGATGTGAATTCATGATTCTTTTTAGTGATAGAAATTGAAAGAAACAGCTAAAAAAATTGGTTAATAACAATAAGAATCAAAGGGCAAACATACATAAACTTTCCGTATAAAATTAAGAGGACAAAATAGAGGGTTTTACATAAAAATAAGCTCACCTTATTTTTGTCTTTTATATTTAAATTTTTTAAAAGTCTTTTACAGGATATACACCATAGATTAATAGTACCATAGAAATTAAATTTTCTTTAAGTTCATTTAAAGAATGTGAAGAAAATGAGAGAAAAAGGCTAAGAGAACATATTTTTTATTTTAACCTGCTGCTACACAGTAGATGAAGACAAAATGAGGAAACTGAATCAGTGGTTACCAGATTCTCCTTAATCTTCTCCCTTAAACCCAGAAACTTAATTTTCAATTTAATTCTTGATTTTATTATATGAATTTTTGGGATTTGGAGATCCCCTACTATTCATAATAACAACACGCCTTCTCAAGCTGGGCTGTAGATGTTGAACAAGCCAAGCTTGGAACTGAGTATCTTGACTGTGTTTCTTGGAAGCTTCTTTGTTAAGATATCAGCAACCTGAGCTGATGTAGGCACATAGAGTAATTTGATCGACCTTTCTTTTATTGCTTGGTCTTGTCATGTTGTAAAGGATTATTTGCAATGTTTTATGGATGATTGATTGTCACAAAGCATCTCCTTAGAACAGCTGATTTCATCCTCCAGCCCCTTTAGTACCCTTTCAAGCCATATTCCTTCACATATACTATGTGCCATTGATCTATATTCTGCCTTGGCAGTATTTCTGGAGAGCACAACATGCTTTTTGCTTCTCTAGGTGACAGAATTCCCTCGTATTGAAGTACAATATCTAAAAGTTGACTTTTGATCTTTTACTGAGCCTGCCCAGTCCATATCACTGAAACTTCAATACGTCGGCTGGTATTCCTCTTGAAGTAGAGACCTTTCCAGGAGTCATCTTTAATTATCTGAGAATTCTATAGATTGCTTTCGTGTGTTTTCGAGGACCATTCATGAATTAGCTCACACCACAACTGAGAAAGCAATTTCAGGCCTTGTGTGTGACAACTATATCAAATTTCGAACAAGCCTCTGATATCTGCCTTTGTCGACTAGATTGCTTTCATTAGACTGCAATTTTTTACTTGTATCCACTGGGGTACTTGAGAGTTTACATCCAAGCATCCCTAATTCTTTAAACAGATCAACAACATAAGTTCTTTGAGAAACAAAGATTGCATTCCTTGAATGCACTATTTCCAGCCCTAGAAAATACCTGACTTGTCCAAGGTCCATGATCTCGAACTTTTTATCAATAACTTGTTTAGACTACTCATCCCCACAATATCATTCCCTGTTATGATTATATCATCTACGTGCACAATAAGAACAAAGAGTTTTCTTTCTAGTGTATGTTTAATGAATAACGTATGATTATTCGACTCTGAATGTATCCTTTCATTTTGAACGAGTAGATTGCTTGAGCCCATATAGAGCTCTTTTCAATTTGCATACCTTGTTTTTCCTGGAATGTTCATGTATCGTTCTCCCACTAAACCTCCATTCAAAAAAAGAATTTTAGCATCAAGTTGATGTAATGGCCAACAAGGTTTGCTTCTAATGAGAGCAGGATTCTTATGTGGAAAATACTTATCTTTCTATTTATTGTATATATTTTGTAAATGTCTTGTTCCTAAAAGTTTAGGGATTAGATCACTGATTTTTAGGTAGATTTTATTAACTTCCTTTTATCTCTCTCTTAGTCTATAAAATAGGCGTGTAGGTAAGGTAATATACAAGACAGAATTTCAGTTTCACAACATGGTCTCAGCCTAATCAATTTTCCTGAATTTTTTCTGTTCTTCCTTCAAAATCCACTGGTGTGGCCGCTTGCTTGAGGCCTTAATTGCCGCACCTTTTCCTTATTCCATCAGATTCTAATGAATTCCTTCTTCGCATTCATTCGACTATTACTCCAAATATATCTAGATAAATATGACTCCACAATATAAAGTTACAAGTCGGTTCAATAGTAGTATTTGTTAATTAGTTGAATCAGCATGGCCATCCAACACTTAAAATTGGCAAGAATTCACTAAATAGAAACTTCAGGAGTGGTATGAAATGGAAAACAAACTATAGCAAATGAAGTATGAACATCACCTCATAACGGTCTAGATATTCCTTGAAAAAAGTTGCCGCAATCAAAATCCAAGAATCTCCAAAATTTTCCTGAAATATGACAAGATAAAAACAAAGGTAGATATGCATGAGAAAGTAATATATCTAGAAGGAACTTGAGTCTTAAGGGAACTTACAAATGTTAAATGTTCATTTTGGAATCCAATATTTACCAAATTATTATTTTCAGGAGTTAACCTTTTATTTCATAACCACAATGTAACCTTCTCATTTCTATCCATTCAAGGAAAATTGATGAAAAAATTGTTGATTAGCATTAACAGAACCAACTGATTCAAATCCATATATGTTGGTTACCTTCATGTGGCTACTATTAGTTTCATTATTAATAATAATCACCTATTATTCATCAATTTCTTCAAGATAGAATTGAAAAGGTAGCATACTAATTCGAAAGAAAAATAGGTTTTTTGAAATGAAAATTTTGATAAACATTAAATCTTAAAGCAAGTATTTAGCAGTTAGATTCAAAGAAGTCAATACTCTTCATGAGAAACCAGTAAATGACTTTCCCCCACCTGTAAAAACTCCTTTCGAACATATGGGCGAGTCAAGCGGTCAAAGTCCCAAATACCCTCTCTTTCAAGTTCTTCCTGAAATCAAAGCATTATTAAGTTACATCAAGAGAAAATTTTCATCCCCTTGGTGTTATATACCAGAATATCCCTTGCATATTTCAAGGAATTTTATTTTCTATACCTGGCTTAGAGGGATAGAGGGTCGGAATTTTCCAATCAGACCCGTCATAGCATGGTCTGGTAGTTCCCAAATTCTAAAGAAGCCTAATATATGGTCTATTCTAAAAGCCGTAAAGTACTTCCCCATCTGCATTAAAAACAAAGAACATTATCAAAGTTTAGAACTGAAAGGGGCATGGTTTTCCTTCAAACCACTTGAACAAGCCAAACATCTTATTACACGTAGGATAAGAATTTAAAAGGAACCTGTATAAGAAAGAATAAAATAGCAGAACCTGTGTTAGGCGAGCACGCCACCAACCATAGTTATCTTTAGACATTTCCTCCCAATTATAAGTAGGAAATCCCCAATTCTGGCCATTTTTAGCAAAATAATCTGGAGGTGCTCCAGTAGAGGTGTTCATGCGGAACAAAGTTGGATAGACCCAAGTATCAACACTGTTCCTGTCAACGCCAATAGGTAGGTCTCCTTTCAAAACCACCCCTTTAGCTCTTGCATATTCTGCAGCTTCTGATAACTGTCCAATAAATTACCCGGAAATAAACACCAAGAGATCAATTTCTTTAACAGCAAGAAAAATCATGCACCAACAGGCAGAGAGAAAGAAATACACAACATTTGGGAAATCAACTAATTTTTAGTTACCTGCAAATGTAAGTGGAACTGGATGTAATAGTGAAAGCAAATTGTATCATAGTGCAAAGCATCTTTAGAGACAAGTTTCTCAAGCTGTAAGAAAAGGAGAGTGACCATTTTTGTTAAGATGAAGAAGCTTATCTATGCAATAAAACCTAGGGCAAAACAGATATAAAAAAGATAGGACAAAATAACTATATTCAACAACTTGACTCAACTTTGAGGTTCAAGTAAAAGTAGGAAGGATCAGTACCTTGTCCTTAGAATAATTAGAAAAACGACCCCATTCACTATGATCGGATGTTTCAAAAAAGTCCCGCAAAAAACAGAAAGCCGCATATGGTTTTAACCAATCCTTTTAACAATTAAAAGTACTGTCAGAAAGGTAGTCATGTATCGTAAAACAAAATATTAGAAAGAGATATGGATATTTAACCATTATATGGAAGGAATGAAAATTACCTCATTCTCAGAAAAAAATTTATGGAAGGAACTTGAGTTAAGTATTAAATCCTTTTCTTGCATGAAGACTTTCTTGGCAATTGAAAGTTTGGTAGCCATTGTAGCCTCATAATCAACATCCTGGACATACCAAAAACATGTCATTACAACCCTTATAATCATAAATATTAAGATAGGATACAAGAAATGCATATGCTAAAACTTACATCATCACTAAAGATATTGACTTTCATATGTACTTAACTTAGTTCTTTTCACGTTTTCTCCCTTTCAATGTCTAGAGTTGGGTTTTCATAAAAATAACAAGTTTAGTTTAAGGCGCTTTCTATTAGTCTTTGCACTGTAATCTCATTATAATTTTCTAAAACAATGACAAGAACCAATCTTAATAGTACTGTTATTTGCTTAACCAACAAATCCTGAAACCAAAAGGTATTCAGCATATGCAAATAGTGACAGTTATTATATCTAAAGGAGACGAAAATATCCTAATTAAGAGATTAAACTATCAAGGATTCTATTTTGAAAATTAAGTTATATGTGTTGACAAAATCAGAATCTGACAGCCAAATTAGTGATTTGGCAATGTTAACTAAATCATAATCTAACAGCCAAATTAGTGATTTGACAGACTGATATTTTTGCTAATTGACAGTTTTTTTGGCTTGATTTTAGGATATCCTATTCATTGTAGTTTCCTAACTCAGGCTCATATAGTGTATATAAATACCCATGTAAATTGTTATTCTCAACACACAATAGAAGCAATTTCTTCTCTCTATTTCGTGATTCTTTCTTTCTCCAAAGCATCAAAGCCAAAATTCTAGATTTACAGTTCACTTTCTCTTTTTTTCCCCAATTTTGTCAAACCCTAGAAACCAAATTTTGAAAATTTGATGACTTGGACATTGCATGACACAACAATAAAATAATTTTTTAAATATATTTATATGTATTAATATTTAATAAATATATAAAATATTAATATTTTGGTAAACTACACCCAAGTTTATTAAACTATTAGTAAATTTACACTTTGCTCACTTAACTTCAAAAAGTTACAAAAATAATCATTAAACTATTCGAAAGTTTTTATTTAAATCACTAGCCTATAAATCGTTGTTGTATGAGCTTCTCTGTTCGCACTGCCTACACCAATCAAAAGCTCACAATGCTCTTTCTTCTGCAATTCAATTTTTTTTTCATAAAACAGTTTTGAACATCACGAATGAACGAACCAAAATCGAAACAGCTTTCTTCTCCGGCCTTCGACACTAACCTATAAGTTGGATTAGTCCAATACTCTTTCCCCTATGGCTAAACTATCTTTTGCTCGTCTATTTATTTCGTTAGTTGGTTCAAGGAGTTGGCCTCCACACCTATGGGTTCAAAGTGTTTGAAATGTACTTCACTCGCAACATTTACTCACTCTTGTCTAGTTTGCATCACTACTTTCCTCCCAAAATCCGATGCATAATCGACCTCTCCCATAAGTGGTAATGCCTCTGATAGCTCAACAAGCTTCATATAGGTTTAATGCCCTTCTAGCATTTCCAAAGAGGCTTCCTTAACATTCTGATCTACCGAGTCAATAATCCTCGTATACAAAAAGCCTCGACTAGCTGGATTGCCGACAACACCTCGTTCCCAAACTTCATATCTTGACTCACCCACACCATGCATCGTGGTTGTCGAGTATCCAAGATTTGCATACAATCGACAAAAGGAGCCAAAACAACATTAATCCAATCAAGGAAATTTAAACAAGCATGAAGTAGTAATCATCTAAATGAATCATCTCAAAATCTTCAATGCCCTTCCACTAATCGATATGTAGCTCCTCTCTTTACACTACTTCCATAGTAAAGACCACTTTATAATTAACAACATTGATCTTCTTAGTCGACTTGCTAACTAAAAGACCAAGCTTACCCACGATTTTTTCCAATATAAACAATTTCAATGCTCCTGTATTGATGAGAACCACTCCTTTAGCCTGCGATGTTAATGTTTACAAACATCAACCTTTTCTGCTTGTGATCCCTTTTCGCTTCATCAGAATTGAACACCATTGATCCAAATTCCAACGACCTTTCCTCCTTAGGCTCCGCTTAGGATAGCTTAGACCGCTCTAAACAATTCTGCAGCCTATGCGACCCACTACAAAAAAAGCATTCCAATGGCTTCTTCTCACTCTCTTTGGTCTTCTAGGCTTTAGGGCCACTTGTGTTCGAACCAAGTCTCTTGGCCTCTATTTTCGACTTGTCATTCCCAGAAAGCACGAATTTCTTTAGACAATTCTTTAATATATCCGAACCGTCGCAAAAGAAGCATTTTATCTTACTCCTCTTTTTTCTTCGGGGGGTTGGAGTTCTTCTCCCATTTCGTGATTTTTCATTACCATCATTGTCGTTGTCATTGCCAACATTTTCCTCGTGGTCTCCCCTATCATCATCTCTTTCCTTTGACTTGGAAGACTCAAGCTTGTTTTTTCTTAGATCCAACTTGACTACGAACTCCACTACCATCATGGCTTTTGACAGTTTTCAGATTTCTCCGCGTTTTAATTTCTATCTGAACCACGACTTCAACTCATTCTTAAAGGAACGCTTCCTCGTTCACATTCAAAATTTAGAGCATGAGTTCCGAAACTATTGTACATACTCCCTAACTATGCCTCGTTGTGTAAGCCAACACATTTTGCTCGAGCCTCTTCCTCGACGTATTCCGAATAAAATTGCCCTTTAACTCATTCTGGAACTCCTCCACATCCCAATTTTACTATGCCTTTCATCTGTGGTCCTGCTCCTCCACCATAAAAGTGCAAAATCAGTAAGACAAATGGATGCAATGTTTACCTTAATAGCATCGCCCATAATGCCTTTGGCACGAAAGTTTTGCTCCATTCTCCACAAGCTATTGTCCAGATCTCCAACGGACCTTGTCCTTGTAAACTTTTTCGGCTTCAAGACATCTACCTCACAATTGAGTGTTACCCCTAACACTCCTTTACTCACGACAACTCGACACAAGGCAAGCTCTCCCTCGAGCTCCTTTATTCCTGTGCCCAAAACCCTCGTCGTTATCATTTTTCCTTTTTCAAAGCTATCATCATGGCCTCGAAAGCGTCGTTCCTCTCTGTCAGCTTATTCTTAGTGGAATTGAGCGCCTTTTGCATCTTTTTCACATTGGTCTCGTGAGACTCCAACACAAAGCCTTAAGTTGACCCCTCATTGAATCAAACCCATTAGTGCATCCCTCGACCTCTTCGAGCGTCACTCTCACGTCTCCCATGGGCTCCTCAAGATTGATAACTCGTTCCTCTAAAGACGATAATATTTCCCTCGATCTTGCTTTTTTGGCCCTCTCACATATCTCCCTTGGCTCAATCTGATTGGCAACTTCTTTCGACATCTCGAACGGTGCCTTCATAATCTTAACTTGAATATCAACTATCATAAGGCTAGACTTACAGTCTCGCAATTCATGCGGGCTTAGATGATTCCTTTGACTTAAATGCTCCTAAATCAACCTAATTCTCGTAAAGTGAGGATTCTCGCAGAATTCCTCTAATGCATCAATTTATATAGAAGAAGCAACTCAAAAGATAAAAAAAAACTTGAAAGAAAATAGTAATCACAAAGAAATAATGCATGAGAGATATTTGAGTAAATACTCTTAATTTAGTTTTCACTATAAATACTCTTAATTTAGTTTTCACTATAAATACTCTTAATTTAGTTTTCACTATGAAAGAATTGAATACAATGGATGCAATGGGTGATTTACAACTGAGGGAAAGGCTCTCTATTTATAGTTAAGCTCCCCAAAACCGATGGTATAGATCAAATTATATCGACTGACGAAATCGAAACATATCTACAATTAAGGAATTTATATAATCTCCAAAATTACAAAATCAAATCATATCAGATTACATATCTTTTAATATTGCTTTTCCTATTTACCAAGGTTATCCTAATTTCCCATAATTGTTTCATTGGGCCACCAAGACTTCAACTAGATAAGCTTCGTCACTTGTTTTTTTAATCGGGGCAGCTCTCGTAGGTCAAATGAGCTTCATTTAATTTGTAAACCTCCATGGGATTCTTTTATTGCAATGGTCACAAGCTTTTAACAGCGGCCTGTGACACTTGCACACCAAATTTCACACAAAAGATATGGGGCAATTGAAGCACTTCTTAGGGGTAAAAGTAACAAAGAGCAAGAAGGGTATTCTTCTTTCTCATCAACAGTACACTCTCAACCTACTTACAGTGACGAAAAAATTGGCAACAAAACCTAGCAATACCTCAATGATTCTAGCTACGCAACTTACAAAAGTACACTTTAGTCTACAAACCGCGTGACCTTAGACAATTTCTTGAGTTCAATTTCGCCTAAATCAATCTTACTCTCCAAAAATGAATATTCTTGTAAGAATTCTCTAAGGCACTGAAGCAAAGTGAAAGCAAACTCGAAAGAGAAAGTTTAACTTGGTGTAAGAGTTTTGGTTTGAAACAAGCTCCAAGCTTATATGCACAAGAATGTTGAAAGGTACATTCTAGTAGAAGTGTAAAAGAAATTGGGTAAAACCAAAAGCACTCCATTTGGTTTAAAACTCTTATACTTGATAGGAGTTTTAGTTAAATAAATCTAACCTACCAAGTGTGTTTATGGCCTTTTATTAGCCCCAAAAATACTAAGAGAGAGTGAATTGTTATTTTAAATTCCTTTACAAACTATTCTAAATTATAAGAGAAAAAGAGTAGCTTGAAACAATAAATATATAATGGTTCAACCCCAATTACCTATCTCCACTACCTTACTTTTCTACCACTAAATGTTTCCTCATTCACTACTAGAATTAATACCTTTAAAAGAGAACGAATAATTTTTACAACACTCTTCTTTTCAAGGACCATATAAAACTTTTTCTCCTCGGTATGGCTAAAATAGAACTCTCTAGTTTTTCTAGCTCAACTAAAACCCTCTCAATCTACAATTGATGATATGTAAGAATGTAAAAAAAAAAAGAGATCTATAAGGTGTGTTTACAAAAATTGGGCTCTCAAAGAAATGAAAATGAGAGTGATAAAAGATCTAACAATAAACTCTTAAAGATATGTACAAGAAAAAATAAATGAAAAATTTGGAATTTTTCTCTTGAATTTGAATGCTTGGATGTTAAATCTTTTATCTTGTTGTGTCTTTCACATTTATTTATATCAAGGAATAAGTTTGTAGACATTTATTGTTGTCAAGGATGATTCAGAGTCGTTGTAAGAATTAATTTCGAGCTAAAAATTATCCCTACAACTCATGTATCAACAAATGTCAAAGATGTATCGATACATCTCATAAAAGTTAGTGAATGGTCTAACACCAATGTATCAATACATATACCCATGTATTGGTACATCTCAAAGTCATGTAATGATACCTTGAAGCAATGTATCAATACATGTCTTAGTTTTGTAATTTGGTTATTAACTTGCAATGTATTGATCGTTAGACCCCTAGTATCGATACTAAGCCACCAAAATGCCTTAAAAACGTTTTAAATACTTTGATATTGACTCAGAAACATTTAGATAAGTTATAACACATTTGAAACATGTTTTTGAATACATTGCAAGTCCTTGAAATGCTTTGAAAATAATTTACCACTAAATGACTTAGTTATAAACTTTATATTAAACATTTTTATGTCAAAAACTTGGGATATCAAAGCTAGCAACTTTTAACTAGGTGAAGTAAAGGGAGTTTGTGGTTGGTCGGATATGACATAATTATTAACAATCTCTTAAAAATATCACAAAAGAAAATTCTTTGAAAAAATAAGAGTGTTTGCCATCCCCTTCTCTTGAGAAAAAGAAAAACTTAATTTTGGTCAAAGAGAAAAATACATAGTTGGTTCTCCTAGGTTATTCTTCTTTGTGGCTTTTGTTGTTAGAACAAAAATTGATTTCTTATTTTTTTTTCAAAAAAGGAAGTAACCTTTTTGTTGTTAGAGGTTTAATAATCAGTAAAACCTTGACCATTTTAATTAATTAGGTTGTGTTCATGTTTAAGCATACTCAATATAAACAATATATTATTATGAGAGGCAAATAAAAATTACCAAGTCCACTTTAGAAGGTTAATTAGTGAGAAAAAAAATGTTATTCGATAAGCCATTTCTACTTTGAAACCACTATGCTATCCCTCTCAATGAACGCTTTCAATAAAGGAATGATGGAAATATCTACATCTAACTTAATAGATGAGGTCATCGAGCAAGTAATTAAAGGCAAGCTATGTAGTCAAAAACAGCAAAGGTTGGAATGAATAAATGACAATACATATTAAAGAAAAGTTTATGCTCATGTTGGATAATTCATAAAGAATGTTAATATATTATAAATCTTAAGACAATAATTTAAGAGATTATAATAGGTTGAAATTTAGGAAATTAGAAGATTATCTTTCCTTTTTATGTATAGTTTCACTTGTATATATTTTCCCTGTGTTTGAGAGTAATGAAAGGCACAGAGATTCTAATATTTTCTCTTTTCCTCCTCTCTTTCTTTCTCGGGGCAGCAATTTCTTCCCTTTCTTTCTTCTCAAAATTAACATGGTATCATAGCTATCAACTTCTCACCACCCCCACCACTGAAACACCAAGTCTCAGTCAATCCTCCGATCAAGATCTCACCAGCAAAAGTCACGCGTGTGGCTCACACGCGCCACCATGAAATATTTGCAATTCTCCCTCACACCAACACTTAAGAGCATGTGGGGACTCCTCTAATCGTCATCTATTGCCGAGAGTCTTCCCGAAGCATCACTTAGCCTTGCCAACATCAATGGTGCTGGCATTGTCCAACTTTGTTTCTATCTAATTTTTTCTCTCTCCTTTTTTTTTCTATGGATCCAAAATCCATCTTCTCTTCAAGTCCTAGTTCTCCAACCATCACTACTGTCAAACTTCAAGGTAGCGATAATTATATTTCTTAGGCTACGTCAGATGAATTATGGTTTATGGGTCAAAGGTATAAAGATCATCTTGAGATTGTGGTCCAAAAGATTGATGATAAAAATAGACATGGGTTAAATGGATATTCAGTTATGTAATTTATTGGCATTCTCTCAAGCTAGAATTGCTCATTTATTTTAGTCATGTACAACTTGTTATAAAGTGTGGAATAAGGCTAAAACTTTAAATACTAATGATGTTCAACAAATACACAAAATGGTTACAAATTCGGTCCATCTACAGCAAAATCAACAAGGTATGGCCAATTATTTGAGACAAGTGGAGACTTTGAAAGATGAGTTTAATTGTCTCGTGCGTATCTCTAAAAATTGTTTCTGATCAAGAACAATAACGGGATAAATTTTCACGAGTGCTAGCCCTGATAGGACTTAGAGCGGATTTGGCTCCAATTCGAGATCAAATCCTTGTCAGTGCAGTGATTCCTACACTTGAAGATGTGTTTGCTTGCCTCCTTCGCACCTCTAACAAAACTAAGATTGATTCATCTATATTTTTTGTCCAAAATTGTAATTCACCAAAGGATAATTAAAAAAAGAGAGGCAAAAATTTTGATCTTCATTGCATGCATTGTGACAAAGGAGGTCACATACGCGATACTTGTTGGGTTATCCATGGATGACATTCCCGCCAAAACCAAAATTCTGGCTCTTTTGCTCAGTTACTCAATCTCAAAGAGATGATTTACTCCTTTTACCATCCGCGCAAAAGCTAAGTCTGCTACCTTGATGAGAGTAGATTATGACAAGTACCTACAGTATCAAGCATCGAAACAATAGTCTTCTTCTTCCTCCATAGCTTCAATTGCACAACCTGGTAATTCCTTTGCTTACTTAACAAAGTCTTCCTCAAATAGTACTTTGATATTTGACTTAAGTGATGCAAATCATATTACTAGTAATAAACACATTTTCTCCATCCTCTCTTTTCCAATTACTTCTTCTACAATCACATTAGCCAATGGTACTCGAATTGTTGTTAGAGTAGGAGAAATCCATCCTCTTCCATCCATTCCATTAAAATCAATATTATATACCATAGAATGTTCATACAATTTAATATCCATTAGTAAACTTTCTCGCCAATTAAATTGTAATGTCCTTTTTTATTCCCTTTCTGTTTGTGCGAGTATCACGAGGCTAAATTTTTAGTCACACAATCCGTGCGACCTTAGGCAATTCTATTGTTTCAAATATGCCTAAGTCAACTTGACTCCCACAAAGTGAGGATTCTCGCAGAATTTCTCAAAAGCGCCAATTTATATAACGGAAGCAACTCAAGTCAGAAAAATACTCAAAGAATAGAATAACCATAGAAAAACAATTTACGAGAGGTTTTTAAGTAAATGCTCTTAAAGAATTCTATTTTTTTAAGAATTCAGGATACAATGGATGATTTACAACTAAGGGGGAGGCTCTCCATTTATAGTTGAGCTCCCCAAAATCTAACTGTCTAGCTAAATTTACATCAACGGACGAGATGAAGCTTATCCATACAATTAGGGATTTACAAGATTACATATTAAAATCAAATCTAATCTTATCAGATATTATTCCCCTCAATCTTCTAAGATTAGTTTCCCTATTTAACAAAGTAGCCTAAATTTTCATATCCGCTTCACTGGACCACCCAGGTTTCAAATAGATAAGCTTCTTCATTAGTTTTTTGAATCAAGCTAGTTCTCATGAGTTAAATGATCCCAATCTAACCGATAGACCTTCATGGGATGCGTTTTGTGCAATGGTCACATGCTTTCCACCTTGGCCCGTGACACAAGATAAAAGTATGAGGAACATGATTAGCGAAGGGCATGAGTCACATGGATTATACTACCTCTATTGTGTTGCTCGAACCACTTTGTCTTTTGATACCTCTGTTGATCTTCATTGTTGCTTAAGAAGTCTAAATCTCTCCAAACTCAAAAGAATGGAACCTGGTTTTTCTAAGCTCTCATCTTTAGAATGCGAGTCTTGTCAACTTGGGAACACACACGTACTTCTTTTCCAAAACAATTGAATAATAAAACTTCTTATTTAATCTTGCTCACTCCAACATATGAGGTCCAAGTCTTGTTGGCTTAACTTTGGGATTTTATTATTTTGTTACTTTTGTTGATGACGATTACCATTGCACTTGGTTATTTTTAATGAAAAATAAGTCTGAATTATTTGAAATTTTTTAAAAAAATTATACTGAGATTCTTAATCAGTTTGGTATTTCTATTCAAATTTTGCAGTGTATAAAATATCTCAACCTCTTCAAGATTTCATAACCTCTAATGGGATTATTCATCAAACTTTATCCTCTTATAGCCCTCAACAAAATGGACTAACCGAGCGCAAAAATCACCACCTTATAGAAACTACTCACACAATGCTCATTCATAACAAAGTACCTCTTCGTTTTTAGAGGGATGTTCTTACAGCATGTTATTTAATTAACCGAATACCTTCCTTTGTCCTACAAAACCAAAGCCCTCATTTCATTATCTTCCCTAGTTAGTCTTCTATCCTCTTCCTCTTCGAGTTTTTGGATGCACATGTTTTATTCATAACCACACACCAGGAAAAGATAAACTTCTTCCCAAAACCATTAAACGTATCTTTTTGGGGTACTCTCGGCATCAAAAGAGGTACAAATGCTATGATCCTTGCACTTAAAAATATTTTGTTTCCGCAGATGTCACTTTTCTCCAAGAGCTTGGTTTGGATGATTCAATGTTGTTATTCAACAATTTGGGATGAAACAGAGTGAAACAAATCACTCAATCTTTTATTGCCATAACAACCATGACAAGTGTATCTATGTGGTTGTCTATGTGGATGACACTGCTATCACCAAAGATGATCATGAGCGGATAGTGCAACTTAAGCAACATACTTTTAATCACTTTCAAATAGACTTGGGAAAACTAAAATAGTTTTTGGGCGTTGAGGTGGCACAATCAAATAAAGGCATTGTCATTCTGCAAAGGAAGTATGTGTTGGTTATCTTGAAAGAAACAGTGATGTTGGATCGTAAACTTATTGATACGCAACCCTAATGTTGAACTTGTTCCAGGACAAGGGAAGCCATTAAGAGATCCTAGTCAGTATCAAAGGTTGGTTTGGAAAATTAATCTTCTTATCACACGACCAAACATCTCTTTTCCAATGAGTGTAGTAAGTCAATTTCTTCAAACTCCTTGTGACAGTCATTGGGATGCAGTAATGCATATCCTTCAATACATTCCTGGACAAGGTCTGTTATACAAAGATAAGGTCCATACATTGATTGTTGGATGTTCTGATGCTAATTGGGTAGGATCTTCTGATAGAAGATTTCACTATATTGTGTTTTCTTTGGAGGGAATCTAATATCATGGAAAAATAAAAATAAAAATAGGGTGTTGTAGCAAGGTCGAGGGTAGAAAAATATCAAGCCATGGCCTTAGTCACTTGCAAACTTATCTAGTTGAAACAACTTCTTTAGGAATTAAAGAGTGAGATTGATAGTCCAATGCAATTGATATGTTATAATCAAGCAACCTTACATATTGCAAAAATTCGATGTTCCATGAGAGGACGAAACATATAGAGATTGATTGTCAATTTGTTAGATAAAAGATTGAGGCAAAGTGTATTGCAACTAGATTCATTAATTCTAATGATCAAATAGTAGATATGCTCACTAAAGCTTTTAGGAAACGTCGGATTGGATATATATACAAGCTAGGAGCATATAATCTATACACTCTAGTTGAGGGGGAGTGTCAAGATATGTATAAATCTTAGACAATAATTTTGGGGGATTATAATAGGCTGAAATTTAGGAAATTAGAAAATTATCTTTCCTTTTTATGTATAGTTTCACTTGTATATATATTCCCTATGTCTGAGGATAATGAGAGTCACACACATTCTGATATTTTCTCTTTTCTCTCCCTCTTTTCCTCCTCTTTTTTCTCAAGTTTTCTCACGGCAGCAGCCACCTATTCTCTACCATTTCTTTCTTCTCAAAATTAACAACGAAAATGCGTAGTTTTTCCACAATTCAACGTGGGGGTCAATAACAACAGAATGAGGAAAGGTCACATGATTGATGTTGTAAGAATAAGTCAATAGCTGCAAAATAAACTTTTTGAGTTTGACATTAGTTTGCACTAACTATTACCATTGAGACAGCTAATGACCTCTAACATCCATCATCCAATTTCCATAATTCTTTTTCCAGCAATCTAATTGTACAATTAATGCAACCAATATATCAACAAAAATATCTTACTAGCAATAAAACATTAGAAAATAGGAGAATCTACCTTTCCATCTAGGCGTTCTTTGGCATTTCTAATCTCACTCTGAAAGGAAAAAGGATTAACAAGATGATTAAAAAAATTTTAAAAGGACTATAAAAAACATGAAATCAAAAAATAACTTAAGTAAAATTTAAGGTTGAACAGGCTGTCAACCTACCTTGACATCCTCTGGCAAATTTTTCGAAAGGGCTTGCACTCTTAAGTATAGTGGATGCAATGCAAATACCGACAATGAGCTGCCAAAAATAAGAGAGCACTATTAAAATTCAACATTACAACTTTAAGTTTAAGCATGTTGTATTCAATAATAAGCACTCTTAAAGGGGAATCTTAATGGTGTCAAATATTAGATAGCATACTTCCTTCTATTAGAAAGTAAAAAAAATCAGAAAGAAACTGTAACATGAAAACACAGACATCTGCAGCCAACAACAGCTCTTGAAAGGGGAAAAAAACAGCAATCCATGAGTTCAAAATTGAAAACATCAGCTCCACCTTCCATAAAGTGACGACAAACAGGTGGGGAGAACTTTTAAAGATGACATAATTTGAGCCACATTTTATCTACTATCTTATTTATAGGAGTTACCTGTATGGATATGAATCCCACCACATCCTATTTACCGATGTATCATTGATTGGTAAAAGCTGAACTAAATGGAATCCAGACTCCACAGCCCAATCCACAAGTAACTTTAGGTCAAGGAATTCACCAACACCAATATCATCTTCTGATCGCACAGAGAACATGGGAACAGCAACACCACAACCTCGCCAGGGCATTTCCTACAAACCCAGTTGACACATTAGTACCATGATCACTACGCAAAAAGCTTATTATACTATTCACTTAACTATTAAGAAATCTTCAGTGTTGTACCCTCAACATGCCATCTGAAAGGAAAATATATTGCGGTTGACTTTTAGAGGAACTGACAGAGAGCTCCCTTGTTGAACCAACTTCCAAAGAGAAACATCCATTCTTTCCATATTTACAGTACTTATATGTGAAACACTTGTCAAGGAAGAGGAAAGAGATAGATAGCAATGAAATAAACAAACCCCAGATGAAAAAGTATAATTTTGAATTACAGAAACATATATAAGAAAGGATATCTTATTGGAAAATCACCCCTTGGAATTACACAGTATGCTTCCCAGATATATTCACCAGTATAATGTAGCTTAAGTCCATCCTGAACCTTCCAATTCCCCAACTTTGTAGAGCTACCAATCACATACACCTGCGTTGGTCAAACATCATAAATAGATGGAACATCCAGCGAACTTCTAAAATACCAATTAATGTACCGTAAAACTCCTTTGGGATAGGGAAGCCTACCAATGTGCCTTCTTGTACATTTGGACAACAGATTTTGAAATGTACATGGATTGACCCTGTATCAATTCAAATTTCATGAACAGTTATTAATTAGCTAAACTTTTTTTTTAAAAGGACAAATGGTGAAATTACCTTCCTGAACCAATTCATCATGAAGGATTGCTTCAGGCCTATCAATGTTAAAGGTAGAATTTTTGCAAAATATGACATCTTTAAAGGCACTTCGGAAAAGAAGAGCATCAGCACCAGTCTGGATTTTAACAAAAAAAAAAATTTAGGTTCAGTTTCAAATGTCAATGTCAAGAAACTAGCACGTTTTACAATGGCCAAATATCACTCAACCACCAACCCAGCATCAATCACAAAGCTGAAAAAGCATCCATTTAAGAAAACCAGTTCTTTAAAGAATACCAACATTGTTCTAGAAATGCCTTGAAGAAATTTGTTGACAGCAGATTTGGTGAACCTGACACCCTAACTGAACCTTTTTGATACCTAACATTAGGCTGAAGAAAGTAGAACCTGGAGGACAGGTAGGCTGATAGCAAAATATCAGAAGATGTGAAAGTTGATTCGTGAAAGTAGGAATTCAGGCCGGATGCTATAAAGCAGTATTTATTTGCAAAATGTCCTACATTACTTCTGAACATTAACGTTAGCAATGGTTTGCCAGGCAGCTAGGAAATGCCAAATGATCGAGAATTATGAAAACAAACAAGTAATTATAACTGGTCATTGGCAAATAAATTTTGTAATAAGTTTAATCGAACCTATGAGTCCTTCGCAGTTGTTTCAGAACTAAAATATCCATAGGAATTTGAATCATTAAAATCTTAAAGAATTTAAGCAGATATGATCAAATTTAACCCTCGACAAAAACAGTCAGAGACTAGTTTTGATAACCCCAACCCCTTTCCAGAAAGAAGCTAAAGAATAGGTGGATAAAATGAATGCTTTGTGGCTTATCTTTTTTAGTATTCAAATTCAGGGGAGAAAATCAATAATTTTCATCTGGAATGGATAAAAGATGCAAGGCTGTCAATTATGTAGGTAGATGATGGAAAAAAAATACAGAATTGCCCAAGAAATACTGCATGAAAGAGAATAGTTTTTCTATTAGTTTGACAAGAAAGTCAAGAGTAAGTTGCAATTTTTTTTGGCAAAAAGCATAAACAAAAAGAACTCCACTCTGATTATTATAAGTTGTATCATTTAATTGTTCCCAGTTACCATATTCATTTCACAAGATACAGAGCAGTGCATGTTAATTGTAGAAGGAACAAGGTTAATGCAGACTATTTTTTTCCTCAACTTAGATCCATTGATAAATAGCCATCAATGAAGATATTAGAAGTCCATCACAGCAAACAGAGTAAAAATATAGAATCATGGAATAAAATACCATTGACCTTAGTTAAAATATATATATATATATATATATTATTGACCAGAATAATTAACAAAGTCCAATGCATAAGGAACTTGGAGCTGTTAATTAGTGATTTGGAGCTAGTTTATAATTTTTTTTTTTTATGTAAAGTTTAATGAAAAGATCCCTTGAATCAAGGACCTATCAATTAAGGGAATTTCATACCATATTTAGTGGTATGCTTTCTCTATAAATTGTATTGAATTTTCAGAATGTAGTATGCAGAAAATTAGTCTTTGTTCCAAGTTTTTGCTTAGTTTTGCAAGCAGCAGCAAAGCAAATTGGAGACTAACAGGAAAATTGCCGTTGAAATTAACTTCTGATGTCAAATTACAGATTAATTATTTGCTTCCTCAAGACTTCCAGACACGCACAAGTGCAGAACAGAAGACAACTTAGTACAGTATAAACATAAAAGGTCATATCAATCTGCACTAGAAGAAAGAATGAGAATAAGCTTATCTGTCTATTGCTCAGCAGATCTAGAGGTCAACAACAAAAATAAGAACAACAATAATAAACAAATATTCATATAGATACAGTTATATACGTACTTCCAAAACAATGGGAGCAAAAACCGTGCTTAAGAAGAATACTGATCTGAAAAGCAATTGAATGATCGAAAAAAAAAAAGGATGGATGAATTAAATGAAAATAGCACCTGCCAAAGATCATGAAGCTCGAGAGTATGACCCTCCGGAAGCAGGTGAGGTATTGACAACCGACGCTCGTTTCCCATCTCCCATCTCAGTACATTTTTGGCACCATCCATCACATAATAACGGTAGCCGCAACTGAATTGACATGGCACTGAAATGGTTGCAGTCCATATGAGTTGATCATCTTGATGAACAGGGCTCAGCAACAACCCTTTCTTAACGTTCCATGAACCAAGCGTTGGTTCGGAGCCGCATACGAGCAGGCTTTGGCCCCATTCCGTGAAATAGGGTATTCTAAACTTGAGTTTCACAGATTTCATAGACTTCACCGCTGAGAACAATCCCTGATTCGACATTTCTTACTAAAACAGATTACAACCAGAATCCAAAATCAGACGTTATTTCTGAAATTTACGAATTGAAGAAATTCAACAACACGGCTTAAACTAAGACGTGGCCAATTACAAATTCACACAATTAGGGCCAAACAGAGAAAGAGAGTCACCTTTACTTAGATTGAAAGTTGAAAGCTATCTATCCGTCCAGTATCCTCTTAAAGGAACGGTGAAGTTGTTAATATAAATATAGTGATAATTGAATAACATAATTTTTATTTTATAAAAGAGAAACAAACAAAAGAAGGCTGCAAAAGGAGTGGGTCTGTCCGCTTCTATCGTCCCCATGTGTACAAAAACCCTATTTTATCATTTTCTATAGATATTTTTCTTTATATATTTCGAACCAGAAGAATTAAAATCTAAAAGGACGGGTGTTATTTTTTAGTATTTTTCATTCCTATAGACTTTTTGTTAGTTTTCACTTTTGTTTAAAAAAATATATGGGTGTTGTCATTTTTTTTTCCTTTTTGCCAGTACGAAAGTGTAGTCAGAAAGAATGTGACGCAAACCTGAAAACTTCAGATCACGTTCATTCACGAGCGACGCCGCAACCACAGCCGCACAGCTGGATTGAAAGTTGAAAGCAATCCTCTTAAAGGAACGGTGAAGTTGTTAATATATATTTATAATTGAATAAAGTAATTATTTTATCTTTATTTGATAAAAGAGAAACAAACAAAAGAAAGGGGCTTCTATCATCTCCATGTGTAGAAAAAAAAATCTATTGTATGATTTCCTCCAGATTGTTTCCTTTATAATTTCGAACCAGAATTAAAATCTAAAGGAAATATGGGTGTTGTCATTTTTCCCCTTTTTGCCAATATAAAAGTGTTGTTCTTGGAATGGAAAGAATGTGATGCAAACCTGAAAACTTCAAATCAAGTTCATTCACGAGCGACGCCGCAACCACAGCCGCGCAGCTGGCTTGGCTGGCTCTTCCTTGATATCATTTATTGTTAGGTATGAATGAATCAAGATATGTTGGATTTATGTGCTTAATAAAATGAGAAATAAGCAAATGTAGATAACCTCACTATAAATTGAAATATGTATTGAAATGTTAAAGTTACTATGAGTACATGAATGTGCATTAAGATGTTTAAGATAAGTAATGGAATACGTAGAATTTGCATACAATAATTGGTAATAAAATGTTTCAAGAAGGAATTCAGTTGTGTAAGTGTTTGAAAAAATTTTAGAGTAGTTAATAGCGTTTGTTGAGATTACAAAAGATACAGATCATGTTAGATTAATATAATTTGATTGTTTTTTTCACCAAAAAACTTTATATGATAAATATATTTATAAATTGGAAGCTATGTCTTGCTTATGAAGTAGTTTAGTAGTCATAAATGTTTGTTTAAGGGTAAGTTTATTGGAAGTTTATTGAATACCGTTAAGCATAGAGGTATGCTTAGAACATTCGAATATATAGCATATTGCACCATTTCTCTATAAAATTAACTTAAAAAATTAATTAGTTACGAAAATGATTTATTTTTTTGATAAACTACGTAAATGATCTAAAATTTACAGTAAATGTTGGTGGAGCCAAATAATATGGCGCCACCAACATACCACATTAGTAACTCAGATAAAAAAATTTATTTCTTTGGTAGAGCCATGTAGAATGACATCACTTGTATAACTATAATGGAAATACTGCAAATTTTATTTCTTTCTTCTTTTTTGTCATATTTCATTTTTCTTCTTCTTCCCCAATATGACTGTAAATGAATTGAGCTTGAACGAAATTCGTGTTCATTTGTTTATTTTTGAAGTTGTTCATGTTCGGTTCGTGTTCGTTAAGAATTTTAAATGTTTTGTTTGTGTTCATTTATTTAAAATTATGTGCATTCATGTTTATTTATTTAATGTTCAAGAACATGTTCATTTAACTTAATCGAACTTGTTCACGAACATTAAATGGACATGTTCAACATGAACATATAATTGAACATGTTCACGAAAAATATTAATGAATAATAAGCAAACAAACAAACAAACAAACAATAAATACATACACACATATACCATTTTAATATTTTTATAAGAAAATATCATTAATCAATAAACGAGTCAATAAACAAGCTTATAAACGAGCCAATAAACGAGCTTTTAAACGAGCTTGTTCGTGAACATAAACGAACTGAACACACATTTGTTCATGTTCATTTGTTTATTAAACGGACATAAAACTTTTATTCATACTCATTTATTTAAGGCATAAAGTCAAAATTAGCCCCTAACATTTGGTGGTTTTGTTATTTTGGCCCTTATCGGATTTTTTTTTGGGTCATTTTCATACACAACCTTTGTTTTTTTGGTCAAATTGATCATTTTTTAACGGTTTTGTTGACGCTAACGGTGCTGACGTGGCAACTTTTTTTCCCACGTGGACACTACCACACATGCAACTGCTAACGTGGCATATAAGACAAAATATGTCACGTCAGCAAAAAAATAATTATTTTTTAAAATATAATTTTTTAAAATATTTTAAAATTAATTTAAAATTAATTTTTAAATATAAAATTATTAAAATCATAATCATTAAATTTTTCTGGGTTTTTTTTTTGCTCTCCTTCCCCTTCCCCATTCCCCCTTCCCCTTCTCCTTCTCCTTCTTCATTTTCCTTACAATCAATCTCATTTGACATTAACATATCCATCTTCTTGTTTGATTGTTTGTGGCATAAAATATCTTCAATCACATCAAGAAAAGAAAACTCCCTGTTTTGATTGTATTTTTTTCAATTATTTATTCAATCCCTTTGAGTGGATATTTATAAATCTGTACACACAATTTTGATCTTCAATTGACTTAAATTTTGAAGTGGGTTCTTATATATTCAAATTACGTTTCATGTTGAAGATCTGGCAAGGTTTGATGGGTTTTTATTTTCTTTTTGGGTTGTTAATTCTAATTTGATTAGATATTAGGGTTTTATTTCTTTTTGAGGAGACGGTAATTTGAATTTGATTTTTTTGGTGAAGGATAAAATGATTAAGAGCTGGAAAGTTAAAAAAAGATTGAGAATTCCATGACTTAGAATGGCAAGAGAAAGAGTCTTCGAGCAAAAGAATGGCAAGAAGTTGCAAAGAAAGTTTTTGAAGTCTTAAAGATTGAAAGGATCGACACTCAATGTCGCAACCGATTGGATACACTGAAAAAAAAATACAAGAAAGAGAAGGCTATGGTAGCCGAGACCAACACTAGCACTAGCAAATGGGTTTATTTCAAGAAGATAGATATGTTAATGTCAAGTTCTCCACAACAAGGTGTTATCCGTAAGACTGGAGAAGGGGAAGGGGAAGGGGAAGGAGAAGGAAAAGGAAAGCAAAAAAAATCCAAAAAAAATTAATGATTATGATTTTAATAATTTTATATTTAAAAATAATTTTAAATTAATTTTAAAATATTTTAAAAAATAATTAATTTTTGCTGACGTAGCATAGTTTGTCTTATATGCCATGTCAGTAGTTGCATGTGTGGCAGTGTCCACGTGAGAAAAAAATTTGCCACGTCAGCACCGTTAATCAACTAACGGCCACAACAGTAAGACCGTTAAAAAATGACCAATTTGACCAGAAAAACAAAAGTTGTATATGAAAATGGCCCAAAAAAAACGATAAGGGCCAAAATGACAAAACTACCAAACGTTAGGGGCTAATTTTGATTTTATGCCTTTATTTAACTTAATAAATGAATGTTATACGAACGGTTCATAAACAGTTCATCGAACGTTCTGTTCATTTACACCCCTATTCCCCAACCTAATTTTGTTTCCCTCCTAGGCTCCTACTTCCAACACTCGACTCGATCATATCACCCCACACCAATTTTTGAGAACCAAAGATGCCTTCCCCTGCTTCAGAACTACCCTCTGTTGTTATATGCATCTCATAGCTGTCTTGATTATCTCCTTGAGGTTGTCTTGGTGCTGATTCCATTTCCATTTTTGGTCCCCTGTTCTTGCTTGGAACTTTCATGGGAAACAACCCCATTTATTCTCCAATTAAAACCTAAAATATAGGTTATCTCTTAGTAGTTTGCAATGTTAGTAATGCCACATCAGGAACAAATATTAAGTGTAAAGAATTTAAATATACAATTCTTTACAACTTAGACAATTGAATTGAATGCCTAACCCATTGGTTGAATGGACTTAACTATTAGACTTTATCCACATATTTATATGTCAAAAGCTAGACTCTTGGGCTTTATGTACATATATATTTTATTTTTTATTTTTGAAATAATTATAATAATTTTTTTATTTGCATTGATCAAATATATTCGAATCACAACTTTCAAAAAATACACTAAATGAAAAAGCATATTTTTTTTTGAAAAGTCAAAGTGTCATAGAAAAAATGTAACTTAAACCACAGGTTATGTATTAAGTGTTTATATATAAAATTCAATAATGTCATTTTTATTATTTTGTTTTTGTTATTTTAAGACTTGTTGTATGTTAGAGACAATTAAAACTTTAAAGTCAATGAATCACGTTTCAAGTCTATTTGTTTCTTTCTTAATTTTTCTTTCTTGCTTCATAAGTTTCTTTTGCGTACCACCATTTCTAAGTTATTTTGTTAAAATGATTCAAAAAAATTAAATATTTATAAAAATGACCTAGATTTAAAAACTTTAATAGAAATGACCTGAAAAGCAACAGTGCACAGGAGTGTCGATCACCCCATGATCGACACTTATGTTAGAAACGATTAAAAAATTATTTTTTTGTGTCTACAATGCAATAGTTTACACCCATGTGTATTTTTTCTCTCGTATTTTGAACAACACATCTTGTACCAGGTTTTAAAAACAATTATTTTTTGGTGCCATATAGCATGTAACGACCCGGATTCGGAGTCATCAAAAAAGTGTATTTCGAGATTCCGTGTTTGTAAACCAGACCCGTAAATATTTAATAAAAATATTTACTGAAATAAATCATAAAATAATAGATATTTAAATAAGTGATTTTAAATGTGTAGTGTTTTAATTAGGTGTGAGGACTAAATTGCATGAGGTAAAAGTGGAATTTAGAAAAGGATTTTTAATTGAATCAAAGAAGGAAGGACCAAAGGACCAAATTACCCACCCACACTCTTAGTGTCCTTAGGTGGCCATTTGTGGCTGAAAATTTTGTTTAAAATTTTAATTAAAAATTAATTAAAGAAAAAGAATGGGAAAGTATGGCTATAATAGGGTAGTGGGTGAAATCAAAGAAAGATGTTTTTCTTTCCTAGTTCAGCCATTTTCGATACAGAGGAAGGGAGAAGAGAAGTTGAGTGTTTTGGTTCAAGTTTCAATTGGTAAGCTTAATCAAGTTCTTTTTCTTTTTTTTTTAATTTTTATGTTTTTAGAATTTCAGTATCTCTTTTTTTGACCCATGTCGTATTTTTCGTTATTGTTGAGAATTTTAAATACTACCATTGTTGGATTAATAGAGTTTTAAGGTAATTAGGTGAATTTGGGAGCTAGAAGTGGAAAGAAATAAATGGTGAGATAAATTATTAGTTTTAATATAATAAGAGTCAAATTTGGAAAATGGGTGATTTGTTGTAAGAGTGAGAAAGTAAGAAGTTAAATTTAGTTAAAAATAAATTTATTGAGTTTTAATAAAAAATATTATGTATTTAATTCTGTAGTTAACGTTCACTCGGACTCCTCAAAAGGGAAGGGCAAGGATAAAACCGTCGACGAGTAGCTCGAAATCTTCGGTTGGTGTTTCTATAACTTTAACTAGTTTATTAAATTGTCAAATTATTCTTAATTGCTCAAAGTAGAAATCAATGTGTGAAAATAAGGTATGAGATTCTCTATTTAATTGGGTTGCTTTGAATAAATTGATGGTATGAGAATTTAATTGTATATTCTCCATGTATAAATGTATGATGAGAAATTGTGATATTGGTGAATTTATGCTTATTATTAGATTGCATTTTAAATGCATTTTTGTTGTGAATAAAATTAAATGTGGAAATGTGATTTGATATTAAATGGAAAAGATTACCCTATTAACTGTTTGGGCCTAGTCGGATATAGATGACATGCCATAGGATAGGAATAGTTCAGGGTTACTTCGACTATGAGTCGATGAGGCACTAGGTGCCAATTTACTTTTGTTTAACAGATGAGACATTGGATGCCAACTTTATTTTAGTGCAGGTCGTGATTTATCACTTCAGATTTATCCGATGAGGCACAAGGTGCCAAACCGGTGTGTTGGTTGGATCCGTGTATCCGTCAGAGTCCGAATTGTGTTAATAGGGAACTATAAATGATGAATATTATGATTATATGGAATGAAAATGTTATGAATGTTGTATTGAAAATCAAGGAAATGAGAAATGATTATGCATGAATATAATATGTATAATAAACATGAGAAATTCATTGAGAAATCAAGAAATGATATATAAGACATATGGATTTGTATTATGTATAAATTAAATAAAAGCGGAAATACAAAATTAATTGTGTATTGAGACCAAAGAAAAAGTAATGGTACATGTAATTAAATAATATGCATAAATAGAATTTGTTTGAAAAATAAATATGATCAATGGTATCAAGATACTCATATAGTATGTGCAGTTAGTATATTGATTTATGAGTAAGATGATAGATTTAACATGAGTTTTATTAGCTTAAATTCTATATAATGTATCTATTTTGTTTAATGATGGTTATAGAAATGGAAATAATATGAAATGCACATTAAGGATTAAAATGAATTGATGAAATGCATAATATAACTAAAATCTTTATGTATATAGTATCATTAAATTGATGTCGATATAGCATGAACAATAATTGAATAAATTCCTTAAATGTATTTATGTTTGGTTTTTTTTTTTTAATATTTGAATATAGTAATGCCACTGAGTTATACTTAACGTATGTTTTGTATTACATGCGCAGGTTAGGTGTTTTTTATATATTTACGTGATTCAGCATCTAAGGACGAATCCCGTAATCAAGTAATTGTGAGTTTGATTTAATTTAGGTCAGCATGTACCTAAGTAGGGTCATGATTTAGAACGTTTTGTATTTTGTTAGATTATGGTGGATTGTATATCCTGGTATCTTAGGAAATTCTGTTATCTGATGTTTTGATGTGGCCTGTTATTTTGCTGTTGTTTATGTCGTGAAACTGTTGACTTGTTTCGGTAGTTTCACACTTGTACCGATAGAACTTTGGTGGTTAAGTGTAGTATCGATAGAATCCACCATAGTACCGGTAGAAGTGTAGGGGAAAAAATGTATTTAGCTACCGACTTGTGTAGTGCCGATAGAAGTCCCAATAGTATTGGTAGTAATATATATTGTATCGGTAGAATGTAAGGTTGTATCGGTAGAACCTTCGCTACTATCGGTAGAATTCTACAGTAAATTTTGAGTCCTTACTGACTTTAGTACTATCGATATCTACCCATGCAAGTATCGATAAAAGTCTTCTAATTATAAATAATTCTTTTAAAATAGAAACAAATCAACTCGCTTTCTTATTTTGATTTCACTTAAAACTTTCTGATAAAATGTAATATTGTGAATGATATGGAAATTGAAGTTTTAAATATTTTCTTAATAAAATCGGAGTAGTTGAAATACTTATTTACTCGAATCCGACGATCGGACTGAATAAGGGATGTTACATAGCAAGTGATCGACACTCATTTTCAATTTCTTTTTAAATTTTTTGATGTCGGTACTAAAGTGGCCGATACCCATTTTCAATAAAAATATTTTTTTCTTGATCCCGTAAATCCATTGGTCAGCAATAATAAAGATGGGTATTCCATGTTTAAAAGATAAAAAGTAAAAAAAGTATGCAAACTCATTTTTTACAATTGGTTTTCCTTCACTATTTCTTCTCAAACTCTTTCATTTCTTTTTATCATCTCTTGTTTCAAAAAACTAAAAAGAAAAAAAAACTTATGGTAGTTTATCTGTTTCGGAAAATGAAAAGCGAAAAACATTTGAAAAATGAAAAAAAAATTGAAAAGGGATGTAGATAAAAGAAATAAATTGAAACATGAAAAATGAAAGTGAAAGTCTTGAAAATGTATACTCATGAGCAATGAAATGCTGGCAACGATTAAGTTTCAATGTGGCATACAACTCATTTTTTTCTTTTTTTGTTTTAGTTTTATATAGTTAATTATTTGTTTACTTTATGTTTGTTAGACTAAATATACAGCTATTGGCTTTTATTTTCATTCAAATATAAATTAAAGTAGAATCAATGAGTAATTTCAATGAAAAAGAAAATATTGATCATTTTATGGAATTCGGGTTCGAGCACTTGTGTGTAAGGTATGTGTGTATGCAGAAGATGAGTTTATATATTTTTTTCTTTTTATTTTTTAATCATGGAATACCCATATGTACTGTTATTGCCGGTCAATGGGTTCACCGGATCAAGAAAATTTTTTTTTACTGAAAATGGATGCTGATCACTTCAATACCGACACCAAAAAATTTTAAAAAAAATTGAAAATTGGTACCGACCACCTGCTACACGACATCAAGAAAAATAATTTTTTTAAAACCAAGTAAAAGATGAATTGTATAAAATACGGGTAAAAAATATATATGGGTACCGACCATTGCATTGCCGACATAAAAAAAATACTTTTTTAATCTTTTCTGACATGAGTGTTGGCCATGGGGTGGCTGATATCCCAATGCACTGTTCCTTAAGGATGTGCAAATTTTGGATAAAACTGAATTAATTTGATTAATTGACCGAATCGATCGGTTAACGGAATTATTTCGATCAGAGTCGGTTAATAATTTTTTGGAAGCTCAGTTAATGGTTAATTTGGTTAATTCGGTTTGAAATCGATCGGTTAACCAAATTAACCAAACTTCATTTTTAAAAAGTAATGGAAGTTCGGTTCAATTAATTTTTTTTAAAAATTTCAGTTTGATTAACAGTTAAGAGTTTAAAAGGGTTAATTAATTCGATTAATGGTAATGTGAGTCGGTTAACTGATTGAACATCCCTATTGTTCTTTTCAAATTATTTTCATTAATATTTTTAAACCTGAATCATTTTTATAAATATTTAATTTTTTTGAATCATTTTGGTAAAATAGCCCCTTTTCTAACCTCATAAGGACAACAAATTATTGTAACATAAAACCCCCAAGAAACTCAATCCAAGGTTCAACACCAAATGCTCAATGTAAATCATTTCAGTAGTGATGGTAGCCAAATACGCAAACGCCCATGAATAAGCAGTCAAAGTAAAAGCGGAATCAGTAGCTACATACTCAACTGTACCACCCAAAATGATCAAAAGAACATAAATGTGAGCTTTGAAGGACAAGGTTTGCCTCCTAAAGTTTGTATCAGCCAAGGCAACCAAAAAGGGTGTCAGTGATCTAAACACTTTGAAAGTATCCACATTCGCATGGTTCTTGATGCAAAAATCCAAATTTGCCCAAAACCCAGACCTCTAAAGCAGTCAATAAACCTAGGCAATCGGCAGTAACATTATTTTTTTAGTAATCTAATAGCTAACATTTTGGAAACCCAAAAAGATTATAAATTTATTCTCAAAAAAAAAAACAAACACCCCATGTTAAAAACAACAGATCTTGAACGAGTTGACAATGACAGATGCATTAATGGGAATTATAACAGGATGTGGATAGTAAAGAAATTAAATGATTTGAGAAGAAAAATAAATAACTTAATTATGACAAAAAAAAAAAAGAAAAGAAGAATAAGCAAATTTAAAAGTATAATGATGAAATTGACAGAGATACTATAGAAACAGAGTAGTCACCAATATGAAAACAGAGATCCCAAATGAATGGCTGTGTGAAAAGCTGAAACGAGGTTTTATGGAGAGGTGAAAGATATGCGGTTGGCCATTGAGGCGTAAAGGGTGTGTACTATAAGCAAAACCAGCGTGTTTGATTCGATAATACTGGTAAGAGGGACAGCGACAATGTTCAGAGGTTGTTTCCCCAAGAGATGTAGATGTTAGGGAAGAATGATGAAATATGGCAAAAAGAAAAGAAAAGAAAAGAAAAAAAATGAAAGAAAAATTTGATTGGTGGAAAAGTTATATTATATTGGGATTTGGTGTGCCAGAGACGTTTTTTACCGATTGAGTGATTAAAATAAAAAAAAAATTTAATGATAATGATTAAATTTTAAATTTTTTAAATTTGAGTAAGGAGATATCTAAAAAGTTGAATTACCAATTAATTAATTTATTTAATGAATTATTAAAAATTGTATACTTAAATAGTGAAAAATAATTAATTTAAAATTTAAATAAATTAATAAAAAATATTTATCATTTTCAATATATTTAATATAATATTTGATATCTGAACTTGATATTTTTTTCTTAATTTGGTACTTACACTTTTTTTGATCCAATTTAATACTTAATCTGACACTTTTTTTTAATTTGATACTTAAACTTGACACTTTTTATTTAAATTGGTTCTTAAACTTTTTGGATCCAATTTAGTACCTAAATTTGACTTTTTTTACTAATTTGGTACCTAATTTTTTTAATATTATTTTGTTAAGCATAGCTCAATACCTATTTTTAATATGATTTTCTCTAAAACTGACAATATTTTTGTAACATAACCAAAAAAAAAATTCAACACTGTTATTGTTTTGCATAATTTTTATAATATTTAATAAATTTAAGTACTAAATTGAATCTAAAAAAAAAACTTAGGTACCAAATTAAGAAAAAAATGCCAAGTTCAAGTACCAAATTAAGTCCAAAAAAAGTTTAAGTACCAAATTAAAAAAAAAATTGTCAAGTTCAGGTAACAAATTAGGTCAAAAAAAGTTTATATACCAAATTAAAAAAAAAGTATCAAATTCAAGTACCAAATGTTATATTAAGCCTTTTCAATATGCAGGGGAATGTGAATTCGAACACACTGAAACACGTTTATCCTCTTATTTAAAAGCTGAAGAAATGACGTGAATAGCTTTAGACATTGTATAAAAAAGTTAACAAATTATATAAAAGAAGATGATATGGATAATAAATCATGTTTGCGGAGAAAGAGAGCTTGGAAAGAAGTTCAATATCAAACCTATCCGGTAAACTAGGGCGAGTTAATAGATACACTCAAAAACTCCCCCCATACACGCATAAATACACTACTATTATCATTGTTTCTCTTTCAGGCTGGCTGCACGTAAATTTTGCCAGCAAAGGTTTTGATATACATGAAGTCCACTTCTCTTCCAAAAAGAATTTTACAACATAGACATAGAAAGAATACTATATGTTTACATATTCTAAGACACCATTGAACTTCCAGAATCAGCACTCCACCAATAGCTGACTGAAAAACTTGTCGTTAATGATCGCACATAATGCCACCATTTCGGTGGGATATAAAGCATTTCACCTTCCTCTAAAATGCAGTCTATGAATTCTAAGTCACGCACCTTTGGAAACTCTATCTCATCTAGGTTGTCCAGATCAACCTTCATAACATACATCTTTGGTCAGTGTTCGTCGCTAAAGCTTTTCATATTAACTGATAAAAGACGCATAACAAAATAAACAGCTCTTAAATGGAGGCCTATAAAAAACAGCTCTATATGAAATTCACAAGTAGTTCAATGTTTTCTTTTTGTCCCAACATATCGGATTTTACCGCCTAACAGTTAGGAGAAATTTAATTTTTTTCTTAAGAAAAAAACAATGTAGCACACCAATGAACAAAAATCTATTAAAGCATGTGTTTCTTTACAATCAACAAAAAACATGCTGCTTCTTGCCTAACCAAAATCTTCTCAGCTGCAAATTAACAGAGCAAAACATATACTACAATTAGAAGAAATCTAAAAAAGTACCAACCTTGCTGAAAATGGTTATAAATCAAACTAAAAATCATTACCAAGCCCTGAAATGAAAAAGTGGTCAATCTAATTCTAGATGTACGCATTGGATTCGCCAAGACAATAGAGAAAAAGGTGTTTCCATGTCCAAGTGAGTGTCTTTTTGTTCATGTCTTAAGAGTATACATGGATGGAACACTGAAATGCAAATTTTATCATGAAAAGTATTCAGGCAAGTCATTTACATGTCCAAGTGAGAGAATGTGCATGTCTTAAAGAGTCCCCACGGATGAAACACTACAATATCAGTTTTATCTCTTACACAAAGTTCATCAATCCAAGAGAGGGGACCAAGTAAGTGGATACCTGGCTGGAATTGTTGAGCATGGTTTCGCTGTATGGGTAAAGCTCCTCAGAATATGTAGCAGAGTAGAGTCTCACATACTTCTTGCCAACAACCTAAAATAAGGAGCAGAGTATCCATTGAAAAAAAAGTTAAATCCATGCAGAATTAGACTGGACCTGCTACCCACCAAGAAGCGTTCATAGAAAATGCAGCATAAGGGAAAAGAAAATTGCCTGAAAACCATTTCAAAAGCTTAAAAAAAAGTTTATACAAGAGTCATTGTAATTGAGCTGTTGAAAAGTGTCGAGCTAAAATAACTATTTGAACAATACTCATGAAGAGAAGCAAAGGCCAACAATCATCAATGAAGAATTGATGCTCTTGAAAAACATAGCTCAAGAAATGCTACATGCTAACCTAACACTCACTATTACCCTTTGCCTACTAGAGATGCTTGACTGAAGACCCCGTATCATTGTATGTAAGAAATGTGACCCTAGAGATGATTTGGTGCTTACCAGAAAGCACATTATGTTAAAACTTTGAAATTTATTCAAAAAGAAAAGTAGGTGATTTAAAAGACTAGAACATTTCAAATTTCATGCAAACCATTACAAGAAAATGCCACTGGTTTCTAATCCAATGACCTCAAATCATCTTTTAAACTAGTAGTCTGGATGTCTAATTTTGCACAAATGTGAAGCAAAAATAAAATGCATGATGACCTAAATGTATAAAAAAGCATAATGGAATATGCAACAATGTTGATTAAGATGTTTTCCCTGATTAAAGAATCCCCGTCATACAATTCATTTCAAGGAGCCCTTGTGTGCTGCTACTCATAATTTACCAAAAGAAAGAAATTCTCTTTTGTGAACTAGTTGGATGGTAAATTACTTATTTACAAATCTAAACCAGTTGGACGTATACCAATTTGGAGCCTACTATAAACATGAGTCCATAATACTAAAAAAATAGCACAAGATAGCATGTCAATAATGTATTGCAGCATGGGGAACTTGAGTCAAGCAACTGCTACTATTATAATCTAAGCTCCAAAACTGAAAACAAACCTACCATCTCAAGACTCATGAGCAAGTATATTATGGTGAGGATCATGGTGCAAAGGTATTTGTCTTAAGACTCATGAGATATGAAAAAAGTTTCATGGGAGACCTCGATTCACCTTACCATTTGTTGGGATTAGTCAATGCATGACAGTACCTGAGCAAGGATATTATGGTGTGGATCATGGTGCAAAGGTGTAACCGTCCCAGCTGGACCAAACCATGCATTGAGGGATCTCAGCTCCCCACCACCAGCACAACAATAGTCAGGAATAGAAATGTCTTTCCGCAAATCATTTATCTACATTATTGTAGTAGCATTAATGAAGCTTCAGTACACAACAGTGAAATTAAATCTCACAAAGAATAAAATAAGAGGATAATACTACCTGATCAAACAATTGGTGTTGTGCCAAATATGTAGGGGCCTTACTTCTGCAGCCTGTAGATTGAACCCTCTCAAGAAACTCGGAAAATGTAACAAGCTCTTGCTTCCACTCTGAACACAAGTAGTTTTTTCCTACCTGAAAAGCATTCCAAACTTTACCAGCTTTCAGTTTAATTATCTTCATAGTAATAACTTGCCAAAAATAAATAAAGGAAATAGAATTAAATAGCTTTCAATAATACAATCTCCATCCATAATAGGAATTCTTAGTGACAATAACTAGGTAGTTAAGTGAAGAATAACTTTACAATTTTAAAGATTTCAGCAAACCATTTTATTTCCGCTCCTAAGTCCAAAAGTGGGTGGTTGAACCATCTAGACCACTCCTTAAGTTCCTTCAGTTAACCATTTTTAATATTGGGGCAGGTTAACCAATCATTTCTTACAGCAAGAATATTATGAAAAGATTCTAACTAGATTATGGCATTACTCATGATGTGGGTGGAACAAAAACTTATATAACAAATGTATTTATAAAAAATTGATATAAAAAATAACTGAGACTTTGGTTGAAATAGTAAAGTTATTGAAGTCTGATGTTTTAGGTTCAAACCTTATTATGCGCATTTCCCTAGATTTTACATAAAATATAAAAATGAAAAAAATATTGTCATATTAATGTTTGTTATTTTATTAAAGGAACATGTTTTCGATAATTTCCCAATTGAGTTGGAACTTGGTTAATGGGTGACACTGACCCAATCAGCCCTTTAAATAATAGTATAGGTACAAGAATTCCTTTTTGTGTTGTTGCTGAATAAATGATGAAAGCTTGTTTAATTCACCAAACACCCAACTACAGTGTTCACTGAAAGATTCATCCTTCAAAGGGAAGATCTGAAGCTTTTGTCCATTATGATCATGAAGAATCCTATTACCTGGAGAAGGATTCCTTTGCTCAACTAAATTGCCTGAGAACTACACATGATCACATAATCATTAGGCAAGCAAAACAAAGTAAGCAAAACGATATGATAACTGACGGATTAAGAAGGGTTGGGTTTATTGGAAAGCTTGAATATTTGCAAATACCAGGTGTGAGCCCACTTGATTGTCTGATTGTAACAAGGTAAGTGCATTACTCTGGATGTAGAAGGATATCTGGGTTCAATTTTGGCAATAATGGCTCTATCAGCTAAGGATTAATAATCAGTTGGGATACACTAGAAGATCAACCATTTAGTAACCTTACAATCAAGAAAACACTCAGATACGTGACTCTTTGCAAGGGCCTCAAGATTGAGTAAATTCATTACAATGACCACAAAAAAGAAACTAAAGCATAAAGATCTTTAACCTAACAATTGCTCATTGAGCATATGAAGACACAAATTGCCTTCGGAACCAAACTAAAACTATCAGGATCTATGTAAGAATACAAAAGATGAGCCACAAACCCGCATTAGATTATCAAGATCCACACCAGACTGCACCTTAGCTTAAATGCAGTGAGAAAATAATTAAGATCGGTAACAGAGAAATATTCCCAGTTAAGTGACTTAGTATGTAGAAAAGATCAAATAAATATGTTTAAAAGATCAAATTATGTAGAAAAGATCAGATAAATTACTGTTTAAAAAAGGAAATAGTATATATGCAGGTAGGAGAACATATGTGAGGAAAATATAATGTAGCAAAGCATTTGTTACAGATTTGATCTCTACTGAATTAAAAAAAAAAAAAAAAAAACAGGAAGATTAATCACCTCAACTGGTACAGTACGATCACCAGCAATCCTTCTTAAGTAATCCATATCATTCCACCTTGTCCTAGCTGGCCAGTGAGCCATGCAATCAGTAATTATAACTGGAGAACCTGAGAGGAAATATTCACATAGAAATGCCTCCAAAGATAGGGCGGACCTCTTCCCCACCATCTTGGAAGACAATGACCTTATTGGTAAAATTTGTAGTACCTATAGGATCAGAAGGAAACAGAAACAGAGATTAAACTCAGATATCATACTATCATACCGATTTCTCTTTATCAGAAATATTCAACCATCCTATTCATAAAATAATAAATTACAGGAAAAATGAGCTAGCCAACATGATAAAATGATGTAAACTATTATTTATGTATGTAAGTATATAAAAGAACTAAAGAAATGACAAATGGACAAGTTACCCTGTTTTTACTTTGAAGAATAAAATAATATACACAGCTACAACTTCTGAAAGTAGCATATCACAGTTATACCCCTTTTTCCTTGTGAGCATGTGTTTGTACGTCATGGCTATTGTTCATTTTTAACAAAATAAAAATAAGAAACACTGTTGTTAAACTACCTGTTGGATCCTTGCACTATAATTTTAGGAGCTAACATGTAAAATTATAAACGGCAGTAAGGTTATGGTGTTAAAAGATGCTGACTGTCATGTCTAAAGTGATCAAAATTTAGTCCTTGTGGCGTTTTGAAAATGATGAATTTTAGTTTTATATTTTTCCAGATCACTTTAAAATACAAGTCAGAATATTTTTTTTAAAGTTCAAGGTTACCTCATTGTTTCAGAATTAAATAGACCAGGACCAAAGAAAGAGAGAGAGAGAGAGAGAGAGAGAGACCAAGACAATATTACTCACTTTTATAATAGAGAGACTATTTACACTTCAGTCTATAATCCAGGGACTTGTGGGGTAGTTTAACCAATAGAATCCACATAACAAGTTAGTGATAGATGGAAACCATGGTATTTATATTGTAAGCATCAAATCAAACTTAACCACAAAGAAAAGAAAAAGTAAAACTCTATTGATAATATCCTCAATGTTTTATTCATTGAAGGCACAAGCATAGATGAAGCAAGAATCAAACCATCAATACATACTCAGGGAAAAGAAAATAAATTATAAATAGTATTTATTTATACTATATATAATGTGCCTAATTGAGCTAGTGTCAGTAGTTAAAAGCACAAACTCGGTAAGAAAAGTACAAAAGAAGACCAAAAATTATGCTATAATAACAAAATGGAATTAGAGGAATTTAGGTCCTCTAACTTTAAAAAAGATGCCTACCCACTCTGTTTTTATAATTATACGACAAATCAGATGGACACTGAACTCACATAAGCATAAGAAACTCGAAGGGATTCTGCATTTGAGCATTTTCTTTTTTCTTCCAATAATCTGATGAAGTAAAATTTTGTTCTAACACATCCACAATGGAATCAAACAACAGACACTATAATCAAATCACAGAAGAGAAAAACTAAAGCTTCATATAGTTTTTGAGTTTTTTATTGACATTAAATTTGTTCTGAAGTAGATAAAAAGCAAAAGAAACTAGTAAAACTCATAATCTCATTCAATTAGAAAAATGTAACCCAAATTCATGTATAATTATATCTTATTATTAAATACTGAAAGATCAAAAACTTTCATTGTCAACTATTAAAAAGTATATTCTACCACGCATCCAAACATGCTTTTGGCTTCAATATCAAAAGCAATCTCCACACGGAAACTACAATAAACCCTAAATTTAACCAATTAACATTATAATTATGTTCATACTATCATAAACGTTAGTACTAATCATAATTAGTTAAGATAATATTACAACAATTGGTTTTTCATTCCAAGGACGAAGAATATTTTCAATGCATTTTTCTATCTATAAGTACAGTCTGTCTTTAACAATCTCCAATTTCATTAGAACAAGCAAAAGATTTTTTTTTAAATGTACAAAACAAACCTTACCTCGGACTTATTGAACTCCTGTGGAGAAACCAGCAATCGGGAGCCTGCCTCTCCGTGACCTTCTTTATCATCAGCTACTCCGTTATGATAATGCCTAGACTTGGCGGCCAAAACAACTTCGATTGCGGAGTCCAAATCTTTCCTAAGCAAAGGACCGCCCATTATGATACCCATGTCCAAAGACCTAAGAGCATCTCTGAACTCACCATTGGAGAAATGGAATTTGGCCACATGTAGGCAGGCCATGGAGTAAGCGTCACGCCAGACGGGGAGAACAGAGTGCCAAGGACCGGAGTGAAGTTGCTCCCAAGCCATCTCACATGCGGCCTCGGCAGCGCGTTGGTCGCCGGCAGCGGCTAAAGTGGCCATGCGGGTAAAAGCGTAGCCTCCATGGGAGGTGATGGATTGGAGGAGGGCAGGGGACTCGGAATCAAGAGTTGGGGTTGAAATGGCGGTGGCGATGTTGGCGGCGGGGGTGGACATGGGTGAAGGATGGCAGTTTAAGTGTTGCAGCGGTATCTTTGGGGAAGATAGTTGGTGAAGGACAGGTAGCTGCGGCAATGCCCTTTTTAATGATTAGTTAAAACTTTTGGGACTTTGGAGGAAGATATTTGATGAGATATTTACATAATAAATTATGGTACTTAATGCTTTTATAATTAATTTCTTTTTTAAGTCTACAATTCTTTTCCCTTTTCTTTCCTTCTAGAGGCTACGGTTTCTCTTCTTAACATTGAAAACAAAATGCAAGTAAACTATAATTTACTAAATTTTATTATGCCTACAAATTATTTTAGGTTTTGATAAGAAATTTTCACATGAATTTTTTGATAATGTGTTTGATTTTTAAATAATATTTTTAATTATTTTTATAACATTAACTAAATCAGTTATTTTATATTTTTTCTTAACTTACGAATTTAAATAAAATAAAATAAAATCTTTTATTTTAAGATTCAAGAATCTTAAATTAAAATTATAAATCAATTTAACTTTATGAAAAAAGAAATCAAAGAACTCTTCTCCGCTCTTATTCTAAAAAACAACGTAAATTAATAAGAACAAAGAAAATGTTGAAATTGATTACTTAAAATATGTTTGAATTCAAGAATTTAATAGAAAATCCACTTATCTATATGAAATTTTGAAGAGAATATCCAAAATCAATGCAAAAGTTGAGAGAAAATTAAGAGGATTTTAGAGTGTTAAAAAAAGTGTTTCATGAAAAAGAATACGGAAAAAAGCTTCCTCCAACTAATTTTTCAAATTGAGAATTTTGCTAAAATAGGCTTGGTGTAATTTAAAAGAACCTCAAACTCTCAAAATTATATTTTTTAATATTCACACATTAACACCACTAATTTTACTAATTTTACAATCTAGTTCGTAAGTCTTAATAACTAGGCTCTCTACTCAAACCCCTAATAAATCTAATTAATGCCTACTTAGTAATTAATGAATCTCTATCACCTTACTGTATACATCCTTGGAAACCTCTTAATTTAACTTCCCAAAATGACTCAGTTTAAGAAATTCGATCCAAAATCGGAATTTTTGACACCAACAAAAATTGAATCATTAAAGTTTTTTCTTTATAAAGTTTTGATTCAATACTTATATTTGTTTTTGGAACAATATCTATCCGTCATTTGATTAATGAGCTAGAGAATAGTGGAGAAGATTCGATTGGTTGAAAACAAAGTTGAAGTTATGTGAGAGTCCAAAACCAATCTTGTAGGATTCCACTAGGTAAACTTCGAATGAACTTTTAGATATGCTCCATCTAGCTTTTGGAGTGATTCTTTAAGTCCTAAAGCTTCAAGTTCTCTTTGAAATGATTTTTGAATCACTTGATTTTGTGGCTTGTAGCCCATGATATGATCATTTTCATAAAGTAGTATAGTTCAATGTGAGAAGTTCGAGATTACTCTATGGGTTTTACAATGAAAACATTGACTTAAGTTTTCGAGACCTTTTAACTACCTTTTTGGGTTATTCTTGTGCCCAAACAATATATCTTTGAGTCATGTTTGAAACAGTTTTTGAATCACCTGATTTCAAGTTTTGTAGCACGTGATACAGTTGTTTACACAAAAGAGTGTAGTTCTTTGTGTGGGTAGTTCGAGTTCAATCGCAAAACAACTTATCCAACTTATTCTTTATAGTGACTTTGTTTAGTTTCCTATAATCAATACATAGCCTCAATGACCCATCTTTCTTTTTCACAAGTAAAACTGGTGCACCACAAGGTGACACACTCGGAAGCATGAAACCTCTATCAATTAACTTTTGCAATTGTGCTTTAAGCTATTTTAATTCTATTGGTGCCATTTTGTACGGTGCAATAGTTATCAGAGCAGACCCTGACACTAAATTAGTCACGAATTCAACTTCCCATTCTGGAGGTAACTTGGACAACTCTTCTAGAAATACATTCATAAATTCATTAACAGTCGATACCTAATCAATCTTCAATCCCGATTCTCGAGTATCAAGAATGTAAGCCAAAAATGCTTCACAACCCTTTTTGATTAATTTTTGAGCGGAGATTACCAATATAACATTTGTACTCATCTCCGATATTGGATTAAGGTTACAGAGTATTAGAGCACAATTCAAAACATTTAACTTCAAGCTAACAATTATTCAATTTAAATTCTAATCGACATTTACAGATTTCATTTATAGCATACAATTCACTTACAGCCTTAAAATGAGCCTACGAGGCCATAAAAAAATAATTTGGGAACCATCATGGATCATTTTGAAACAAAATAAAAATTTTAAGGAAATTTTGAAAAGTTTGGAAACAGGGGTGACACGACCATGTGACCAGGCCATGTGACATAGCCCAGACCGTGTGAACATTCAACGTTGGGTCACACTGCCGCGTCGTAGATTGTGTGCCAGACTGTATTACATACTGAGTTTTGACACACGGTCGTGTCGCGGGCCATGTCTCAGACTATGTGAAACCTGCACATAAAACAATAATGACACATGGATGTGTGTGAGACATGGTCGTGTGACAACCTGTGTCCCAAGCCGTGTGCAGTAGAAGTTGCCTTTGAAACAAGCCAAAACTTTAACCTTTTCTTGCACAACAAACTATATCATTTCCAATCATTTTCACATGACTAAAACACTTAAAAACATACCAAAATCAACCAACTTAAGTGCCTAACCAATATACCTTCAATTGACACCATAATTTAACACATGAACTAGACTCAATTCAACATTTGTTAAACTAAGCTTTATTTGATAAAGTATTTTGATATAACAAATTAAATGTTTTTGAATATAAGTTAAAATTGACAAAATAATTTCTCAATTTAAAGTCTAAGAGATAAAATTTAAATTCTTATATTCAATTCTTAGAAAAGTTTGAAACAATTTTAAAATCAAGTTAAAATGATTTTAAACAAATCAAAATAATTTGAACCAAGTCAAAATCATTTTAACACTTCAAAATATTTTTCACACAAGTCAAAATAGCTCCAGGCAGAAATACCTTTTTGGCCAAGTATCGATAATTCTTGAAATATCAATACCCTTAAAATCGAGACCAAACTTGCATTTTGTTTTGACAACTCTTAAAAAATATCAATACCCTTTTATATGTATGGATAATTTTTGAAATACATCGATACTTTTGTTAGAAAACGACTAAATGAGCATTTTTTTTTCACAAACCCTAGGCGTATCGATCCAATATCAATACCTTTTGGAAAAGGTACCAATAATTTATTTTGGTATCAATTTTAAAGGTACCAACGGTCACTGATTTAACATTTATTACAAAAATTATCAATACCCTTTAGTACGATATCGATACTCGAAGTTGTAGGTGCCATAAATGCTCTAGTTTTTCATCCCTAACGGTTATAATTATTACACCAACAACCACAATGGTTAGAAATCAATTTGGGGGTATAAATACCATCTTCCAAGGACCTACAACAACTAACAAAGTATTTACAAGCAAATATCTTCAATCAAACAACCCAAGAGCTTAATTTTTCATATATTTCTTTCATACACTTGTAAGCCTTATTTCCATTTCTTTGCTCAAGTGTATTTCATTGTATTTTGAGCTTCATTTGCAAACAATTTGGTCTTGTTAGGATTGTTTCTTGTTCGCTTATTTGTATCACTTTTGAGAGAATTTGTGACTTAAGATTTTGGTAGAAATCTTAAGTGATTGTTAGGTTAAACCTTATCCTCAAAGATTCTACAAATCTAGCGGATTTGGGAAAATCCTTAGTGGTGGAAAGCTAAGGTAGTGGAGTAGGCATTTGGGGTTGAACCACTCTAAAATCATTATGTCAAATTGCTTTTATTCTTTCTTTTCATCCAACATTTTTAAAAGGCCAATTCACCCCCTCTTGGCAATTTCGGTTTAATCCATCAAGTTAACAACATTTCAAGTTCATTCAATAATGATGCATTATATATACCAAATAACCACTTCAAAGCATACCATTCAACCATATCTTTCTTACTTTCATATGAGCATACATAAATGTCACATACTAATATATTTTCACTTTCATTTGCAATTCATCAACTAAGGACATTAAGACACATATAAGCTTGGCACAAACTCAAAACAAATCAAGTTATCAAATCAACATTAAGCCCTATTACATGCCCAAAACACGAATATATCACTGAATCCAAATGTCTAACCAATGTACCCTCATTGGAACCACAAGTTAACATCCAAAACCACTCAAACTCAATGCCATAAATCCATACTTTAAATCTTACATCGCACATCTACCATTTAATGAATCTCCATCACTTACTGTATACATCCCCGAAAACCTTTCAGTTTAATTTCCCAAAATGACTCAGTTTAAGAAATTTGATCCAAAATCGAAATTTTTGACACCAACAAAAATTGAGTGATTACATTTTTTCTTTATAGAGTTTCCATTCAATACTTATATTTTTTTTTGGAACAATGTCTATTTTCTATTCGATTCATAAGCTAGAGAATAGCGGAGAAGATTCGATTGGTTGAAAAAAAAGTTGAAGTTATGTGAGAGTCCAAAACCAATCTTGTAGGATTCCACTAGGTAAACTTTGGATGAACTTTTGGATATGCTCCATCTAGCTTTTGGGGTGATTCTTTAAATCCTAGAGCTTCAAGTTATCTTTGAAATGATTTTTGAATCACTTGATTTTATGGCTTATAGCCCATGATATGATCATTTTCAAAAACGAGTGTAGTTTAATGTAGAAAGTTCAAGATTACTCTGTGGGTTTTACAATGAAAACATTGACTTGACTTTTCGAGACCTTTCAACTATCTTTTTGGGATATTATTGTGCCCAAACAATATATCTTTAAGTCATGTTTGAAACAATTTTTGAATCACCTGATTTCGAGGTTTGTAGCCCTTGATATGGTTGTTTACATAAAAGAGTGTAGTTATTTGTGGGTAGTTCGAGTTCAATCACAAAACAACTGATCCAACTTATTCTTTATTGTGACTTTGTTTAGTTGCCTGTAATCAATACATAGCCTTAACGACCCATCTTTCTTTTTCACAAATAGAATTGATGCACCTCAAGATAACACACTCGGTCGCATGAAACCTCTATCAATCAACTCTTGCAACTATGCTTTAAGCTATTTTAATTCTGTTTGTGCCATTCTGTACAGTGAAATAGATATCAGAGTAGGCCCTAGCACTAAATCAACCACAAATTCAACTTCCCATTCTGGCAGTAACCTGAACAACTCTTTTAGAAACACATCCATAAATTCATTAACAGTCGGCATCTGATCAATCTTCAATCTTGGTTCTCGAGTATCAAGAATGTAAGCCAAAAATGCTTCACAACCCTTTTTGATTAATTTCTGAGCGGAGATTGTCGATATAACATTTGTAGCACAATCTGGTCTATCAGACTCGACAGTAATCAAATCACCATTCTGACATCTTAAATCAATTTGTTTCAATCTACATTTTGCCACAGTGTCATGTAGAGTCAACCAGTCCATTCCAAGAATAACATCAAATTCGTGAAAAGGTAATACCATCAGATCAGTAGGAAAGTCACAACCTTGAATTTTCAGCGGACACTTTCTACATATAAGATTGACTATAACACTCTGACCTAAAGGATTCATGACTATAACATCAAATTTAGTTTACTCAACATGTATGTTCTTATTTGTTACTAATGTAGCGCAAATATACAAATGTGTTAACTAGGGTCAATCAGTGCATATACAGTAACATCAAAGAGAGAGAAGGTAGCAATAATAACCTGACTACTGTGTCGTTGGTTCCACTACGGTTTCCATGTAACACCCCTTACCCAGCTCAGTCACCAGACCCGAGCAAAAGGATGTTACCATAGATAATACACATTTGTGACACAATTTCAGGGCCTTTAAACTTTTCTTTGTTGGTAAAACCGACTTTTAAAGATAAATTGAATTACATAAAATTTAAAACAATTTTTGAAATCTGAATGACTTCTACCAATACTTAGTTGAGCAAGTTTCGGTAGAACTCGAGTTTAAAAAGAGCCTGAAGAGGCTACATAATTGTAGCTATTCTACTGATACAACTCTAGGTTCTATCAGAACCACACAGACTTCTACCGATATTACAAACTCTAGAATGCTAAGTGGTTTTGGCCTAGGACTTCTACCGATACCCAAACCCAAGCTACCAACATAACTGAAGTAACTACCGATACTTTGATACCAACTACCGAAACAAGTCAAGTCAGTAACCAAAGTTCAGTATCCCCTGTATTTCTACCGATACCCTATTGGTTTCAACCGAAACAACCTTAGGCAGTAGCCAAAACTACTTAAGAAATAAATCACTATATAAATCTCATGCTTCAATTAACATGGAATATATCCATGAGACTTATAACACATGTAGATAACATCTTAATTACATGCCACTTATAACCAAACCAACATAAACGATTAATTACCCGATAGAGTGACCTCCAAGAGTAATCCAATCGGTAGCTCGTATCCGACGTTCTGCAAGGAAGAAAATCAAACGAGGTAAGCTTGCTTAAACTTAGTAAATTCGTAATAAACTTAAATTCAACTTACCATAAAGGATGAAATTTTAAATCTTTTACAAGATAATTTAATATCATGATCATAAGTTCGTTAATTTTCTATACACATCACAAATCTCACAAAGTTAGTGAGTTCATATGTAAATATATAACTTTATCATGATATCAAACTTATACATGAAAAACACATTTGGCATATAATCCAAATATCATTTTTACACTTAACAATCACCTTTTATTTCAATGATCTAAATCTAATATCTCAATTCATACATATATTTTCACTTAACCAATTCACATACAATTTCATGAAATCATTCCCTATAGCCTTTTTCTTATAACCATTTCATTCATTTAACATATAAAGGTTCCTTAAATCTTATACTTACATTTCCTTCCTATGCAACACAACCTCACAAGGTTGGTGAGTATCACCAAGAAACATACAATTTCAACAATTAAAGTAACTTGTAATAATAACACATTAAGTATATATATCATCCATCATATGTTCAATAAACATACTTTCTCATTTTAGCCATTTGTATAAACATTTTCCAATTCGCATGTCTTAACCATATTCATTTAATATATATATATATTCGTTTAAGCGTTTATCATTCGTTGACTAGATCTTCCGGGTCAGAGAATATTCAATCCGTATGAACTATCTATGTTCAACACAAATCAATAATTCAGAGATGATCTCATTTAACTTCCAAGTGTTTATACTTGGAAGCCTTTAACACTTCCTTTGAATATTATCATAACAATTAACTTTTGTTATTTCGATGGATCCTTGTAAAAGTATTCAATACTCAAGTTCAGTATGTTTACGCTTGTCAGCTAATGTACGTTTACACTTGTCAGCTAATGTACGTTTACGCTCGTCAACTAATATGCGTTTACGCTCGCCAACTAATGTATGTTTACACTCGTAAGCTAATGTACGTTTACGCTCGCCAACTAATGTAAGTTTACGCTCGCCAGCTGATGTACGTTTACGCTCGTTAGCTAATCAGATAAAAACATTAGGTTCAAAACTTTTACTTGATTCATTGAAATTTACTTCACTTAACAAATTTATGCATTTCATAATTATTTACTTTTCAATATATAAATTTCACATGTATATAGCTAAATTCATTAACATTAATATCAAAATAAAATAAGCACACAATTAGAAACTTACTTCACATTTTACCATTACGAGCATAGATTCCTAAAGTCCTTATTTATCAAACATAACATAAATAATAACTAACATATCATATAATTAATTAAATTTTTTTTTTTGCACATGAATTCAATTATATTCTTTCATTATTTCTAGTCATGACCTTCAATTAAAATTTCATTTCAATTATACTATTTCTAACTCATATCCATATATTTCATATTTTCGAATCATAACACCCAACTTAAACATTATCACATACTTATCTTAAACAGTCAAACTCAATTTCAACAAAAATAGATATGTTTTAAGGCATGAAATAACATATAATTAATTTAATGAATTTACGAACTTACCTCGACTAAAACGGTTGCCAAACAAAGCTGACGACTATATCGAATTTTAACTTTTCCTCGAATTAAATCCGATTGCTACGTTTCTTGATCTAGATACTGGTTCCCATCAATTTAATCATTCCAATAATTTAAAATATTTAATTGTAGCTTACAGCCCATCTTAATATAAAATTATAAAATTGCCCTTAACATCTTAACTTTCATGCAATTAAATCCTTAAACCAAAATTTATAAATTAATCATCATCCATGCAAATAATCAAACTAGCCATTTTAATATAAGTTTATAAAACCCAAATTTTCTACCATTTCCTTTTTATTCACTTTACAAATTTTTTTTGCCTATTTTCTCAAATAAGTCCATAAACCCAAAATCACTAAAAATAATTTAAAAAAAATACTTGTATCTAGCCATCAACTTAAATATTTCATCCCTTAAAATCAAAACACTTCAAAATCATTAATGGTAAATCCCTAAAACTTTAATGATTTTATAAATAAATCCACGGGTTAACTAAATTAAGATATCGAGATTCCAAAAATATAAAAAATTACAAGAAAATAATTAATTTGAGCTTACCAATTTGAAGCTTGAACCTTAATAAAAGCCCTAAGCTTCTCCAACTCTTTCTCCCCCCACAATTTCGAAAGTTGCAGAATGAAAGAAATATATTTTTCTTTCTTTCAACAACTCCCAATATATATATACTAAATAAGTCTTAACCATTTCTTTTCCATTTTACTTTCTTTTTATTTTAATTAAAATTATTAAGAAATGTTTTAAGCCTTAGGTTTTCACCTAACGACACTACACATTTTTAGGGGATAATTGTCATTTTGGTCCCTCCTATTTATTTCAAATTATAATCCTTTTATAAATTGGACTTTTACCACTTATATAATTTAACCCTCTATTTTAATTAACAGTCAAATCACTACAATTTCCAAATCAAACTTCAATATGCATAAATAGTAACTCCGTAAATATTTAATAAAAATATTTATGAGCTCGGTTTACAAAAAGGGGACCTTAAAACTTTGTTTTTCAAAATCACTTGAACTTAACCTTTAATTTAAATAACATAAATTATCAAATTAATATTTATTATACTATTTTGACTTGTAAATATTAAATAATAATATTTACGAACTCACTCGTCGAATTTGTGGTCTCGAAACCACTATTTTTGACACCACTAAAAAATAGGCTGCTATGTTCAACCAATTTACCGCTCTATCTAGGTCGTATACCCCTATGAGAAGTTGACATTGGTTTAATGTTCTGATAATCGGTAACACCAAACTTCCTTGGGCAGTTTCTCAAGAAATGCTCTGTTGAACCACATCGGAAACAAACACCTATTTTAATTTTGCATTAACCAATATGTGATTTTCCGCAATGCTTACAAATAGGTCTAGAAACATTATGACCGCTGCCAACACTATCTGCTAGAGTAGTCTGAAATGTCGAGTCACTCGGTCTCGTGTTATTTTTCCTCGAGAACCCTGATGGTGAAGTGAGGCAACTAAAGGCTTCCCTCGATTTCTAGGGTGGTAGGGCTAAAAACGATCTAGATACAACCTGTTTACTAGAGTCCCAAAATCTCATTTTTTTCTATCTCTTTTTGTTACAAAATTCTTCCATCTTTTAAGCTCTTTCCAGTAAAACTATAAATTCTCGTAGCTCTAGTGCCCCAACTAAGATTCAAATCTTGTCATTCAACCAGATTCAAAACGAACACACATTTCATCTTCTGTTGATACAATTTCACGAGTATATTTACTTAGTCGCACAAATTCTAGTTCATATTTAGACATGGATCAGTTTTCTTACATCAATTCAAGGAATTCTTTCTTTTTCTTGTCCAAGTACCATTTACTAATATATTTCTTTTGAAATCTAGTCCGAAAAAAGTCCTAGTTAACTCTCTCCATTGGTACCATAACTGTCACTGTCGACTTCCAATGATAAGCCTTATCTTTTAATAGTGATACAACACATCTCAAATAATCGTCCGATGAACATGCCATCTCGTCGAAAACTTTCTAATTATTTTCAAGTTAATATTTAGCCCTAGCTGGATCATCTTTTATCTCACCTCTGAAATCTTTGACCCTATGTTTTCGAATCCTATCTATTGGAGGTCTATGTACATGTACGAGAGTTTAAATTGAAGGATCAGGAGGTGCTAGGAAGGGCATAATAAGGGGTAGAGGTTGTGGACCTGTAAGATTGACCCACATAAACTTAGAGAACCAGTGGCTCAAATGCCAAAGAAGACATTTTTTCATCATTTTCGAACGTTTACGGAATTGGAAAACTGTGACTTGCTTCTTGTTCAGAAGTTGGTACATTATTGTCTACCTCGTTAATAACAACACGGTTAAACTTTAACGACATCTTTAACTCAATAAGAAAACAAGGTTAGATCAGATCAATTAGCATCACACTATCACAGGTTAATGTGTCATGCATTTTCTAGACTCGGTACATGCTACGTTCAATCCTAAAATCGACTAAACCATAACTCTGATACTACTAAACGTAACACCCCTCTCCTGGTTCAAGCACCGGACCCAAGCTATAGGATGCTACAATAGTTAATGAAGCAAATCACATACAATTCCAACTTTAAGCATTCAACTAAACAATAAAAAATGTTTATAATCAATGCATAATATGATTTACAACCAAATTTGAGTCTCAATTGGGCTTATGAAAGCTCTTAAGTGGACCCAAGTACAAATAAGGATTAAATTGAAAAAAAATTCAATAAGTAGGGAAAATTTTCGAAACTAGGTCACACAATTGTATGCCTAGACCGCGTTACAAATGGTGATCGTGTGGAATTGGAATCACACAATCGCATAACTCACTGAAGTTATGTGTACATAAATGCAAAATTTCATCAATAATTACACGGTCGTGTAACAAACTAAGATCGTGTGAAAAATTAAATGACCAAATCTACAATATTCACACGAGCGTGTGGCCAATCCATGTGATAATCGAAAATCGTGTGATATAAAAGCTTCCTAATTACCAATAAGCACATGGCTATGTCACTTACTCGTGTGTGACACACGGTCGTGTGTTAGCCTGTGTGGTGCAAAAATGTGCCTTTTAATTCAAGCTACCAAAAACAATTTCTCAAATAGGCCATGCATATACAAATAACCACTTTTAGACCTGTCCAAAATGTACAATATCATTTCAAAGTATATCATAAATCAATATCCTTAGCATCTAACCAAGATGCCTCAATGGCACCATCACACAACATGAATTAACTTAAATAATTAATCCCATCTCATGCCAATTTAGATTATGACCACATATATGCCCTATATGCAAGCAAAACACCAATTTAAAACCACTTATAAATGACCATATTACCAAAACTAACAATATATAGGTTTGGCAGAAAACCGTTCCATGTGATGCAATTTCCTGAGACTTAGAAAGTTCGTAAATTTGATTGAAAGGACCATCTTGAATAGGTTCAAAGGAAGGTGAAAACCACGACCTAAAGCACTTGAATGTTTTACGGAATCAGAGTTATAACTGAACTCAATCCGCATAAATTTTACAGACACTTGAACCTTGGTATAATATGTCACCACACTTTGGGGTGGTAAACGAAATGATAAGACTAAAGGGTGAACGCCACAAACTCGAAAGAAGTTTGATAAGTTGAAAAAATGTTCAATGAAGAACCGAGAGAGAAACAAAGTCTCACAAAATAAGTTTTAATTAAAAAATGGTCCATCTCGAAATGTCCTTGTTACAAGCTATTTATAGACTCTTAGAATGTCTACTCAAATTTTGCCTAATGATGTTCACACTAGCACTTAAAATGTTCACACACAAATGTAAACTTGTTCACACTTGACATCAATATGTTCACGCACTAGGAATTAAATTCAGTTCATGCTTTGATGCCTTGGTGCATGCTTTGGTCGAATAGTCACAACTCTTCCTTGGTGCATTAATGCAAACTTAACCTTTAAGAATCTCCTTTAATTCCCCTTGACCGAATGAACATATGCATGGCCCATGCACCATTTTAAATGTCGCCATAATGTGCCTTAGTACATGAAGTTTGAAGCCATGAACCTTGTTAATGCACTCCCCTGTTTGGTTCATGTATGAATCCATTCAATGGCCGAATTAAAGAAGCTCATTACTCTTTGATAGTTCATGTACAGAACCATGCATGTATAGGAGATGAATGGGCAAATTAATTCCCTTTATAAGCCACCGTTCATGCACCTTCTTAATTGCCTTGAATTCTTCCATCTTACATAAGCTGAAAACATGAACTTTGACACTCCATACGAGCAACCACATGAACCATATTGAAGGCTTGTATTCTTGAAGATTTTGGAAGGTTCCTTGTGCATGAATTTGGCTTGAATGTAGGAGCTTGAAGGGTTATTCTAGTCCCATCTGAATGGTCACCTACACAAGTATAAATAGCTATAAACTTTGCAACATTTTCATCCCAAATTCGACTAAAACCCTTAAATTTAAACTAGACTCCAGACTTGGGATCTGGACACTCATGCATATATACACATATAACATATGATAGTAAAATAGCAACATATTATAGACACACGCATACTTATACACATACTCAACACATGCTTTTTAGGCAAATGACTCACAACGCATATACAAAATAATTTATGATTGAAAATATCATCATACTGTAACACTACTCCACACACATATACTTATGAACATATGATAAAAAAACAACACGAAGAAACATCACACCACACACATTCACACTTAGGATAATATTTATCAACTTAACAATTTAGACATAAAAGACATACATAAAACACACATGATAAAATCTACGGAATTGAAATAAACTTAGGATAATATCAAATCTTAGAATTAGCTAATTAATTCAATCAGGCCCTTTAAAGAATTTGTCCAAAATTTGAATAATTTGGACTCGTAGTGTAATTGGGCTGCACCTAACTTGGGCATGACCAGATTGGACTTGATTCCAATGTTTTTGCATAAGTCCACAAAAGCCCTCATTGTAGCATGAACTTGGGATCACATCACCATGTATCATGCTTATATCATCCAAATTAATCACCAAAATTACTATGTCTTATTTATCACCAAGACACACCTATTTGAACATATTATGACACATTCAAACATACCATTAACTTATATTGTTCCATCACATTTCCATACTAAATAACCACAACAATATCCACATATAAGTTTGGTCAACCACATTCAAAAGTTACCATTCAAAACTATAAGTTAACATACCAACTTGCCAACAAGCACACACTTTTTATACATCACCAATCAACATTTAGCTTCAAACAAAATATATATTTACAATTCAACTCCTATTTACATGCCACATAATTGAGTTTGAATAATTAAAAGTCTACCAAGATTGAAGTGGGATAGTGTGAGCTTTAGGGTGATCCGATGGACACGTTCCACAAAATGTCAACTACAGAAAACGAAACAGAGTAAGTTTTAATTAAGCTTAGTAAGTTCATAGATTTTAAAACATTAAAACTCACGTCCTATCACATATACAAGGTGAGTGTATCACATTCAATAATATAGCATTTCAATTCAATTCATACCATGAAATTCCATGTCATTATATAATACATCCATGTTATATCACATTACATCTATTACCACTCAATCAATATTTCATTTACAATAACCAATTAGCCTAATGATGTAACACCCCTATACCCTACCCGCCTACCAAGTTGAATATAGGAATGTCACATTTGAGTGTCGAAGTTATTCAGGCTAAATTCAATTATCTGAACCCTTTTCCTATCATATTTTAACTCTACGAACATGTTTTTAACATAGTGTACAACAAAAAACCGAGTGAAGCTTTTCAGTAAAACTTCATTTTGAATATCATCAAATGTCATTACCCAATCACTTATTTCTTAAACATATGATATTTTGTAATGAACCTTATGATCATGCCATTAATCCCAAATTTATAAAATAACACAATTATCAACCTTTTGCAAATAAGTCCTTTAGAGGACCTGCTCTAAAATAGTTTATCCTCTCTACAAGTCATTATCATTATTAAATTTACCAATCAATTTATCAAATAGGGCCTCCTAAATTCCTTTTATATCAGTCACTTACTTAATATTCCAATAAAACATTTGTATTTCCTTTATAATAATGTTTTAGTATTATAATTCTTCAATTAATTTCCTCCTCTTCCTCTCCATCCCACATCCTTTATGTTTATTTATATATTTATATAAATCTTTGACTTTTAACATAACATGCTTAGGTGTGACATTAATTAAGGTTTCTCTAATCTCACACATACTCTTATGAAAGAAAGTTGTCCATGGAGTGGCAGTCTCTAAAATATTTATATCTTGGCCTATGGGATTCAAAATTAAGTTTCATTTTTTTTTCTTGAAACTAGACTCGATGAAGTTTCTACCATAAAATTTTTGAAATTTTTATTTAAGCCAATTAATATAGTTTATTCTTTAAATCTTCCTCTGCTCTACTGCAAGATAGCACTGACCCTTATTCACTAAAAATCTATTATCTTTCAGTACAAGTCTCATATTAAGATATTGTTTGTTTCCTTGAAAATTGACTCATTAAACTTTTATCCATATAAAATTCATATACTAGAGATTTTTTTTACAATTTATAATGTTTTTTCAAAATTAGAACAAAAAAACCCGAAATCATACTGACCTTGTGTCACATAAATTATTATATCTCGCAATCTAAAATTTCGTTGTTGTACTGTTTAGTCTATCTGAAACTAGACTCAATAAAATTTAATTCTATATTTGATTCAACCTCTAATTTGAACTCTACAATTTTTGGTGAATTTTCAAAGTAAAACCATTGTTGCTGTCCAGAACTGTTTGGTGCTAATATTTACTTTTTCAATAATCTTTTCATTAATTTTCATTTAGTCACGAGTTAAATATATAATTAGTACCCGAACTTGTCCAATTCTCACAGATTAGTACTTATAGTTTTTTTTTGTCCCATATTGGTACTTTCAGGTTTTTGTCTCAGATTGGTACCCGAACCTTTTTTTCGTCCATTGGTTTGATACTTGAATCAACGTTGTTAAGTCTGGGTCACGTGGCATAACAATATTGTGACACATGGCCTAAATTATGTCATACTGACGTCGTAGTGATGCTATAATCTAAAAAAATAAAAAAAAGTTATTTCAATTTTGACTTTTCTCCCCTAAATTTTTTGTAAGGCCCCGAAAATAGGTCTAGTAGTTTCGAGTAAGTTTACCGAGTTCCGAGTGAAATTGGAAATTAATTGGGTAATAGTACTAGAAAGAACTTATGTTTTCTCCCTACTTATTGGTTAATTTGTCCCCATTTAGTTATCTTTAGCACATATTTTAGCATTTTCGGTTCAGTAAATTGCATTTTATAACTTAGTGGACCTTAGCCTATTTATCCTTAATTTTGTCATGTTTTGGTATTGATGTCGCTGCATGAATATTTCCAGATTGCGCCCAGGACTGTCGTCGCACCCGATAGCTGTCAAAAAAGTTGCCAATGCGGATAAGAACAAAAATGTGTGAGCTGTCTAATCTGGTATAACCAACTTGTACGGACAGAGGCAGCACGATTCTTATGAAAGGACACTTGTACTATTTGGAAGAATATAAATATTCAAGAGGAAAAGGAAAAAATGGGGTTCTTGGTGTATTATCTTCTTCAACTTACCTTTTGAAGCTTTTCGGCTATAACGACTTAAGTTTCTTATGGGTGAACCGACGTGAAAGGGATGCAGATCAACTCTTGACAAGGAGCCCTAAGTGCGACACAAGAGGGAATTGAGGGATCAAGTCGAGATTGTCTAGGAATAGTATTCTCCACTTGTTTCTTTTATATTTCTTTTCTAAACGCTGGTGATTACTTTTTATTTCATGTTTGTATGGAAGTACACATGACTTTTGAGGGTAAATGTTATTTTATTCAACTTTGCTTCTATTGTTTAATCTTTGGGTTTAAATGTTTTAAACATGGAAATGTTATTACGGTCTCTGCCACTGGAAAGTGTAGCGACAGTTCAAGCTAACAAGCATGACAATGGAAGTTGCTTGAGGATTAGAGGGATTTAATCCACTTGTTCTTAAATGTGTTTCATTGCCATCATCGAAAGGTGTGGTTAATGTTAATGTTTAAGTCTTTGATCAAATATAGAAGTTAAGCTTGGTAAGATATTCATTGCAAATTATTTCATCAACAATCACCTATCCTTTTATATCTTGTGAGCACTTAGTATTCTGTTGAAGATTCACTTTGGGGATCCCATTTTATCATTATCATATTTCATCTTTATTTTCAAGTTTTTACTTCGACAACTATTCTCACAATTTATCTCGTTTTTATCTATTTATTTTATTGACATTGATACACAAAAGACAACCATCCTCGTGGGATCGATATTCGACATACTCATATTTGTCTGCTATACTTGCATCGACAGTGTACGCTTGCACAATATTGCTATGACATTAAAGAGTTGATCAAGTTTTGGCGTCGTTGCCAGGGATGGCGTTCGTTTGATATTTAGTTTTGTTTTTGCACTTTAATTTTATTATATAATATTTAGTTGTTACTAACTTGTTTTTTTTTGGCTATTTTCACATTTTATTTTAGGTGTTTTATGACCCGAAGCAATTCAGAGTTTATTGCTATTTTTGATCAAAAAATTGAAAGAACCATTCGGAGGAGACTTCAAGAACAAAGGAATATGACTTTACCAAGAAACGATGCAGCCATACTTACGATGTAACAATAAAATCCTGATAACCTACTGATGCAGAAACAAAATCACAATGACCTACCATTGCTGCAAGAGCTCAAATACAAATTAGGACTATACGAGATTTTGTAGTACCTGTCTTGGATAACTTATAACCAGGAGTTGTTAGGCCAGCAATGCAAGCTTGGAATTTTGAACTCAAGCCAGTAATGTTTCAAATGTTGAATTCTAATGGGCAATATGCTGGACTACCTCATGAAGATGCACGAGAACATTTTAAATAATTTTTATTGATTTGTGCTTCCTTTGGTCTACAAGGCATTCCTGATGACAATTTGAAAATGCAATTATTTCCTTATTCCTTGCAGGGAAGAGCTCGTACCTAGTTCCTTGGCTACCTGCTGGCTCAATTACTTATTGGAATGCACTAGCAATAAAGTTTGTTTTGTGCTTTAACCCGCCGACAATGAATGCTCGTCTTCGAAATGATATTACAGCGTATCATCAGCTGGTTGATGAGAATCTTCACACTACATGGGAACGTTATAAATCTTTGCTTCGATGTTTCCCCATGCACGACATTCAACAGGAAACACAAATTGAGATTTCTTGTAATGGGCTGAATTCACAAACGAGGAATCTTGTCGACACATCAACCAATGGTCCTTTGCTGGATTGTACTTATAATGATGCTATTGGAATTCTTGAGAGAATTGCTTAGAATGACTACTAATATCCTATCTCTAGAGATGCACAAGCAAAAGCTACTTCGAGAGTTATTGAATTGGACGTAATATCTACACTTAGTGCTCAAGTTTCTTCTCTTACAATTATGGTAAAAAATATGCAAGGGCCTAGTGACGTTGCACCTATACATGTCGCTCAACAAGTTGATGTTCCTACCTTTTGTTGTGAGATTTGCAGTGACAACCATAGCTATGAAGATTGTCCACAACATGCAGAGAATGCCTTCTATATCAGTAACATCTGCAACAATTTTTATTGTAACTTTTATAATAATTCTGCATGCAATCAACAGTCTTGAGGAACTCAAAATGCTGGACAAAATGCTGCGACATTCCGATATGGGAATACATCTACTCAAGGCAATTATAATCCAAGACAAGGGAATTGCAATCAACCCAACAAAACTATAATAAGCACACCCAGATGCATCCACACCAAAATCAGATGCAGCCACAACACTCTTCAATGTAGAATCAGCATGTTCAAGGACATCGATAATAATAGTACACGAGAGTTTCTCCTTCTGATCTGTTAATAGCTCTTGAGGCTTTAAGGCGGGAGCATATTATTCGCACGAAAGCTTTTGTGCAAGGGAATTCATATTCTATTCAGGCGTTGGAGGCACAATTAGGACAACTTGCTTCGAATCTGAATACTCGACCATCGGGCACACTACTTAGTGACATAGAAAACCCTAATCTGAAGGGAAAAGAACACTACTAGGCTATCACTCGTAGGAGTGGTAAACAAACTAGCAAGCCGACTACAGACTCTACTGTAACACTATAAGATATTGGTGAAGTGATCTTTGGTGAGAAGGTTGAATTTGAAGAGCTTGTCGATGTACCAGACAAAGAAGTTCCACAAATTATCACTCATATGCCTAATGTCCGACCCTCAAAACTGTCGATGCAATTTGATGTATCTCCTTTTCCATAAAGGTTCAAGGAGAATGAGCATGATAAGCAGTATCATCAGTTCCTGGACACATTGAAGTAACTTTATGTCAATATTCCTTAAGTGGACGCTCTTGTGCAAACTCCTAATTATGGGAAATTTATGAAGGAGCTCTTGTCCAAGAAGAAGAAGCTCAGTGATATTGAAACTATTGCACTCACAGAAGGTTGTAGTACTGTTTTGACAAATAAGCTGCCCCCAAAATGAAAGATCCTAGGAGCTTTACTATCCCATGTTCAGTTGGTAACCTTTATTTGGGTAACCCTTTTTTGTGAATTGGGAGCGAGCATCAACCTAATGCCACTATCTACTTTCAGAAAGTTGGGAATTTTTCACATGAAACCTACTGCAATGACATTGCAACTAGCAGATCGATCCTTGGCTCAACCTGAAGGGCAAATCAAAGATATCTTTGTTCATGTTAATAAATTAGTTTTTTCGGTTGCTTTTATCATACTTGACTGCGAGGCAGACAAGGAGGTTCCCATAATCTTGGGATGACCATTTTTAGCCACCAGACGAACTCTTATTGATATTTATAGAGGTGAACTAACCGTGCGACTTAATAATTAGCATGCTACCTTCAGTGTTTTCGAATTTATTCAATGAAAGGATAAAGAAAAGTTCTATATTGTCGATGTGCTAGATTATCTAATTGAGGAAGAATTCAATGACCAAAGCACACTACTTTCTGAGGAGTTTGTAGTGACATTTGATGATGGATTCTTAGATGATTGTGACAACATGGTTGAAGCTAATAATATTGAACTCAGGCATGGATGACATATTGAATCCTTAGACTTAGCCAACAAAACGACTCTAATTTTCAAGCCATCTATTGAAGAAGTTCCTACTCTGGAATTGAAACCACTGCCTACTCATCTTAAATATATCTTTCTTGGTGATAACAATACTCTCCCAGTTATTGTCTCCGCAACACTGGATGTGACTCAAGAAGAGAAATTGATTCATATTCTTAAGCAACATAAACGAGCCATTGCTTGGAGTATTGTAGATATTCGAGGCATTAGTCCATCTTTTTGCATGCACAAGATCAAGTTGGAAGATGAAGGCAAGCAATCAAGTGAGCAACAAAGAAGATTAAACAAAAAGATGAAGGAAGTTGTTAAGAAGGAAATTATAAAATGACTTGATGTTGGAATTATTTACCCTATTTCTGATAGCAATTAGGTAAGTCCAGTGCAATGTGTACCTAAAAAGAGTGGCATCATTGTGGTTAGCAACAACAAAGACGAGTTAATTCCTACACGCATTCCTACGGGATGGCGAGTCTGTATGGATTATCGCAAACTTAATGCTGCCACAAGGAAGGACTACTTCCCAATTTCTTTCATTGACCAAATGTTGGATAAGCTTGCTAGAAGAGCCTATTATTACTTTTTAGACGGTTATTCTGTGTACAATCAAATTGCTATTACACTAGAGGATCAGGAGAAAACAACTTTCACCTATCCCTTTGGTACTTTTGCTTTTCACCTTATGCCCTTTGGTCTTTACAACGTACTAACCACATTTCAAAAGTGCATGATGGCAATATTCTCAGATATGATTGAAGTTTCTTTAGGGGTTTTTATGGATGATTTCTCAGTCTATGTGAATGATTTTGATCATTACGCTGACAATTTGGATAAAGTATTGAAGTGATGTGAAGACACACATCTTGTTCTAAATTGGGAAAAAATGCCATTTAATGGTAACTGCGGGCATTGTGTTAGGCCATCGCATCTCTAGTCAAGGCATTGAAGTAGACAAAGCTAAAGTGGAAAACATTGAGAAATTACCTCCAACGACAAATGTGGAAGGCATTCGTAGTTTTCTTGGACATGCGAGTTTTTACCGAAGATTTATTAGAGATTTTTCAAAAATTTTAAAGCCGTTATGCACATTGCTAGAACAGAATCGAAAATTCCTCTTTAACGATGCATGTCTGGATGCATTCATTCAAATAAAGAAGCAGCTAATAAATGCACCTATTGTTGTTGCACCAGATTGGTCTCAACCTTTCGAAGTTATATGCAATGTATGCGACTTTGTTGTGGGTGCTGTTCTAAGACAACGCAAAGGAAAAATATTTAACGCCATCTATTATGCTAGCAAAATTCTTACAGAGGCTCAAATCAATTATACAACTACAGAGAATGAATTGTTAGATGTAATCTTTGCTTTCGAGAAGTTTCATTTATATCTTGCCGGTGCAAAGGTTACCATATTTACTGATCACTCGGTGTTAAGATATCTTTTTATGAAGAAGGATGAAAAACCAAGGCTGATACGCTGGATCTTACTGTTGCAAGAATTTGACATTGAGATAAAAGATCGCAAAGATTTAAAGAATCAAGTTGCAGACCATCTGTCTCGATTGGAAGTTGGTAGCGAAGATGGAAACATACTTAAAATTATCGATGCATTCCCAGATGGGAAGTTATTTGTTGTAGATGTAACCCTTTAGTATGAGAATTTGGTTAATTATCTAATGTGTAGAAAACTCCAATTGGGTGTCACAGGCCATAAAAAAGAAAGATTTCTTCATGAAGTAGCGAAGCACCATTGGAACTAGCCGTATTTAGTCAAGACATGCAATGACAACATCATTCGGCGTTGTGTTTCGAAAGAGGAGAGCTTTCAATTCTGAAGCACTTTCATGATGCTCCTTATGGAGGTCATTTCGATGGCATGAGAACTACTGCTAAAGTTCTCCAATCAGGATTCCACTGGCCTTCACTATTCAAGGATGCGTACAATTTTGTGAATCAATGCGATAGGTGTTAGCGCAATGGTTTTATTTCCCAACATAATAAAATGTTGCAGCATCCAATTATGGAGGTTAAATTGTTCGATGTTTGGGGTATGGATTTTATGGGACCATTTCCAAGTTCATTTGGAAATCTTTATATATTAGTAACTGTTGATTACGTCTCGAAGTGGGTTGAAGCTATTGTAGTCCTAAAGGATAATGCAATGACAGTGCTTAAAATTTTTCACGAGCATATACTCACCCGCTTTGGCACATCAAAGGCATTAATTAGTGATCAGGGTACACACTTTCATTGCAATCAAGTGGCAGTTGCACTGAAGAGATATGTAGTTAATCATAGAATGGCTACTACTTATCATCTGTAAACCAATAGACAAGTCGAAGTATCCAATCGACAAATTAAGAACATTCTTAAGAAGGTTGTGAAAGGAAAGATTGGTCTTCTAGACTGGATGACATTGTATGAGCATTACGAACTACATACAAAACTCCATTAAGGATGTCGTTGTATCAGTTGGTTTTTGGGAAAGCATGTCACTTGCTAGTTGAATTAGAGCACAAAGCAATGTGGACAATTAAGCAAGTGAACATGAATGAAGCTGTTGGAAAGAAAAGGCTGTTGGATATCACTAAACTAGAGGAGATTAGACGAAATGCCTATGAAAATGCTACAATTTACAAGCAAAATAACAAAAGATCTTAACAGAATTATTTTGCGGTGATAATTTATCACGGGTGAACAAGTTTTATTATTCAATTCTAGACTGAAATTGCACCCGAGTAAATTGTGCTAACGTTGGTCTGGACCTTTTGAAGTTGTCGAAGTATTTCCTCATTGTGAGGTCACAGTTAGAGATTTACATGATGGGTACCAGTTCAAAGTGAATGGACAGCGATTGAAATATTATTTTGGGAATATTGATCAAAAGCAAGCAAAGACCATTAAATTGGTCGAAATTTTTTAATTTTTATTAAATTTATTATTATGTAATTTTATTTTATTTTTGTTTTTGTTCAAGTTTTTTTACTTCTTGTTTTTGCAGAATAATTAGGTACCATTGTCGACGCACTTGGACTTTATTGTCAATGCAGTTCATACGATTGTAGTACCACTTATCACTCATTAAGAATGAAGGCCTATCAGGGATTTCAGATCCCATTGTTTGATCAAAAGTCATCTAATCGTTTGATCTGTCTGAGCGGGCGCAATTTTCATTGGACACATTTATTCCCGTCAACTTTATGTCCCTTCCATTTATCACAAAAAATCATGCCTTTCCATATTCTTCTTTCACTCACTATAAATCTCCCCTGCATTGTGCCATACAAAATAGCCATTTTTATTCACTTTCTCTTTCCCAGGCTCGTAGCTTTACAACTTCAAACCTTTTTCACTAAAAAAAATATGGCAAGAACGAGAGGATCAGTCAAGAAAACCACCAAATCTGTTGATGAACACTCATCCTCAGCAACTATAGTTCATGAACCGGAATCTTCCATGCCAATGGAGAAAAAGGGGCCAGTGATCTTTTTAACGAAAGCAGCCAATGACTGATTTCAAGACAACATTTTGAATAGAAACTTCCACCTAGAACAGGGTATTCTCCTTTCGTAATAGCAAGACTTGGGCAAGCAAGTCTATAAAACCATCTTCAAGCTGAAGTGGGTAACTTTTTACATTCATTGAGGAAGCTATTCTTCTTCACTGGTACGTGAATTTTACGCTAACCTTATTGACCATGAGTTAGAGTTCATCTTTGTTTGAGAAGGCTTAATCCCATGGAATGCCAAAAAAAATCAATGAGCTGTGCAACACTAAAGTGGATGTGGTTGAATACTCTGAGTTCATTGAGGATGTCATAGACAACAAAAGAGACCTGTTGGTGAATGATTTGTGTCGAGGAAGCAATGTGGACGGGTTGACATCAAAAGAATTATACGATGGACCGACACTGCCTGACACTTCAAAGCAAAATATGGTTTCATTTTGTCAACTGCAGGCTAAAGCCGTTTACTCACAGCACCACAATCACCCTCGATAGAATGTACTTGATACATTCAATTATCAAGGGTAGAAAGATTAATGTCGACGTAATAAGCCACTAGGAAATTACTGACTGTGCTGCAAGGTAAATTGAAAATTTTGTTTTCCCATCATTGGTGATGCTATTGTGCTAGCAAAAAAGGATTGTACCCCGTGATGATAAAGAAGTCCTAGATAATAGGGGCTCAATCAATGAAGCCTCTATTGAAAGAATGACTCGTAAAAAAGATATGCCGACAGTGAAGGAGGCAGAGACAAGCAAGACAAGGAAGGGCAAAGCTAAGGCAAACAACAAGGGAACAAACCTGACTGCAGAGATATTCTTGTTACACAAAATGAAGGATATCGATAAGTTAGCCAATTCCATCAGCAATAATCAGATCAGGCTTGTCGGTACAATAAAGGATATGCACAAATGACAAAATTTGTTCTATGCTTATACCAAGGCTTGTAATAGCTCTATTGTAGCCGTATTGAGTCAGTTGAGCCCGATCCTACTCCTAGAATTTTCAGTCTTCCCACTGATCATCTGAGATTATGAACTCTCATAAGAGGATGATAACTTAGGGGGCCGAAACAGATTGGTGGCATCCCCTACTATTGTGCACGTCTCTGATGATGAGAAAGAAGAGAAATCAAGGGACATTGAGGAGTGCATGCGAAGGATTGATAGCCTGTTCGAGGATGACTTCATTGTTGGTCAAGAGGAACTTGCTGTTGAGAAGGAAGTTGCTGTTGTAGAGGAGGAAGTCCTTGTTGAAGATGTGAACGAGAAGGACGAGGAAGAAGATGCTAAGAAAGAAGATGTTGAGAAAGAATTTATCAAGAACACTTTCATTGCACCCGAGTTTGTGTGTGCAACTACTGATAATTTGGAGTGAGATGAAGCTAGATCAGTTGAAGCTGCTGAGGTAACCAGTGAGGAACCGAAAAAGCGCAAAACAAAGAAGAGAAAGCGATCTAAAGACAAAAAGTACAAGAAGGAGGAGAAAAAGAGGAGGAAGAAGAAGCATTGTGTAGCCACATATGTGGCTGAGGAAAACTTAGTTAGTTTATTTTAAGTTTTTTTAGCTGTAGTGTACATGCATCATTGCATGTTGTTGTAATTTTTATTTTTTTAGTGCACATTATCGTTGCATTTCTATTGTCATTACATTTTAATGTTAGTGCATTGGGGACAATGCAAACTTTAAGTTTGGGAGAATGCATATTGGGTTTGGAAATGCACCCATATTTCAAAATTTTTTTTGAGTTTAATGAAGTATGCAAGGTTTATTTGTGGTTAATGCAAATGTGTTTAAAATTTTTTGTTACATTCGATGCTTAATTCTGGAATCATGTGAATTATCAATCAATGAGTTGGATAAATTTGACTGAATGTTGTTTCTTCAATTATTTGATGAATGATTTAGGTTGCATTATAATGGATGACTAGTAGCATTCCTTGAATCTTGAACGAATCTGTCTTTTACAGCTGCTTATATAGATATAGATATAGTTATAAATAAGAGACACTCCAATATGGGTGTATTGTGAACTGTTAAAGGGGGAACACTCCAATGCAAGCGTTAGAAAAATGAATCTGGCCAAAGGCTATCATTGCATAAGTGTGTGTCGATGCAATTACGTACTCCCTAGGGGTTTTTACACTCTATCGTTACTTGTCAGGAATAAGGGTACAGTAATGCAACGATATCCCTTTTAAAAAAAGAGATATATAGATACTTAATATTATACAATAAATGTTGTATTGGTAGATAGAATTTGGGATTTAAGGCATGATACTGGCTTTGATGAAGTTGCAATCTTATTCATTCATACTTATGTATTGTTGATACAATATTCTGTCATCTGAATATGACTTATTCATTGGAATTTTAGGTTATTCAAGTTGCTAGAATGATCGTTTGCCTAAGTGAATTCTTGTGTAGTCTTGCTAGTTTCTATTTTACTTGAGGACAAGTAAAAACTCAAGTTTGGGGTGTGATAGTATTAGAAAGAACGTATGTTTTCTCCCTAGTTATTGGTTAATTTGTCCCCATTTAGTTATCTTTAGCACATATTTTAGATTGTCCAAAAATGTTCCTATCTATGCTACCTAACTAAAGGCCAAACTTCCTTGCATAAAACCATCAATGGATTAAAACCCCTTTCCTGAATGGAGGTTTTACCTCGAAGTTTATTAAATTATTTTTCAACATTTAGGTTTAGAAAATTCGTAAGATTGGTACCCAACGATGGTTCAAATTCTACCATACGTCTAACCTTTCGAGGAGACATTCTAAACAATAAAGATTTAGAAGTAGAAACTTTAAACCTAGATGGGTGTGTCTCTCCCCTTTGATTGGAAAGTTGAAAAGTAAAGAGAAAATAAAGAAAGGAAAAGAAAGGATTTCTAGGTTTTTGATGAGTTCAAATTAAATAGAATGAGTTAGAATGATGTTTTAGCATTTATAGGGGTTAGTATTTAGGGTTTCAAGGTGTAAAAATTTTAAAGAATAAGCCCTTAGTCGTCAAGTTGCGTAGTTGGACCAGGTCAAATCTGTAGAAATTGCAGTCGATGTCACGACATTAAGGAGTCTTTGTCATGACATTCCCTTCAGTTCCTTTAGGTCGCAATGTATTTGGAGGTTTTCATGACATTATTCTCAACCCTGATTTGTGTCGATTATGTTTCCTTTGTCACGACGTCTGCTTCAGTCTTGCTCTTTTCTAATTCTACCACCTTTGTTGCGACACAATTGATAGTGTGTCTCAACATAACTTTATTTTCTATTAATTACTAAAAGAAAAAGATGTTTGAATGATATACAATAATACACATAAGTTAGTACCACCAAATTACCTTTAAGTCTTACTACCGGACTTATTCGATATGCTTACCCTTGCCGAGCGGATCTAACTTTGTTCACCTTTTGTACACCTCTCATGAGATCTTTCCAACTCCTTTAATCGACCCCTTTCCTTGAATTGATTAACTTTTTCCTTATTCATGAATAGGATTTGATTGTGCCCTTCTCCCTTGTTCAATTCGAGCAGATGACATCGTTCATTGTGTTCCTTGGTTTCATCACTTTTATCCCTATATTTGTAGGTTCCCACCTCACCATTTATCCTCATAGTAAGCTCATTATTGTTTAGGTCGATGGTGGACCGTGATGTGGCTAAGAATGGTCTTCCTAGCAAGATGGGGATATCCATGTCTTCCTCAAAATCTAAAATAACAAAGTCCGCAAGGATGATGAAACTTCTTACCTAGACTAAGACATCCTCTAAAATTCCCCTTGGTCGTATAGATAACCGATTTGCAAGTTGTAGAGTAACTTGGGTATTCTTAAGATCTCCACTCCCTAGTTTCTCGAATATTAACAAAGGCATTAGGTTTATGGTTGCTCCGAGATCATACAGAGCCTTTTTGAACTGAAGATTCCCAATTTTAATTAGAATAGTAAAACTGTCGGGATCTTTCAGTTTTTGGGGAATTACCATGGAGATAATAACACTGCAGTATGCATTTACCTTTATTTGCTCATCTACCTTGATTTTTCAATACCGTGTCATGATTTCCTTTAAGAACTTGGCGTACTTGAGTACATTTTCTATCAATTCAATTAAAGGTAAGTTAATGTTAAGGGATTTAAAAAGGTTAAGAAAACTTACAAAGTCATCTTCGTCTTGACATTTCTTTTCCTCTAATGTTTTTGGAAAAGGAATTGAGGTACTCTTTTCTTTAGGCATATCCTTCTGTGTTTCTAATGCCTCTTTTCTGGACACCTCCTTAAGCTTGATGACTTCAGTGCCATCGTTAGACGGGATGTTTATGATGTCATGTGGCTTGTTAGGCTCTTCTCCATCCTTAGGTTGTTCTGGGCTGCTCAGTACTTTGCTCGATCTTAGCTTGATCACCTTTACCTGTTCTTTACCTTCTCTACAGAGATTATTTTCTGTGTTACTAGGGATACCTGAACCAACCTGTCTTAGAAGATCACTCATCATGCTTATCAATTAATCCATTCTCTCTTCTAGCTTCACCACAGATCTAACAGTGTTAGTGTACTCAAACTGCACTTGTTTCACATCCACCCTCATAGAATGCATTTTCCCTTCGATTCTATCCAATCTCTGGTCACCTTGACTTGCTTTTTCTGGTTGCCTCTGTAAAAATGAGGGTTGATAACTAGAGTTTCTTGCTTGGTTATTATAATTTCCTTCTTGGCTTCCTCCACACCTAAAATTAGGGTGATCCTTCCATCCAGGATTGTAAGTATTCGAGTAGGGATTTTGACTACCTACGTAATTGGCCCCCTCTGAATTGATGAGATAATGATAAAGAGGCTTATCTTCTCCATGGGATGTTGGTGCTACTGTAGAAGAGTTGATCCGGTTCAGTCTCTCCAACAGTTGTTAGTATTTATCATCTTCTTGTATCATTTTTACTGAAGTGGGTTTATGCGCATAAGTGAACCTCTCAATAGGCCATTGGCGTGAGTTAATTGTCATATTTTCTATGAGCCCATAAGCATCATTATACATTCAGTTCATTAAGGCTCCTCCTGCCACACTGTTTAAAGTAGATCTGGCGGATGCATCCAGCCAATTATAAAAAGTTTCCAGTTACATCCATTCTAGCATACCATGATTAAGGCATTTGTGTACTAGCATCTTAAACCGTTCCCATGTTTTGTGGAACCCTTCACCCTCCAATTGTCGGAAGGTTGACAATTCTCTCTTAAGTTGTAAAGCTTTTCCCATTGGAAAAAACTTTTGCAAAAATTTCTCTACCAATTCATCCCAAGTTGTGATGGATCCAGGTGCCTGTGCATCTAGCCATGAAAAAGCATTGTCAGTTAGTGAGAAGGGAAATAATCTTAAACAAATGGCATCATCAGTAATATCATTAAACCTAAAAGTATCGCATAATTATAAGAACGTTTCAAATGTAAACTGAGATCTTCAGATATTGTCCTTCTAAATTGTAAATTATTCTGAATCATTTGAGTCATAGCTAGTTTTATTTCAAAGTTATTAGCGGTGATAGTAGGTCTAGCAATACTCCCTTGAGTTTCATCTAGAGTAGGTAAAGAGTACTCCCTTAAAGTTCTTTGTTCTTTCGCCATCTGTTCATTTGCATGGAGTTTTGGAGGTATATGTGTGTTTTCTACGTTAATCGTAGGATCTTCTATTAGATCTACTTGCTCTTCTGTCTCCTCGAGTGGTGGGTTTTGCATAACCTGTTGGGTTCTACGATTACGTCTAAGTAGTGATTTTGGGTTAGAAATAGGGTCTACCAAGTTTTCTTGGCTTTGAGTCATAAACCAGAATTAAAGAAAGAAGAAAAAGAAATAAAAACAAAGTGTGAAAAATAAATAAAACATTATCTACAACCTAGAATTTTCCTAATTATTTTATTAGCAATATAGAAATAAAATTTACTAAAGTGTTACCTCCCCAGCAACGGTGCCAACAACTTGACTGCCCTCGAACGTACTCCCGTTCGACATAGATTTCGAATTTTTGCAAGTATACGGGTCAGGTTGGAAATTATTGTGTGTTTACAACAGAATACTTGGTAGTATTTCGAGGATTGTACCCAAAGGAGGCATAAAACTATAGTAAATAAAATCCCAACAAAGAAAAATATTAATTAGTACTGATGTTAAGGTTTATAGTATGAAGGAAAATTAAAGAGTATTTTGAAACCATAAAAATAAAAAAGATAAAAATAAAATAAAGTAAAAGTCGAGTTGCAGAAAATCTTATAAACGGTTTTGGGAAATTAGGTCGTCTTCGTATGATTTCCTTGATTGTTGGGTTTTGGGGATTTTCCTCCAATCAACTATTCACTACCCCAGTTGTATCTCTCGATCTTCCGCTAGCATAGCAAGTCGATAGAGATTACTTATTGCTAGATGTCACAATCTAAATTGATAAGGGGAATGGTGTGCACGAATGGGCAATACCAATTTTGGGTTTATTCCCACCTAGACGACTTTCTAGGGTTATCAGGCCTAGTGTTTGTTTAATGCTCTTCCTTTCCCAAATAGCTAATTTGAAAGGTAAAATCCCTGTAAAACAATAATCAAATATTCATACGTCCACTCCCTAATTCCCTAAAATGGAATCAGTTCCTCACAGTTTCTTTATTTATCAATAACACAATATATGAAAACATATATGTAAATAATCAAATGAAAAAGAAACTAGAATTGTATTAAGCAATCTGTCGAGAAAAACTCCCCGAATGTTTATGCGAACTTTTATAATCTCATTTCACAATTGAAAACTAAAAATTAAAACTGAAAACTAAAGTCTAAGCAATGGTGTGTAAAACCCTAGTGCTAAAGGGCCTATTTATAGCTTTAGATGGCCGTTTCTCCTCAACTCTAGGTCAGTTGCCATTCCTCGTGTTTAAGTGACATTGTAAAGACCAAAACGTCATTCATTTAATGTGAGATCTGCGTCCAAGGGTCGATGTCGCGACACACCAGGTCTTGTGTCGCTACAGAGACATCAGTCTTCCATGTGAGGTGTCATCATGAAGGCGTTGTCGCGACATAGCTTATGTATGTCTCGACAAAGAAGTCAGTCTTCGAGTTCCCTAAGTCTGGTCCCTTGGTTTTGATGTAACTCAGCCTATGTTGAAACGAAGTGATTAGTCTCCTATTATTACACTTCTTGTGGTCTCCTGCACACTCACAAAGTACATTAGCTAACCTTTAGGCCTCATTTGGCCTTAAAGACAAATAAAACGAAATTTTAACACTTAGGTTACACAATTTATTCGAAATAAGAAATCTACCTAAATTCTATGGACGTATAACAAAAATACTTGATTTCAAGCTCTTCAAGTGTGAAAAATAGTTAAATCTGTTAGGTATTAAACTGACAGATTAGCGACGATATTGAACGATATAATAGCCTGGCATAACTTGCAAGATTGTGTAATTAAATTGTTTCAATGTAGGTGTATGTTGTTACTTCACTTGATCCTTTACTTACTTGTGAATTTTAATTTAATCGATTGAATTGACATAGGTATATGCTCAAGAGATTACTTTAAGTTCATAAAGTATGTATGTCCAATAACACATTTACTTATTAAAAATTAGTTAAGTTATTTTAATTAACAAGATATCGGGTTGTCGTGAATTTATTTTGTAACAAGCATGAACATGATTTAGATTTAATTAAGTAATTAAAGCAATTAACTTAACACATTTATGTCATATTGATTAAAGTTTAGAAATCATGCATTAGAATTAAATTTTATTTTTATTTTTAACTTAGATTAATACCCTTCACAATTCTTATCTTTCCTTAACCAAATTACTGAATAATTATTTCATAAGTATTTTTCCTAACACAATCCCTGTGGGTACGATACTCGACATTTACTTGTCACTTTATTACTTGAATACGATTGTGTACACTTGCACATTTTCATCGTTCCACATATCTACAAAAATAACTATCATACATGAATGTGGCAGGAGCATTACAAAGTCCAAAAGACTTTCTTTTAAAAGCATAAGTTTCGAAAGGACATGTAAAACTTGTTTTCTTTTTGTCATGAGGAAGTATAGGAATTTGATGGTAACCTGAATACCCATTTACGAAACTGTAATACTCTTTTCCAGCTAGTCAATCCAACATTTGATCAATGAAAGGTTGTAGAAAATGATCTTTCTTCATTGCATCATTTAGTTTCCTATAATCTATGCACACTCTCCACAGTGTAACTATTCGTGTGGGAATTAACTCATTGTCATCATTCTCTACTACAGTTAGCCCACCTCTTTTCGGTACACATTATGTCAGACTAACCAATTCACTATCAGAGATTGCATATACAATATCTATATCTAACCATTTTAACAGTTCTTTTTTCACTACCTCTTTCATGGCTGGGTTAAGCCTCTTCTATGCATCCATCACAGGTTTTCTTCCTTCCTCTAGTTGGGTCCTATGTTGACAAAATGTAGAATTTATGCCTTTAATATATGCAGTCGTCCACCCAATATCTTTTTTATGACGTTTAAGTACAGCTAACAAAGCTTCCTCCTGTGAACCACTCAATTCGATCATAATTATTATGGGTAAAGTATTCTTTTCCCCTAAATAGCCACATATCAAATATTCTGGTAATGGTTTCAATTCCACTTCTAGTGCCTTCACAATTGATGGTATCATCTTTGTGGTGCTAGGTATTGCTTGTTCTATTGCTCTTTTACTTTGTTGCCACTATTCTAGCTGAGTTGTTATAGATTCGACACTTAACTCTTCCAATTTGTTCTTCTCCTTCAAAATCCTCTTCCTCAAGTTGAACAGTCTCAATCTGGTTACAACTTGGTTCACTATGATTGCTTAGGTGTTCATTTTGTTTCTCCAAGATTACCTCATTTGCACTCGCTATTTCAAGTATATCTGTCATGTCCTGCCAGGTTTTGGTTCAAATGCTTCCCCCTGTCATGATATCTACCTTTCGCCTATTTTATGTATTCAACCCATCATAGAAATACTGAATTTGTATAGCGATTTGAATACCTCCTCCTAATATAGATAAGAGAATTGTCTTGAATCTTTCCCAAGCTTGCCCCAATGGTTCTGTCATAGTTTCCCTGAAATAAAACATTTGTATATATCGTTGCATAATTTTAAGCATAGGAATCATATGCTGGAGAAACATGTAAACAAATTCTTTCAATGTGGTGGTAGTATTGGGTGGTAATGATTCTAACCACAATTTTGCTTTCCCATCTAGAGTAAAGGGAATCAATAGTAGTTTGATAACATCTACAGTCACCCCTGCATATGCTACTATGCTGCAAATTGCCTCGAACTTCTACAAAAATCCGACAAGATCTTCTGTCAAAGAATCAGAAAATTTAACATTGTCAGTGATCCAGGATATTAGAGATGGATTTAGTTCAAAATGATTATTATATATTGATGGTCGAATAATACTAGACTGTAACCATTCTAAATCAAAAAACATCCCTAATGCATTTCTCATCATGCTAGAAAAGTACAAATTTAGACAAAAAGAAATAAAGTGTAAAGAAATAAGAAAATATAGAGATCGTATCTATATCCTAAAATTTCTGAATTATTCAAATAACATTGCAAAAATAAAAATCACTAAAAATGTTGCCTCCCCGGTAATAGTGCTAACAACTTGACCACCTCTGAGCGTACTCCCATTCAGTGTGTGTTTTAGGGCTTTCGCAAGTATACGGGTTAGGTTGAAATATAGTTTCGTTATAGTGGAACACTTGGTAAGTATTCCGAGGATAGTACCCAAAGGAGGCGAAGTGATAATGATTAGAATCCCTGCAAAAAATTAATTAATTAGTACTATCTTTAAGGTTATAGTATGAAAATAAAATAAAATAAAGATAAAAAATAAATGAAATAAAACGAAGGAAAAAGATAAGAGTATTCGATAAATAGATTTGGGGAGATTAGGTTGCTTCAGTATGGATTCTTCAACCATCGGTTTTGGGGACTTTGCTTCAATCAACTAGTTGCTACCCTAACAGGATCTTCCGATCTTCCACCAACATAACAAGTCTATAGAGACTACTTATCACTAGATGTCAAAGTCTAAACTGGTTTGGGATAAAAGTGTTCACGAATGGGAAATACCAATTTTGGTTTAATTCCCACCTATATGATTTTCTAGGATTGTCAGACCTTGTGTTTGTTTCATGTTCTTCCTTTCCCAAATAGTTGATCCGATTGAAAATCCCTTTATACAACAATTAAATAATCATACTTCCATTCCCTAATCCCCCCACAATAGGATTAGTTCCTCATGGTTTCTTCAAGCATCATAAAATCAATAATATAATTTAACATGTAATTTAAGATTGAATCAATGAAGTAAAAGAAACTGATATTTGTATAACAATCTGTTGGGAATAAATTTGCAATCGTTTATGCAAAGTTACAAATCTCATTTTCACAAAAATGAAAAATAAAATAACAAAACGAAAATAAAACTAAACTAAGGGATGTGTAAACCTAAGTGATAAATGCCCTATTTATAGCCTTGGATGGTTGTTTTCTTCAACCCTAGGCCAATTGTCGTTCCTCGTGTTTAAGTGGCATTGTAAAGACCAAAACGCTCTTCACTGAGTGTCAAATCCAGATCCAGGAGTCGATGTCGTGACACACAGGATTCGTGTCACGATGAAGAGATCAATTTACTCCTTTGGCTCATTCGTGCAGGCGTTGTCATGACATACCTTGCCTATATCGCGACAAAGAAGTCAGCTTTGAGATTCTTCAAGTTTGGTCCCTTTGTTGCGATATAGAGTAGTCTGTGCTGTGACATAGTCATTAGCTTCATACTCATTTGACTTCTAAAGGTCTCCTGCACACTCACGAAGTTCGTTAGCTAACCCTTAGGCCTCAGTCGACATTAAAGACGAAAAAACACACCTTTTTGCAATTCTTACATAATTTATTTCATAAGTGAAATCTAAACTAAATCTTAAGGAAATAAAAGGAAAGTAGTTAATTTCAAGCTCCTAAAGTGTTAAAAGTAGTTCAATCTACTAGGTACAAATCTAGTAGATCAAACTCCCTTACGTGTGAAAGAAGAAGAAGACGAAGAAGAAGAAGAAGAAATGACAGAAAAATTGGGGGCAGAAAAGTCAAAATTAATAATTTAGGGGAGAAAAGTCAAAATTTAAAAAAAGTTTTTTTTAAATTTTTTTTTAAGATTATGACATCACTATGATGACATCACCGTGACATCAACATGACATCATTTATCTCACGTGTCACAATATTATTATGGCACGTGTCCTAAACTTAACGACATTATATTCACGTACCAATCTGGAAAAAGTGGACAAGTTCAAGTATTAATTTTATATTTAACCCTTTAGTTACACATAACCATTATACTTTTAATTATCATTCAATTTAATCCTTATATTTCACTTATCATCAACATATAACTTTAAATAACTTCTCTTATTTCAATTATGTATTTCACAACTTTTACAATTTAGTCCTTACTATCATAACAATTCATCATCTAATATAATTTCACTATAAAATAATTTTGTAACTAATTCACTAACACTCAACATTTCATTTTAAACTTTCTAACTCAACACTATTTCTTACACATAAACTTTTGTATACTTTACAATCTAATCATTTTCTCACTACTTCATTGTACTAATTTAAATTCATACATATTATTTGCACATTCACAATTAATTAGATCAATTTAGTATACTCAATACTTGATTTAAATTAAATAAATAGAAATATTTAAGTACTTACCTCAATTGCTTGTATTCTTTACAATCCCTTATTTTCTCTCTCCTCTATGATAACCATGGATGCTTATCTTATGGAATTGATGTAGCTACTACTTTATTCTATTAACTTCACTCACTAACTTTGAAGGAATTTGGATGAAACTAGCTTAGTTGACTTAGTTATGGAGAAAAAAACTTAGTTGAAAGAAAAGTAAAGATTGGCATAGTGTTAATGGTTGGTGACGTGAAGGCCATTTAAAGATGGATGGATTTATTCTTTTTTTTTTTTCAATTTTCTAGTTAATTCTATTAAAATATCTAATTAAAATAATCATAAAATGATATTTACCATTTTACCCCATCAATTATGCTTTTACACATATTCATCTTTAATCATTACACTTCCATAATTATCTTCTCCAATAATTACCATTTTACTCCTTCACTTTTCTACAATTCTTTGGATGATTCATTTATTCTTTTGGTAAATTTCCTCCTCTAGTCCCTTTTCCTTTTTCCTTCAATTCCATTTAATTATTTTAACTTTAAATTTTCTCACTTTAGGCTCAATACGTTTTTACTCTCTTATAATTTATCCAATACCATAGATTTATTTCTCTTAATATCCATATTTTTCTTGTCACCTTCAGCACTTGTCTTTAATTTATAATAACACTGATAATTCTTATTTTCTGCCTTTCTCAAAATTTGATTGGTTTATCATTTATATGCCATTGTTACAAACTCCGAAAATTTTGAGGATGTTACAAATGAACTACAATAAATAGAAATGATACGCGGTTAACTATGAAAAACACACTTGCTTACCTAAACGAGCTATACTACCAATACACACTCGGGCACTGAGTTCCAAGCCCATAGGCTATACATCCATCCAAAACACACCAGATATTAGTAGATATAATCAATAACAGTGGTCTTTGTGGAGACAGAACCGTAATCCGCAACAAATGTTGGATTCCGATTAAATCATTATATTCTCGTACCTCAATCATATGTTATCTATAATCTCGTACAACGCAAATAACCCTTTTGGTATGCCAATTGTATTCTATCCTATGTTCATATGGACTCAGTACACATATCAGTATAACTCTTTACATTTTAGTCCTTTTTCCTCACTTTTTATACCAATTTGTAAACAATTTAAAATATTTTCAAATGTTAAAATTTTACAAATCAATCACAAACATTACATAAATATATAAAACTATACCATATGAACTTACTAGGTAGAAATAGCAATAGTAGAAGTGTCAAGCACTAATATGTTATTTCCCCCTTTTCTCGATTATCTACCAATTGATTTTATTCTTCATCTATACAGTAATTCATTTCAAATCATCAGTCCAAAATACCCTATAAAAATTTAATTAATGCATATGATATCCTATTATCACTTTTCACAATTTTCCTAAATATTTTTCAATTTATTAAATTTAGTCTTTAAAATAGAAACAGACATATCTTTCACATTCAAACCCCGATTTTTAATTTGATTTCAATCTCATCTCTATATAGCCCTCAAGCACTATATTATAAAAATTTCATGCTAATTTTGACATTTTTTCATTTTATTCCCTAAATTCCAAACTTAGAAATTTCACTTTACAAAATAGTCATATTCCATATCAAAGCTTCAAACTCAAACATTTAACATCCAAAAAACTTCAAAACAACAATGGTAAATTTTAAAATATTTTACAATTTTACAATTTAGTACTCGGGTTAGTTAGATTAAGCTACAACGATCTCAAAAACATAAAATTTACGAAAACGAGCTTAAAATTAACTTACATGCAAGGGTCAACAATGGTGGTTTGGTTGTTTTTCCTTTAGAATTTTTGGTGGAAGAGAAACAAAAGAAGATGATGACTAATTCAAGCATAATTTTATGTTTTATCATATTTATCTTAATAAAATAACATAATTTTTAATACTTAAATCATTAAAATCAATTACTAATGTTCCACAAACATGGAAAGATGTCTAGTTGACATTTCAACCCTTAAAAATTCACTAATTAACCATCCAATCACTAAAATTACCAAACCAAAATTCAATATAACTCTATTATAGACTCGTAAATATTAATATTTAATATTTATTGACTCAATCATCGAAAAATGAAGTTTCAAAACTACCATTTTTGGTACCACTGAATATGAGCTGTTACAACTCTCCCCCTAATAAAATTTCATCCTCGAAATTTCTTACCTAAAAATAGGTTCGAATATTGAGATTTCATCGACTCTTATATTTCAAACGTAGCTTTCTGATCGCGTCTGTAACGTCACAGTGATTGTGCAAGCGAACACACGTCGATGCAAGTATAGTTGATAGACAATTCTATTGGATATCGATCCCACGAGAAAATGGGTTATTGATGTTTAAATGTCAGAGCAATTAATTCTGAAATTAAGTAAAATGTGAGTAAGAATGTCAGTGCAATAATGTCAGATCTATATACTAAAATAATTAATATTGTCAATGTAATCAGAGTTTAATGTCAATGTACTGAAAGTAAATCAAAATTGTTGAGTGTTGAGTGCTGAATATTTAAATGCATGAATGTAAAAGTGATCAAGTGTAAAGGGTAGAAATAGTCCACTGATTCTGCTAAGTTGCAATGCTGGGTACGTTGACAAGGTAAAGTATAGATGAATTGTCGCAACAATAAAGCTCTTTTGAGTTCTTACCAACAACTTTCTGTTTAATCCAGACTTAAATACCCACAATCACTCCACCTCTTAGTGTGAGCAATGTTGTGCATTCAAGAACAAATGATTGGATTCCAATCCCAAGCAGCTCTCGCCTAACTTACTTGTTAATCCAACTTGTTACCGCATCTCTCGATTCGACAGACAGCAATTTCACTCTCGTGCTTAAAGCGTTAGATCCAAGAATAAACAAATAAACAGCATAAAATAAGAATCAAAATGATATAGCATTAAAAGACACTCTCGTATTCATTTAATGTTGTCAAAATCCATCATCGTTCAAGAAGAATTAAAGAGTACAATTGAAGCATACTATCTTTAGACTACTGGAACTACTTCTTAATCGTTCCTCTTGCCTTGCATTAGCACCTCTTGTCAGAAGTGGTTACAGATTGGCTTCATCAGCTTCCCAATTTCTAGCTTAAATCTCCAAAATCACACAGAATTTGTAGAATTCAATCCATTAATTCTTGATGCTTTATTCATTCTTCATTCTTCTATTTATAGGTTTAAGAAATTGCAGATTTTCTTTATTCTCAAATCCAAATCTAGATTTTTGCAGCTGTCAAAGTTGGTTAGAGTCTAGCTGTGCACTCACACAGATTTGATGTTTACTTCAAAGATCTGCAGGTTGTCGCTGCATTGCTGGTCGTAATTTGAGATTGTAATTGCGGCGACAATTTGATATTCCTACGTTGGTGCTTCTAGATGTAAATTCAGCTTGAGTCTACTCATTTGAGGTTCAAATTCAATACACAACATTTCTTGGTCGCAATTGCAAGCTAATCTTGTGGCTGCATTCTGCCAATGTTGATCTTCTGGACTGAGCTCCTGCATTGACAATTCTCAGATGCAAAATATTCGTTGCTTGCGTCGACATTAGTACAAAAAATAGATAAAAATAATAAGAATTTAAACTAAGTATCAATGAGTTAGAAAATATGAAAACTGAGTATAAAATGCTTTGATGCATGCTAAATGAGATACAAAAGAGACAATTAAAACATTAAATTAGGGAGAAAATATATTTCATTTGTAATAGCATTAATTCCTCAATACCGTGTCGGTGCCACAAAACTTTCACTAATAGTACTCTTTTGTTACAAAGTTCTTTTACCTCTCGTGCTAAAATCTTTACTTGCTCTTCTGGATATAATAGATCAGGCTATAATTCAATCTCATAGAGAGTAATATAAGAGAAAGGTCTAATCTATATCATATTAGCATTGAAAATGGAAAACATTATGAATATTTTCAAGCTCCGGAGGTAATGCAGTTTGTAAGCTACTAAACCAATTCTCTCGATAATTTCAAATTGCCCAATAAATCTCGGACTAAGTTTCCCTTTTTTGTCAAACTGTAACACTTTCTTCCATGAGGATACTTTCAGAAATACCTTTTTGTAGTCTGAAATTCAATATCTTTTCTTTTTAGATCAACATATGATTTCTGATGATCTGAAGCTATTTTTAGAAATTCTCGGATCATTTAGACTTTATCTTTTGTTTCTCTAATCAAGTCTGTCTTGACTAGCTTTCTTTCGTTCAATTCTGACCAGTATGACAAAGTTATACATTTACGTCCATAAAAAGCTTGAAACAATGTCATTTTAATACTAGACTGATAGTTGTTATTACAAGAGAACTCGTCTAACGGTAGATATTTCCCAGCTACTTCAAACTCGATAACACACCATCGTAACATGTATTCCAGGATTTGAATTACGTGTTCTAAGTGTTCGTTTGTCTGTGGATGGAAAATTATATTGAATTTAAGTTTAGTATTAAGGGCCTCGTGTAGTTTACCACAAAACCTAGAGATCTCGGATCTCAATAAAAAATAATGGATAGTGTCACACCATGCATTTTGACAATCTCAAAGATGTATAACTCAACTAGTCTCTTGAGTGAGTAGTCAATCTTAACGGGAATAAAATATGTTGATTTCGTCAGTCTGTCAACAATTACCCAAACAAAATCTTTCTTTATTAGTGTTAGAGGCAAACCTAATACGAAATCCATCGTAACTCATTCACATTTCCACTCTGGAATCATAATAGGTTGTAACAAACCTGACGGAACTTGATGTTCGACTTTCACTTGCTGATATACTAAACATATAGATACAAATTCTAAGATCTCACGTTTCATTCCTGGCCACCATTACATCTGTTTCAAGTCACAAAGCATCTTATTACTACCTAGATGAATTGAGTAAGTACTACAGCAAGCCTCGGATAAAATGTCTCATTTTAATCCTAAATCATTTGGTACGCACAATCAATTTCAAAAATACAAACTATTGTCATTACTAAAACTGAATTTAGTGGTCTAACCATTCTAGATCTGTTCTCGTTTAGCTAAAAAATTTGGATTGTCTTTCTGTAGCTCCTGAATTTTCTGACAGAATAATGGTTAGCCCTCAACTTGTCTAAAATAGAACCGTCTTATTCCAAATCAACTAGGCATTCATCAACCTCACCTCGAACAATGACTTCCAGCTTAAGGCATCAACTACAACATTAGTTTTACTCGGATGATAGTCAATCACATACTCATTCAAAATTAGGCCTTAAACATAAACCCAATATGATTTAAACTCGAATTAAAGCCCAAAACTCGTAATTTCCTATAATAATCTAGTACAAACCTTATGCTCACATAGTCTTTAGTTAAATGGTCATAACTTGAGCTACCAGACTCGAAATTGAGTGATTAAATATGCATTTCGAAGCTAAGAGATAGATCTTAAAATTATATGTAGACATCTCAGCCTAGAAAGGCCTAGTTTCATCAAAAAATTCATCGCAAGTCGATTGATCTTCCAAACTTTAAAATTGCCAACTTGGTTGAATTGACTTTAATAAATTTCACCCAATCCGTGCATGTATTAGAGTTGTTCCTAGATGCATGAAAAAAATTTAAATTTCCTATGTGCACACCTACCACATTTTCCCCACAAAAAAAAACATACTTCTAAAGATAGTTTCAAACTGTTGAAGGCAATTCAAAGATAATATAGTAAAATTTCCTTGTTATGTTTATATCCAAAGAAATAGAAAGAATAGTTAAATTCTTAAAATGATTTCTCAATTAAATTCTCATAGCTAGGATAGCCAAAGAGATCATAGCAAAGGTAAAGTACCAAAGTTTAGTCACAGTCTTATAAAAATTGTTATATTACTATCAATCAAAATTTTTAAGAGTTTTCTTTGATGAATTTCCAAAACTAAGATAGTTAAAGTGCTTATTTGTGCAATAAAGGCATTTTCTTTTATAGTAACTAACTTGATGAATAAAAGTATAGTTATAGTTCTATTGAGTTTCCATAGCAATGATAATTTAAAACTTTAATTTGTGTTAATAAGAAGTTTTCATTCATTGATAAATGGTTTACGTTTTAATAGCATAGTAAACGACTTAAAAGATTTTGAAAGATAGATAGTGACTAATGCCATAGTTTGAAATTATAGATCAATACTTAACTATTATATTTAAACGATGTATTTTGTTAATTCTTGTCATTTCTTAGTATATGGTATATTTAGAGCTTGTGTGAGCACCACTGAGCTTCGAGGAAAGCTCATCGTGTGTAATGTTTACTTTTCGTGTGTAGATAGTTGATTACTAATAAGGAAGAGTTGTACATGAAATTGCGTCAATTTTCGAGGATTCATTCCCTTTTGTAGTACTTATCTTACCATAAAAATTAGTACTGACATATATATAGGATGTTTATTAGTTTCTATTTTGGAACCATGTTTGATTCTGTATTAATGGGCCATAATGGCCATGTTGTTTTGGGTTTGAATATATATTTGGCCTTGTTGCTCAAGACTCTTATTTTTATCTCATAGTTATGGTAAGTGTTCATAGGTTTAAAGTTTAATTATATGACATGTTGGAATGGCTTGTTGCTTACCCTTGTCAAATGGTCATTATGGTAGAAATTGTGTGGATATGTTGGTAGGGCTTGATGCTAAAGTTAGGTTTATAGGCAAATGGTTTAGGTTTGACCTTGAAATGTAATGCTATTATAAGCCTCTCTTGCAAGAAAAAAAGCCTTAAGATGGTCTTTCTTGTACATTACTATAACACCCCCTTACTCGGTTTAGCGAAAGTCTCTTTGGTTAGGTGGTGTTACATTTAATGCTTGGAGTTATGCTCAATCACTCTATTCAATTGTGTTCTTTTTAAATTTTTCCTTTTGTATCAATGACATGTATATCACATATAAGCATCATTCCTATGCACATCATATAATTAAACATTAATTCTATCATTGCTCAACTCGCTTATAAATAATATACCAACCAATGCATCCCTTATGGACGTTTATCATTCAAACAAAGTCATTTAGCAATATTCAATAATATCATCTAAAGCATTCATATAAAATTTACACTAACAAATAATACCTTTATAAGTATATTAAACATTATGCAATTCAATTTCCCTTAAGCATAAACAATTCTGGAGCTCATTTTAGCAATAATTTTCGACATATGTTAAAATTGAGTTCAAATTCTTATCAAATATCATTAAATAATATTCTCACATATTTTTTCAATGTTCAATGACAACTTTTAACATTTTGTCAATACCCTATTAAATTATTACGTTCTTAACTATTTCCATTGAGTAATCATTTTCATGATCAATCCTTCAATCACCATGACTTGACTTACCTTCTTTCATACTTTATTTAGCAATAATATTTCGTATAAATCATATTTCACTACATTTTCATACCTCACTTGGTTCTATATATCATTTCCATGTCACCTTTAATGAACCTTATATGCTAACTTATCAATCGAATCATTTAATTATTCAATTCTAATTTCTTCTTAGTTATCAATGTTACTTTATTTCATTTTTATGTTTCTCGTTTATGTCACATGAATCATGCTTCCTTACTAATCCCATTTTACACTAGTAATTTATGCATATACTTACTATCATTTCAGTATTATTCAATATATGAACACAGACAAACCTACAACAATTAAGATTTTTAGTGATGATATAATGGCGACAATAAAGAATTTTGTCACAAATAGTTGATTATTTGTGACAAATTTTGTATGTGACACTAGTAAAATAAATAATTGTGATTCATTAATACTTGGTCATTATTTTAGCAATAGTTGTGACTGTTTAAATAATATCACAAATAAATTGTCACTATAGATGTATAATTAGTACCAAATCCATTAATAATTGCCAATTCTTCACTAAAGAAATGCTAAAAGTTGACGCAAAGTTTTCTTTCCCTAGGGAATGATGTAATAGTGGCAACATCAATATTAAGCACTATTTTTAATCATTATTGTGATAAAAAAAATTTCACTAGAAAATTTAGTTTTATAATGATGTTATTATGATGATTTAAATTAAGTCACAAGTAAATTGTCACCATAAGAGTACACTGTTGAGGAAAGCACTACCAATCTTTCATTGATGAAATGCGTAAATTGTTTCCAAATTCTTTTTTTCTTCAGGAATGATATGATTGTAACAGTCCTTTTTTTAGTGGTGTCAAAAATAATGATTTCGAGATCATAAATTCGACGAGTGAGTCTGTAAATATTATTAATTAATATTTACGAGTCAAATATAGTGTTACAATATATTTTGATTTGATAATTTATGTTATTCGAGTGAATAATTAGGTTCTAGTGGTTTTTGGAAAATGAGATTTCGGGATCTAATTTTTGTAAACCGAGCCCGTAAATAATTTATAAAAATATTTACGGAGTTACTATATAGGTTTATTGAATTTAATATGGAAATTTTAATGATTTGAATGTTAATTAATGAAAAAGGTTTAAATTATAAAAGATACAAAAGTTAATCGTTATTGATTGATAAGGCTAAACGGGTTCAAATTAATCGTTGGATAATTTTAAATGGCAATTTAGCCATAATTATATCATAGTGGACGGTTTGGTGTAGCAATAAATTGATTATATATTAATTTTATATTAAAAATGTTAAAATAATAAGTTAATAAAAAGAGAAAAAACATGACATTTGTTAAGTCATCATTTTCTTCTCTTCTTCCCAACCGAAACAAAAACATGAAAGAAAGCCATTGTTGAGTCAAGGTTCGGCCAAGCTTCAATTTATGCATATAAGTCCGTTTGAATTTCGTTTCTTATAATTTTTATGTTTTTTAAGATCGTTGTAGCTTAATTTAACTAACCCAATAGTTAATTTGTGAAATTATTTAGACTTTAGAAACTTGTCATGAATGAGATAGTTGGGTTTATGAATTTAGTTGTTAGATACTTGAGCTTTATGGTAAATTATAAGTATTTTGTAAAGTACTTTTGATGATATAGATATTTAGGGACTTATTTATGAAAATGATATAATTTAAGGAAAATATTGTAATTTTTTTTTATAAATATGGGCTGTTATAAGGATGGGTAAAAATCGGCTAGCATGATTTATTGTTAAAAATGGTGAAATTTCAATTTTCGAGCTTAGGGACTAAATTGCATAAAAAGCAATATTTGAGGGTAATTCAGTAATTTTTCATTATTAAAGGTTTTAAGTTAAATTGATTATTTTAAATACTGGAATAGGTTTAATTGAATAAAAATATTTATCTAGATCAAGAAACAAGTGGAACAGACACAAATCGAGAAAAAAATCAAAGTAACAGAATAGTGGTCAGATCGTGTTAGAAGTTGTTATGGATTCAAGATAAGTTCGTATATTGAATCATTCATTTATGGTAAAATTGTTAATCACTATTGAATAATTAAGGTAAGTGGATTTTAGATGGATTATTATGTATTACACGGATAATTGTATTTAATAATTAAAGTGAGTTAATGATGAATTTATGAACATGTAAATTCCATGAATTGTTATATGAGATATTATATTGAAAAAGGAATTAAAGTTAAATATGAAAAATGTGAATTGCATGGAAAAATATTGAAATGCTAATGTGAAAAAGAAGGTAACGGATAAGAATATGGAAAGAAACCCGTTTGAACCTAGAGAATGCTTAGGATATAAATGACATGCCATTAGAGATTATATGTTCCGGGTGCTGGTCCTGGATAACCTACCGATGGCTAAGGTCCTGCATTTGTTGCAGATTCTCCATAGCTCGTGTGAGCAGCATCGTGTAGCTACCATCCTGACCCACAGCTTGTGTGAACAATTATTGAAAAGGTTACAGTTACATGAAAAGGCACACTTTGTGTGAGTATTCCCGAGTATCCGATGTAATTCTATATGGTTCAACAGGTAAGTAAAGGTTAATGGAAAGATATGTATAAAAACTTAATGTTCATATGATATGGAAGGATGAATATGCATATAGGAAATGAAAAGGATGAGAATTTATCATGTGAAGGATGAAATATGCATGGAATTCATTTCTTAATATATGTTATGTTTTATAGATGTTATGTTTTCTTATTATCTATTAACTATGTGAACTCAATGAGAAGAATGGGTAAAGGATATATATATAGGTGATGAATGTTGTGTAAAGTTTAAATGTTTATTATGTATATGCCAAGAGTTACTTGGGATTTATATGTAATGTTATGTTACTAACCTTATGAGGTGATGTGTATAGGAAATGAAGTTTGGCATATGACATGATAAGAGTATATTTGGTTGTTTAAATTAATATGTTTGGTAAGATTAAGTTTCTCTTATATGAATTTACTAAGCATTTTATGCTTACGTAGTTGTTTCCTCTATTTTGTAGATAATCAGAAAGCTCAACCAATTGGAATCTCGTCGGAGTATCGTCACACTATCTATTAGTCATATTGGTAGTTATGGTTGTTTTGGTTAATGGTTATAAATGGCATGTGTTAGGTTAAATTGTTATTCAAGTTGATTTGCTTGTTTTTAGTTGTGTAAAGCTTCTTGTGGTTAATGATGTTAAATGTTGGCATGCAAACAATAGGTGAAAATATGGGTGAACGAACCCTCATGCATACTCTATAGATACTAGATATTATATGGTATGATGGCAAGTTTTGGAATGATTATTTTGCATGTTTGGCATAGGTTTAAACTAGAACTTTGAGATGTTGAATGGGTTTAAGATTGGTTTGTGAAATGTGGTGCCTTTGAATGGCATATCGTTTAAGTACATGTTGAATTGTTCTTGGCATGTTTTTTTTTTTGAATATACTGGTATGATTACATGGTAGTATCTGTTCATACTTTCTTAACCCTTTGACAAGGCACACACACCTTACACACAGAAGCGCTCGAACCTGAGACATAGGATGTCACACGGCCGTGTGCCACACACAATCACTTCACACGGTCATGTGTCTTTTATATTTTAGATGTAGGTTTCACACGATTTGAGACAAGACCGTGTGTCTGAAGTCAGTGAGTTACACGATTTGACAAATAGGCTAGGACACGGTCGTGTGTCCCCACTTCAAATTTCCACACTGTATAGGCTATTTCACACGGTCTGGCCACACAACCGTGTGACCTCTGTTTCTCAAATTTGTTTACTTTTTCCAAAATTTTTTAATTTGTTTTAAATTAGTCCTAAACTATTTTCAAACTATGTTTTTTATAAGATCGCGAAGGCCCGATAGAAGGCCCAAATGCATATGTTTGCCATAAATATTTAAATGCATGCTTAAGTTGAGTTATTATTATATTTTAAAGTTAATTGTTTAAATTTCTCATTAATGCTTTATAACCTTAATCCAACAAAAGAGACGAGTTAGGGGTGTTACATTTAGTGATCAGAGTTACGATTTAGTCGATTCTCAGACAAAACGTAGCATGTATGGAGTCTAGAAATATATGTCATTTTATAACCTGTGATAGTGTAATATCTCTTGACATGTTTTGAAATTGTCTTTCATTTAGATAAAAGATGTCTTCCAACCAAGCTAATTCCGATGATGTTGAAAGCAATTCAAGTCTCCAATTAAAAGGTTGCTTATGATGTGTTGGAATTCAAGAAGTTTAGCGTAGAGTTTCATAGTATTTATATTAATAATGAATGTTATGTTTGACATGTATATGAGTATCAAATTCCATGACTTTACGACCTCCACCCCCTCGTCCTCAAAATTCTATATCACAAAATAATCACAGGATTTCTGTTAATTATGTCTGCAAGTGTGGAGCCAAATAGTTTAACAGTAGAATGAGTAATAATTTTGTTGAGAATTGGTTAGAACATACAGAAAGTTCTAGATGAAATATTATCTCTTTCCGAAGATTACTTGAGATTTGTGACGTCACTGTTAAAAGAAGAGGTTATTAACCGGTAATCGAATTTAAATACTATGGTATCTAAAGGATGGATTAATCAAGATTTCTTCTGAATTGGTTACGTCAGTGAAACATATTAGTTGAATATTTTTGGGATTAACTAGTTTATCTCTGTAAAAACAAGATGGTATCGATTGAAGAGGAATTATATACTTGTTTCAGAGAGGGATTGATTAATGAGATTAAAATACTTGACAATGCAATGGAATTTTATGAATTTGTAATTTTTTTATTTGATAAGGCTTAGAAAAAGGGAAGAAATTTGTTATCATAAGAAACAGAGTGAGACATGAGTTTGAGACTTCAATAAATAGAGTGTATCCACAATATATTCTACTTTTCCATTAGTAATAAATGAAAGAACTAAGTAGTTAATTCTAAGGCCATTAGGGTTTTATGACAAAGCTAGAATGAAATAGAATAATGTGAGATCACAAATGACAATAGCCAATGCGGTAGTGTTCAAAATGTAAATAGACTTGAATGTAGTCATTGTGATCAATTATTTTACAATGATATCAATTGAGTATGCTATGTGCTCTTTTATCTAAAGCGGCATGGGCATTTGTTTTATATCCAGTTGTAGTGCTTATCATGTGGTGATGCTGGCTAATAATAATGGCCGACATTGCTCTATTATTGGTATTCTATTCAATTATGCTTTGATGGAGAACTTGATGACAAAACTCAATCATTGTTGCTTTTTTTCTACTAGTTGTTGTTCTACTTTATGCATATGAAATTTGTGTTGTTTATGTCACAATTGGTTCCAATGCATCTAAGTGATATTCTCCTTCTGGATTTTTCTTTGGTGCATCAACAATTGCCTTAGCAATCAATATGCTCATTATATGGCATATGGTGTTCAATGGTAATGGCTTGGATGTGGACGAGTATGTCTGGAAGGCTCATCAATTTGCATACTGTGATAGTATAGAAATGGGTCTTGTGTCTTGTTTACCAAAACCAAAAGAACCAAATGAGTTATACCCTTGGGAGTTTACTAGGGCTTTACATCTTGGACTTTTTTACCTTGGCTCCCTTATTGTTCTTCTTGTCCACTCTATCTCATATGGTCTAACTGTAAAGGTTACACATTGGCTTGGGGCATCGTATTAGCTATGCAGTTGTAGCATCTATCTATTAGGTGCGATAGTTTCTCACCATTTTTTAAATACAAACCCGTTGGCTACTCGAAGAGATACCTTGTAGAGCATGTGATTCATTTGAGGGAAGGTTTTCGTAGGAAGGAGCAAAGTTGTTCTTCTAGTTCATCTGATGGTTGTCGCTCAAGTATGAAACATAATAATAGTGTTGAAGCAAGTCATTCTACAAGTATCATCGAAAGTAGTAATCAGAGTACGGTTCAATGCAATGATACAAATAATTAGAATAGTCTTGTTATGCTTTTTGAATGGAATTAAGAGGGAGTTACAATAGATTTTATGTTTGGATTATTTTTTACGACGTGAAGAAAGGAAATTTATGTTGCACACGGCTTGGGACACGGCCTATCACACAGCCATGTGCCACACACGATCGTGTGTTATTTATATTTTAGATTCAAGTTTCACATGGTTTGAGACATGACCATGTGTCTCAATTCAATGAGTTACACGATTCGACACACGGGCTAGGGCACGACCGTGTGTCCCCACTTCAAATTTCCACATTGTCTAGGCTATTTCAAACGGCCTAGCCACACGTCCGTGTGACCCATGTTTCTCAAATTTTTTAATTTTTCCTAATTTTTTTATTTGTTTTAAATTAGTCCTAAATTGTTTTGAAACTGTGTTTCTTTAAGATTGCGAAGGCCCAATATAAGGTCCAAATATATATGTTTGCCATAAATATTTAAATGTATGCTTAAGTTGATTAAATGTTATATTTTGAAGTTAATTGTTTGAATTGCTCGATAATGCTTTGTAACCCTAATCTGACGACGGAGATGAGTGAGGGGTGTAACACCCAAATCCTGAACACCATCGTCAATTAGGATTCCAGTGTTTCTATTCATTTAACACTATTCATCTTTTAAAATATCCAAATATTTTCATTTTTATTCAATATGAAATTCATTTCTCACATTTTAGATTAATATTTAATCATAACATAATTTCATTAGAGGTAAAAATGACATTTCCAATAATTTAGAAGACTTTTACCAGTCCCTAATGGTCAAGTTTCGTAGTAGTCAAGTCGGTGAACAATTTGGAAACTGTGCAGATTTCTACCGATACTTGTGCTAGCTCTACCGATACAAGTAAGATTTCTACTGATACAAGTCATGCATCTACCGATACCAAAAACTCTAGAGAGCAAAAATTCTCACCCTGCAACTTCTACCGATGTATGTATACAAAGTACTGATACATAAATGCTAAAAACTACTGATACTTATAATTCAACTATCGATATAACTCAAGTCAGAGAACAACCTCTCTCTTAACCTGTACTTCTACCGATACTTGCATAAGTTCTACCGAAACAAGTATGCAGAATCTCAAGAATTATGCCAAGATACAAGTTTAACATATCAAACACATTCAACACAAGTTATGCATTAAGTCATCACACTACATACAATCTTCTAAGACTTTACAAGCATCTTAAGCTTAAACATCTAAATTGTACTTCATGCATTTACACATTCAAAATAGTAAGATTTTAACATCTTTAGTTCAATATCAAAAGTTAATATCATCCTAGTACATGCCAAAAGATCGAGTGATAGAAAATCTACCAACAAACTCCGCGATAGTGTGACTTTAAGAGATGAAGATGATTCGATCTTCAGTCAGCAAAATGATCTACAAAACAACAACAATAACTGTGGCAAGCTTTATAGCTTAGTAAGTTCGATAGTTAAGAAATACCAACATGGTATTAAGCAACAATGACTTTATCGAGCCAACGTAATTCCATTGCTCTTTGAGTTATTTACAACTCCTCTTCCTATTCATAACTTTCAGTTACCAGTACCTGATGTTGCTCACACGAGCTATTGAGGACTCGCAACCTATGCGGTACCCTAGCCATCGGTACGGTGTCTGTAAACTATTTCCTAACGATGCTACTCACACGAGTTGTTGGGAGTTTGCATCGAGCATAAGTCCTAGCCATCGCAGGACATGTAATCCATGTAGGATCCATATCTCTTTTTTCAAGTCACGATGCTGCTCACACGAGCTGTCGAGGACTCGTAACACATGCGGTACCCTAGCCATCGTGTCAATACTATTTCAACGGCATAAAGCCTACTATCTCTTGCATTTCATTTCTTCGATCGTCTTCAATACCGAATGCTTCTGAATTGCTGAACATTGACAACATATATACAAGGAATATTAAGTAAGATTTACATCACGAACTTACCAGATTGTATTGCAGTTTAGGAAAGACTTTAGGGACTAATCTGCCAATTTCCCTTTTTCACGGTCTGTAGTGTGATCGTAGTCTACATTCACAAATCATTCAATTCTCACATTAAGTCATATAATTTAATCATTCAACACAATTTAGTCCTTTTGCGAAAATTACAGTTTTACTCCTAGTAGTTTCCTTTTATTCAATCTAGTCCTTTCAACACAAAACATGCAAAATAACCATTCTCTCACACAACCAACCATAGTCGAATTCTCTAGGGTGTCTATCCAACCCCTTCACACATTTATTTTCACAACAATACTTGTAATTTCATCACTTTCATATTTAGGTCCTTAAACCCTAACTTCATCAAAAATCCCTTTACAAAAAGTTTCGATCCAATCATCAGACATTCAAAACTATCAAAGACTTCAAAGAACAAGCATATTCATCAATGAAAATTTTTTTGACATTTGACAGATTCTTAAATTAGTCCTTGTATAAGCTAGATTAAGCTAATACGAACTCAAAAACATAAAAATTACTATAAATGATCAAGGTTTACTTACCCAAATCAAAGCTGAAGGATTTGAAGTGAAACTAACTTTTTCTCCCTTGGCCGTGTAAAGAAGAAGAAGATGAGAAAATATCATGAAATTCTCATTTTCTTTCTTTTAATTACATATATATATTAATGGCATTTTTGTAATTTTTAATAATTCCATCATTAAGCCTTAATTAATCATTTCTTTAATCTTAATTAAACCTTTTTACACTTAGTATAAACAATATCAATCCACTAACTAATACTCTGTTGGTTAATTTACTCATTTGGTCCTTATAACTTAACATTTATACTTTTGCACCTATTATGATTTAGCCCTTCCTATTCAATTAACTATCTAATCAATAAAATTTCTGAATCAAAATTAAATATGGTGCATATAACTCCATAAATATTAACAATAAATAAATTTATGACTCAATTCATCGGATTTGTAATACCGAAATCACTATTTTCGACACCACTAACAATCGAGCTATTACAACTCTCCCCCTTAGGGAAATTTTGTCCCGAAATTTCGTCCTGAAATTTCTTACAAGTAAATAGATTAGGTATTGTGATTTCATCAAAACCTCTTTCTCCCAAGTAGCTTCCTCTAGCCCGTGTCGGTTCCACAATACTTTCACCAGCGGTACTTTCTTGTTCCTCAGCTCTTTTAACTTGCAAGCCAGTATTCTGATAGGTTCCTTTGAGTACGACAAATTCGGCTATATCTCGATCTTACAGGGGGCGATCACATGGGAAGGATATGATTTGTACTGTCTCAGCATCAAAACATGAAATACATTATGGATCTTCTCTAGTTTTGGTGGTAAAGCCAACTTATATGCCATAGGACCAACACGTTCGATAACTTCATACGGCCCGATGAACCGTGGACTCAACTTTTCCTTTCTACCAAACCGTAACACCTTTTTCCAAGGAAAAACTTTTAGTAACACTCGGTCTCCTACAACCAATTCTATATCCTTTCTCTTAAGATCTGTGTAAGACTTCTGTCGATCAGACGCTGCTTTCAAACTATCATGAATTGCCCGCACTTTGTCCTCAGTCTCATGAACTAAGTCAGTTCCAATCAACTTAGGCTTGCTCAATTCTAACCAGTACAAAGGTGTTTTGCATTTCGACCAGATAATGCTTCAAACGGTGCCATTTTAATGTTGGATTGATGGTTGTTATTGTATGCAAACTCTACCAGTGGCAGATATTTCTCCCAACTTCCCTCAACCTCAAGTATACAACATAGTAGCATATTTTCAAGAATCTGTATCATTCGCTCTGACTGACCATCAATTTATGGATGATATGCAGTACTGAAATTTAATCTAGTTCCTAAAGCTTCATGTAGCTTACCCCAAAATCTAGGGGTAAAACAAGGATCTCTGTCGGAGATAATAGAGGCTGGTACTCCGTGTAGTCTCACAATCTCCAACACATATAGCTCGGCCAATCTCTCAAGTGGATAATCTACCCGAATGGGAATGAAATGAGCTGATTTTGTCAATCTGTCTACAATTACCCAAATTGAATCTTTCTTTCTCGGTGTTACTAGAAGTCCTGTGGCAAAATCCATTGTGACTCGTTCCCATTTCCACTTTGGAATAGAAATCGACTGTAGTGACCCAGATGACACCTGGTGTTCTGCTTTCACTTGCTGACATATAAGACATCTAGTCACAAACTCCGAAATCTCTCGTTTTAGACCTGGCCACCAATACATTTTATTTAGATCGTTATACATTTTCACACTCCTCGGGTGAATGAAATAAGTGATGCTATGAGCTTCCGTTAGAATGTCTTGTCTCAAATCTGAATTATTCGAAATACATACTCTGCCTTTGAAATATAACATACCCTCTGAATCTACTGTAAACCATGTGGTGGCATCATTCTGCATCTAATCCCTTTTTGTCATGAGTTTTGGGTCCTTTCTCTGAGATTCCTGGATACGTTATAGAAATAACGGTCTCGTCCTAAGCTCCACGGTGATAGAACCATCACGTTTCAATGCCAAGTGGGCTTTCATTACTCTCAATGAAAACATCAATTTTTGACTTAGGGCATTAGCTACAACATTGGCCTTACCCGAATGATAATCGATCACAAGGTCATAGTCTTTAACAACTCTAACCATCGGTGCTGTCGTAGATTCAACTCCTTCTGTGTCATTAAATACCTCAAACTTTTATGGTCGGTAAATATATTGCATCTCTCCTCATAAAGGTAGTGACGTCAAATCTTTAGTGCAAAGACTATAGCAGCTAACTCCAGATCATGAGTCGGATAATTCTTTTCATCCGATTTTAATTGTCGAGAAGCATAAGCTACCACTTTCCCATCTTACATCAAAACACATCCCAATCCGCTTAAAGACGCGTAGTTGTAAATAACAAATTCTTTTCCCGACTCTGGCTACGTCAAGATTGGAGCTTCAGTTAATAACTTTTTCAACTGGTTGAAACTTTACTTTCCCGACTCTGGCTGCGTCAAGATTGGAACTTCAGTTAATAACTTTTTCAACTGGTTGAAACTTTGCTGACACTTTTCAGACCACACGAACGGAATATTTTTCTATAACAATTTCGTTATCGGCAAGGCTATGATGGAGAAGTCTTTCACAAACCGACGGTAATAACATGCTAACCCCAGGAAACTCCATACCTTAGAAACATTCTTTGGTACTTTCCAATCAACGATAGATGAGACCTTGCTTGGATCAACTCGGATTCCTTCTAAGGATACCACATGACCCAAAAATCTAACCTCTCGAAGCCAGAATTCACATTTACTGAATTTTACATACAACTGCTTTTCTCGCAAAATTCGTAACACATCTTTTAAATGCTGAGCATGTTCTGATTCTGTCTTGGAATAAATCAATATGTCATCAATAAACACAACCACAACCAATCTATCCTATTGGGGCTGAATATTCTATTCATCATGTCCATAAATGTTGTGAGGGTTTTGATCAATCTGAACGGCATAACCAAAAACTCATAATGATCATACCAAGTTCTAAATATCATTGTCACCTTAGTTAGCTATTTATAATCTATACACATCCATATTGATCTATCTTTTTTTTTCATGAATAATACGTGCGCACCCCACGGTGATAAACTAGGTCGTATAAACCCTTTGTCTAACAATTCTTGTAGTTGAGCTTTCAACTCTTTCAATTCGATTGGTCTCATTCTGTATGGTGGAATAGAGATTGAAGCAGTACCAGGTAGTAAATCAATATTGAACTCTACCTCTCTAACTGGCAGCAAACTCGATAGTTCTTCCGGAAACACATCTGTATACTCTTGAACAACTGGTACCTGATCTAGTTCTGTTCTCGAGCCCCGAGTATCAAGTATGTATGCCAGAAATGCTTTACAGCCTCTATGAACCATCTTCTGTGTCGAAATAACTGAAATCACTCTGGTTTCACTGTTCAATCTGTCGGACTCCACTGTAATTACTTCACCTGTCGGACATTTCAAACTAATTTGTCTTTGCTTGTAATTTACTATTACATCATGCTCAGATAGCCAATCCATACCCAAAATCACATTAAACTCGGTGAACGGTAGTAGCGTTAGATCAATAAAAAATTTATAGCCTTGAACTTTTAGTGGACATTTACGACATACCAAGTTAACAATGACACTGTGACCCAATAGGTTTGTAACTTGCACATCAAATTCAATCGATTCAACAAACAATTTCTTATTAGTAGCTAAGGTAGTGCAAATATATGAATGACTTGACCCTGGGTCAATCAAACCACATACAATGTCATTAAAAAGATAGAACATATCAGTCACCACATTAGGAGCGGTAGCCTCTTCTCTAGCTCAAATGGCATAAGTCCGTATAGGTGCTCGAGCTTCTAACCTACTCCCACTGTCTCTCTATTCACTTCGAATTGCACCTACACCGCTACTCTACCTCGAGCGCCTACCTTTCTGTGGTGTAACCGGAGGGTTAACGCTTCGATCTTCCTTTGCTTCCGAGTTTATCGGACAATTCCACATGAAATGACCGGTATTTCCACATCTAAAGCAGGCTCCTTTAACTAATCGACATTTTCCCGGATGAATTCTTTTGCAATGCTCGCACACTGGTGTTAACATGTTACAAACACTTACCACACTATCAGCCCAATTTTTAAATTTGGATTCTGGTGGTCTCGATCGGCTTCTACTTAGAAAACCAGAAGAGGCTGCTCTTCGGACTTCAGTGTCTCTGAATTTCTTCGGTGGTGGCATTGAAATGGTTCTGGTGGGATTTTTCTTCCCAAAATCTTGAAGTGTCTTCTCTCTCTGTCTTTTTTGGTTATATACTTCTTCCATTTTCTGTGCTCTATCTACCAAAACGACAAATGGCCAAATTTTTGCACCACCTACCATCATCTTTATCTCATCACTCAAATCGTCTTCAAAACGGACACATATAGCCACATTAGTGGGTACGATCTCTCGTGCATACTTGTTGAGAAATACAAACTCTCGTTCGTATTCTGCTACAATCTTATTTCCTTGTCTCAACTCTAGGAATTTTTTTTCTTCTTATCCAGATATCTCTTACTGACATACTTCTTTTTAAACTCCGTTTGGAAAAATTCCTAAGTTACTTCATTTTTGGTATCATTGTTACGATCATTGTCCACCAATTAAAAGCTTCATCTTTTAGCAACGAAACGACACACCTTATAAAGTCTTCGGGCGGAAAAGCCATTTCATTCAATACCCTCAAGGTGTTTTCCAACCTATACTCAACCCTGGATGGATCATTCTCAACATTCCCGCGAAATTCCACTGCCCCATACCTCCTTACCCTATCTATCAGAATTCGACGCCTCTGTTCAATCACCAAAAGAGGTGGAGGCATTACAGGAGGTACTGTAGGTCAAGTAGCAGGCTTTGTAGCTGGGGGCGAAGGAGGTGGCGCCATTCGGTTATTCTACATAAATTCCGAGAACCACTGTCCTATTAAGCCGAAGAACATGTTCTTAGCTTCACTTTCTGTCATTGGTAAGATAGGGACCCCACGACTGGCCCCGGAATCACTTGTCAGATCATTGTTTTTTACTTCGTTAGTCTCATCTTTTTCAGATTCAGACATCTTTACTTTTATATGCAAAAACTATGGTTAGATCGGATTCATCTGTATTACACTATCATAGGTTCATATGGTATGTACTATGAACTCATCTAATATAATCACATCTGTCCAAGAAAAGACTAAATAGAAAGCCCTGATACCACTAAATGTAACACCCAAATCCCGAACACCGTCGTCGATTAGGATTTCAGTGTTTCTATTCATTTAACAATGTTCATCTTTTAAAATATCCAAATATTTTCATTTTTATTCAATATGAAATTCACTTCCCATTTTAGATCAATATTTAATCATAACGCAATTACATCAGGGGTAAAAATGCCATTTCCAATAATTTAGAAGACTTCTATCGGTACTTGATTGTCAAGTTTCGGTAGTAGTCAAGTTGGTGAACAATTTAGAAACTGTGTAGATTTTTACTAGTACTTGTGTTAGCTCTACCAATACAAGTATGATTTCTACCGATACAAATCATGCATATACCGATACCAAAAACTCCAGAGAGTAAAAATTCTCACCTTGCAACTTCTACCGATATATGTATACAAACTACCAATACTTGTAATTCAACTACCGATATAACTCAAGTCAGAGAACAACCTCTCTCCTACCCTATACTTTTACCTATACTTGCATAAGTTCTACAGAAACAAGTATGCAGAATCTCAAGAATTATGCCAAGACACAAGTTTAACATATCAAACATATTCAACACAAGTTATGCATTAAGTCATCACACTACATACAATCTTCTAAGCCTTTACAAGCATCTTAAGCTTAAACATCTAAATTGTACTTCATGCATTTACACATTCAAAATAGTAAGATTTTAACATCTTTAGTTCAACTTCAAAAGTTAATATCATCCTAGTACATTCCATAAAACCGTGATGCAAAATCTACCGACAAACTTCGCGATAGTATGACTTCAAGAGATGACGATGATTCAATCTTCAGTCAGCAAAATGATCTACAAAACAATAACAATAACTGTGGTAAGCTTTATAGCTTCGTAGATAGTTAAGAAATACCAACATGGTAATAAGCAACAATGACTCCATCGAGCCAACTTAATTCCATTACTCTTTGAGTTATTTATAACTTCTCTTCCTATTCATAACTTTCAATTACCAATACTCGATGCTGCTCACATGAGCTGTCGAGGACTCATAACCTATACGGTACCCCCAACCATCGGTACGGTGTCTATATGTACTATAAATTGTTTCCTAACGATGTTGCTCACACTAGCTGTCGAGAGTATGCATCAAGCATAAGTCCCAGCCATCGTAGGACATGTAATCCATGTCAGATTTGTATCCCTTTTTTCGAGTCACTATGTTGCTCACATGAGCTGTCGAGGACTCGCAACACATGCGATACCCCAGCCATCACATCGGTACTATTTCAACGGCATAAAGACTACTATCTCTTGCTTTCCATTTCTTCAATCGTATTCAATACAGAATGCTTCCGAATTGCTGAACATTGACAACATCTATACAATGAATATTAAGTAAGATTTACATCACGAACTTACTAGACTAGATTGCAGTTTAGGAAAGACTTTAGGGACTAATTCCGCCAATTTCCCTTTTTTAGCGGTCTGTGCTGCGATCGTAGTCTACATTCACAAATCATTCAATTCTCACATTAAGTCATATAATTTAATCATTCAACAAAATTTAGTCCTTTTGGGAAAATTATGGTTTTACCCTTAATAGTTTCCTTTTATTCAATATAGTCCTTTCAACACAAAACATGCAAAATAACCTTTCTCTCAAACAACCAACCATAGCCGAATTCTCTAGGGTATCTATCCAACCCTTCACACATTTAGTTTCACAACAATACTTGTAATTTCATCACTTTCACATTTTGGTCCTTAAACCCTAATTTCATCAAAAATCCCTTTACAAAAAGAGCCAATCCAGTCATCAAACATTGAAAACTATCAAAGACTTCAAAGAACAAGCATATTCATCAATGGAAAAATTTTTGACATTTGACAGATTCTCAAATTAGTCCTTGTATAAGTTAGAGTAAGCTAATCGAACTCAAAAACATAAAAAATTACTAAAAACGATCAAGGTTTACTTACCCAAATCAAAGCTTAAGGATTTGAAGTGAAAACCCTAACTTTTTCTCCCTTGGTCGTGTAAAGAAGAAGAAAATGAGAAAATATCATGAAATTCTTATTTTCTTTCTTTTAATTTCATATAGATATTAATGGCATTTTTGTAATTTTTAAGACTTCCATCATTAAGCCGTAATTAATCATTTCTTTAATCTTAATTAAACCTTTTTACACTTAATATAAATCATACCAATCCACTAACTAATACTCCTTTGGTTAATTTACTCATTTGGTCCTTATAGCTTAACATCTATACTTTTGCACATATTACGATTTAGTCATTCCTATTCAATTAACTATCTAATCAATAAAATTTTTGAATCAAAATTTAATACAATTCATATAACACCATAACTATTAAAAATAAATAAATTTATGACTCGACTCATCGGATTTGTGATTCTAAAATCACTGTTTACGACACCACTGAAAATCGGACTGTTACAAAGGGTGTTACAGTGAGAGTGACAACATATCCATTAATCATGTTAGTTTGATTTCAAAATTTTTAGCATTAATCATCGGACAATTACTGCTTCCACGAATTGCCTCCAAATTGGGCATTGCATAGTCTCTCAATGTTTGTTGGTCCATCGATATTGGGCGTGGTGGTGGTGGTTATTGCTCTTATACTCTCAAATCGTCGGTTAGTTGGTCTATCAATGGAGGTTGGGCTTCCCTTGAAATTTTGCCTTGCCAACTGTGTGTCAAGATTCTTTTCGATTTCGGTTTGAATGGTACAATCCCATTACTGGTCCGAGTTATACACGACCTCCTGCAAGCATAAAGAATTAAATAAATTAACAATTGCTTCTCAAAAAAATAACAAATAAACACAAAGAAATGTTGTATCTATAAACCTAGCTTTGGTTGGCTATCTACCTAAATAACATGCAACAAAACTAAAAATCGCTTAACTAAACACTATCTTCCCGTCAATGGCACTAACAACTTGACCACTCACCCTGACGTGCGTGCATCGAGGCTAAAAATCAATACTACAACAATTAATAATATAACAATATGTGCAAGTGTGACAAGTCAGCTGTAATATTTATAATGTTCAATGGAACACTCGAGTATTCCAAGGATCAAACCCGAAGAAGTCCGTCGTTAAACAAATTCCTAGACTAAGGACATGCGAATCAATGAGTCTAATTAACTACTTGCTAAATACTATAGTACGAAAGGTCATTCAAGAGTTTGATATAGCAATTAATTATCTAAAACTAGCAAAGGACTAAATTGTAAAGAAAACAAACTACAGAACTATCAAATACGAGCAAATACGATAACAAATAGTGGTTGGTTGATTTCCATGTGGTTGGTTGACTTTCAAATTAGGGATCTAAGTTGCTAATACTCCTAAATTGGCTCGTTTTACCTCTCGGCCTTAACTTTAAAAATTTCGATAAATTTATTCGATTTATCTCTCGACCTTACTAACTAATCTAAGACTTATTAAATTGATTCTCGAAAATATCTCCTCTCAATCTCACTTATCTTGATTTTCCCTTAGGATCATCAATCCTAAGTTTTTAAGTCTATTTGATTTAGTTCAATTTTGTAATTTAGTCCCCAAATCCAAAAAAAATCAATTACCCACCATTTCCGTAAACCAACCCTTAGATATTTATGTACTCATGCTTGTATTAAAACCCATTAACAACAAGATATTAAATGAAAGTAACATTAACTTAAACCTTAAGCTAATCAATAAAAACCCAAGCTTTCTTGCAAAAGCTTGGATAGAACAACAATAGTAGCAAGAAATGTATACAAAAACACTAAAAAGGTGATTTTTAACAGAGGAAATGTAACAAAGCTAAATGTAATTCAGTTGATGGATTAAATTGTAACTACAAGAGAGTTTGAAGGATTAGATAAGAAATTAGATCCTAGCTGCAGTAGTAACTAACTTAACTAACTATAAGAAACTAAGAATGTAACTTCACTTTCTCGATCCGATCATCGGGCCCGAACAGAATGATGGTACTACTGAATACTTAAATGATTTTAAAACATTCAACTTATTGGAATGTGCAACAACATGAGTTGGCAACTTATTTCTTTTTTTTTGGCACATACTTAAGTTTACAAAATGTATATTTAATCCAACCCTACATGTTATCTTGTGTTTATAATAGTTTTAGCTAAATATGGTAAAACCAGATTCTTAGTTTACTAGCCTATGGACTACACCGATATGTACAAGTTACAAATATAAAATTAAAAGACTCACAACTAAAATTAGTAGCTTCTAGCTTAGTCTCTTCCCAAAGTTCAAAATGCTTTTGATAACTGAAAGAAATAAATCAAGAAACATGGTAAGTTTAAAATGAACTTAGTGAGTTTGCATGATGTTTACTCACCCACACATACAACTCGCGTGGAGTATAATTCACGCATAAAGATAATTAATATGTCAAACAGTTCATGTATGAATATAAGCAACATGCATACAATACACTTCGCTCAAACAGAAAATTTTCTTCACCCTTTGTGAACATATGTGTTACAATAAGTATAGGTGGATTTACCCAATTCAACTTATACAGGTGAAAATTCTTGGCGAAGTCATACTTGGCTAATACACACCAGACAAAAGCCTGTGGATTCATGTCTATGGACACATACCTACGGACTTAGGTTTGTGAATTCATACATGCCCTTGTATATACAAATCTATTCTTATAGATAGTTCTTGCGGACTCAAGTTGGATGAATATTTCTAGTGCAAGCATGCTTGGAGAACCTAGACCCATAGACTCGCACTATGTGAATTTTTCATGCGGACATGATTGGTGAACTTATTTCCATTAATTTTCATATAGCAGAGTCCTAGTGGGCTGACTTAGCCTAGGAGCTTGAGGACGAGTCCTACAGATTGTCTTATTGTTCCCCACGTATACTATCTAGTTCTAATGTAATGGACCAAAATTGAAATTCAACTTGTATACCAATCGGTTCACAAGATTCAATAATTCACACTAAATCCCTCATGAACTAAAAGTTTCATAATTTGATACCTCTGCTTACCGTGGAATATAATTCAAAATAATTATTTTAATCAATATCTTCCTTGCTATCAAGACCAAACTATAATTTAAAATTTTTGAGTATGACAAAGAAAGACTAGAAAATGAGACAAAAATTAAACCGTAAACTATAGAGAAGAAAACTAAACCCTAAAAAATAAAGAGAACAATCTTAAAAACCTAAAATTGTGGAGTGTCTCCTTTGTCTCAACTAATTTGGCCTGTTTTCACAGAGTTCACGTACAAAAATATTGACCAAATTGCCCCTAAATGTCTAATTTTAGTTGAGGGACATGTTGGACAAGGACTACCCTTGTGGTCATTTTTATCTACCTCGATAGTGATATCCCGTTACTTAGAGCTCGATACCACGATATCAATATCAGTCTTGAAATGAGGGTCCTTAGGAGACTTGTATATTGTGATACCTTATGATCGATATCACGATACCACTGTTAGTGGCTCGAGCTTCCTTATTTCAACATTATCAGGTGTATTTAGACTTTCATGCTTTGATATCAGGATACCCTCATTCTCGGTGAAGTTCTTGCTCAATTTGGGCCACCGTGGGCTCCTTGCATCATCCACCAACCTCATTAAATGCCCCAAATGCCAATTGGTCATCTCAAGTCTCAAAATAACACAAAATACACACTAGTCACTTATTTTTGCAAAGAACTAAACCTAAGTAAAAGCATATTAAAAACATATAAATTGCTCAGAAACAAGCTCTTTAAACATACTAGGGAGCCTATTTTGACATAACAAATTACGACAAATCAATACTCCAAAACTAGTAGCATCAACCTCACAACCTTTAGCCTTTTTGGACACAAGGCATGCTTCATATCAAACTACTAAAGAGAGTTGTACCGGCTAAGCACACTAGTTGCTATCTGATTGCGCTATGAAAGTCACAGCAAATATGTGCAAGCGTACACTATCGATGCAAGTATAGAATATAGATGTAAGTCTATCGGATATCTATCCCACGAGGATGGATATTTGTGTTTATAATTGTTGATGCAATAAACAAATAAAATAATATAAATTGTGGTAAAGTTGTCGGAGCAATGAACAGGTAAATGCAGTAAAACTATGAGATTGATTTGTTGAAGCAATAATGAAAATTTTAAGAAGTAAAGCAATGATAATAGAATGGGGTTCCTAACATGAAAAGTTGGTAGAAAACTAAGTGTGACTCACAAGGTTTAAAATATCAAGTATTTTGTCGCTGCAAATAAGCACAATGAAAATCTTACCAAACTTGACTCTCCTACTAAATCTAAGACTCAAACATGCACAATAACCACACCTTCCAGTGTTGGCAATGCAACATATTCAAGAATAAGTGGATTAAATTCCTTCAATCCCCAAGCAACTTCCATTGTCTTGCTTGTTAACTTAATTTGTCGTTGCATCTTCCAGTGACAGTGACTGCAATCACACTTTCGCAGTCAAACAATTAAATCCAAAGATTAACAGTACAGGCAAGATTGAAATATATATCATTTAGTTCTAAATTTCAAATGTACTTCCATATAACTTGAAATTACAAGAATTACCAGTGTTTAAGATAGAGAAATAATAGAACAATTAGGGCATTCTATTCCTAGTCTACTCAAATTGCTCTCTTACTCTCCTCTTGTAGTGCACTTAGGATGCTCCTCGTCAGGAGCAGTTCAACCTTCTCTTTTGCATCAGTTCGCCCTCATGGATGCAAGCTTTAAGAAAATATGGATTGAAGAAGAAAATCAAATTTGGTCGAGCAAGAAGATCCCTTTTCTCTCTTTTTTTCAGTATTTAACAGCAACTTCACAGTACAGGTGTCCTTCCTTTCAGATCTAGCATTCTCTGGCCGTACTAGTTGGTTATACCAACTGTACAACTCACACATTTCTAGTGTGTTAACCAGACAGCTATCAAGTGTTGCGACAGTTTTGGGCGCAATTCTGGATCCTCTTATGCAACGACAACTCTAGACACATTCATGCATCGATACTTCTGGACAGGTTCCTGCAGTGACATCTCTAGGTGCAATGCTAAACAGACTTATGCAGCGACATCAGTAGTAAAAATATCATAATTTCAAAGGAAATTAGGATGAGATTCATTAAGTTAGAAAAAGCAATAACTAAATTAAAAATACTAAAAATGTATGCTAAAGATGACCAAATGGGAACAAATTATATAATAAGTAGGGAGAAATAAATGGTTCTTTCTAATGCTATCACACCCCCAAACTTGAGTTTTTACTTGTCATCAAGTAAAACAAAAACTAGCAAGGTTATAGCAAAAATTGTATCAAGGCAATGATCATTCTAGTAACTTCAATCACCTAAAGTCCTAATGAATGAATGACATTCAAATGACAGGATATTGTGTCGACAATTCATAAGTATGAATAATTAAAAATGCAACTTCATCAATGCTAGCATCATGCTTTAAATCCTAAATTCTTTCTACCAAAATAGCATTTATTGTACAGTAATATATAGACATTTTTGCTTCTTTTCCTTTTTTTTTATAAGTGACTAAGGGATATCATTGCATTACTATACTCTTGTTCCTGGGAAGTAACGATGGCATGCAACAAACCCCTAGTGAGTGTGTAATTGCGCCGACACACACTCTTGCAATGGCAGCCTTTGGCTAGATTACTTTTTCTAACACTTGCATTGGAGTGATCCCCCTTGACAGTTCACAATACACCCACATTGGAATGTCTTTTATTTATAACTATACTTATATACAAGTAACTGTAAATGGTAGATTCATTCAAGATTCAAAGAATGATATTATTCCTCCATTACTAATGCACTCTCAGTCATTCATCTAAGAATTGAAGATACAACATTATATCAAATTCATCCAACTCATTCATTAACAGTTCACATGATTCAAGAATTAAGCATCAAATGAAAAAATTTAAGCATATTTTAAATAACCATGCATTCTTCATTAAACTCAAAAGGATATTTTTTTATAATATAGGTGCAATTTCATTTCCATTCCCATATACATTCCCCCCAAACTTAAAGTTTGCATTGTCCCCAATGCATTGACATTAATTTACAATGACACATGGAAATGCAATGATAATGTGCATGCAGTGACAATTAAAATGCAAAAAAAAAATGGAATGTGGTGACAATTAAAATACAGCTACATGATATGCATGAAAAACTAAAAGTAAAAACTGAAATAAAAACTAACTCAATTCACTGCAGCTGTTGATGTGCCTATATTGGGCTACTTCTTCTTGCGTTTTCGCTCTTCCTTGCGATGCTTCTTGTCCTTGGCGCACTTCCATTTTCTCTCTTTTAGTTCGTCTGATCTTTGAATTACTCCGCAGCATCGAGCTGAGCCCCGACATCATCAATTGTGACATCAGATGGGTGGATCTCTGTGAGAGGTGCCTTGCTCATTCGTCTCAGTGTGGTCCCAACGGCATTATTCCATGCCCTGGTGTATAGAATAAGTTTTGAGACGTCTCTATATCTTCAATAATGGCAACAAGTTTAATCTTCCTGATGTTAATGGAGTCCGCGATCTTCTCTACTTCCTTTACATTATGTCATAAAGATGGATCTATGGTTAAATTGGTTCTCTATTCTTTTACTTTTGTCTTGCCTTTTCTTTTTCTGGCCTCAGCCTCCTTTACAATGGGAGTGTCTTCCCCACGAGTCATACACTCGATCGAGGCTTCATTGATGGGTCCTTTATGATCAAGGAGGGAAACTCCTTTACAATGGGAGTATCTAAAACCTCCTCTCCCTCATAAGGCACTACTCCCCGTTGCTGGCACAACTACATAATCAAGGAGGGAAACTCCAAAATACCATTCTGCCTAACAGCACAATCCGTAATTTCTTGGTGTAAAATTACACCAACATCTATTTTTCGTCCCTTTATGATCAAATGTATCAAACACATCCGATCCAAAGTTACAGTCATGCTATAGGTGGAAGGCATTAGGCGACAGTTAATAAAATGAAATCAAACCTTACTCTACAACGTTAGAAATCGCCAATGCATTGTGTAATTATTTAGACTGGAGCCCGTCCAAATAGCTCCTTCAACGCAGAGGTCTCACACCAAAATATCAACCCCTTCCTCAGTGAGTTCCTCAAGGAATGCCATATGTTCATCCTCTTCCACAGTAATGTTGTAGTGATCATTGATGTGGGTGGCACCCCAAGGTACTAACCCTTCACAAACAAACACGAACTCTGACTCATTGTTAGTGAGGTTCGTATAAAACTCTCACACCAGGGACGGTAAGTAGCTCCTAGGATGGCGGTAGAAAGTTTCCCATCCCATCTTTGCGATGGTTTTATGCACTTGCTTCCCAAGATTTTGTTGCTTCGACAGTTGAAAACCTTGCTCAGGATGGCAGTTTCATTTCAGCATATTCTCTTGAAAATGATCATTGGCTGCCTTTGTAAGGAACACCACAAGTTTTCTCGATAGGTGATGCTCTGTTTCATGAACCACAGCTACAGATGAAGATTCCCAACAGATTTCGATGGTATCTTAGCGCCTTGAGTTCTGGCCATATTTGTTGGTAGCAAAGGTAGTAATAGAGTAGAACAGGTGAAAACTTGAAGAAATTTTTTAATAATAATGGAGGTTTTTGAATACATAGTTGGCACAAAAGGGATTGCTTATTAAGGAATGAAAAGAGTAGATGGAGAGGCGTGTTTGTTTATGCTGTAAAGAGAGGACAATAGGTCTGCAATCAATAAATGCGTCCACTCGGACTACACTTTCTCAAACCGATCCAATGGTTGGGAAATAAAGGATGAAACATCATGATTTATTTCATGATATGCTTCGATTTTTTGGTGAGTCAATAGATAAGATGCGCCGACAAGGAGCTTTGCATGCGTCGACAAAAGAAAGAGTTTTATTCCTACAAAAATACTAAGGAAGATAAACTAAAACAAAAACTGAATAAACTAAAATTACATGGTAAAAAAATAAAGAGAGGTTATAAAAATGTGACCAAATTAATGGTCTCCTTCTGTTTGTGATCATCATGGCAAATATAATGCTTCAGTCATTATCCATTCACTTTAAATTGATGCTTATCATGTATATCTTTAATTGTGACTGCACCATGAGGAAATGCTTTGAAAACTTCAAATGGTCCAGACCAACGTGAGCGCAATTTACCTGGGTGCAATTTTAGTCGAGAATTCAATAATAGCACCTGTTGTCTTATAGTAAATTGTCGTTGCAAAATAATTTTTTCATGCCACCGCTTGATATATATTACATGCATTTTCATAGGCATTGCACCTAATTTCCTCAAGTTTAGTAATGTCGAACAGCCTTTTCTTCCCAGCAATATCGTAATCCATGTTCACTTGCTTGATTGCCCACATTGCTTTATGTTCAAATTCCACAAGCAAGTGACATGCTTTACCAAAGACAAGTTTATATGATGACATCGCAAGTGAGGTTTTGTACACTGTTTGTAATGCCCACAACGCATCATCAAGCCTAGAAGACCAATCTTTCCTCGATGGATTCACCACCTTCTCGAGAATATTTTTCATCTGTTGATTAGAGACTTCAGCTTGTCCGCTAGTTTATGGATGATATCTGGTCTCCATTCTATGATGAATTCTATACCGCTTCAGTGCGGCTGCTACCTGATTGTAGTGGAAGTGAGTGCCTTGGTCACTGGTCATTTCCTTAGGCGTGCCGAAGTGAGTAAGGATATGCTTGTGAAAAAACTTTAGCACTGTCCTTGTATCATCTTTTGGGACTCTAATGGTCTCCACCCACTTTGATACATAATCAACAGCAACTAGGATATAAACATTTTAAAACGAACTTGGAAATGGTCCCATGAAGTCCATACTCCAAATGTCAAAGAGTTCAACTTTCATGATTGGCTATTGTAACATCTCATTGCATCAAGAGATTGATCCGATACGCTAACATTTATCACATTGGTGCACAAAGTTGTGGCCGTCTTTAAATAATGAAGGCCAATAAAATCCTAGCTGAAGAACCTTCGCAACAGTTCTTATGCCACCAAAATGACCTCCATAAGGAGCGTTGTGACAATGCTTCAAGATTGAAAGCATTTCTTCCTCTGGAACACAGCGCCTAATTATATTGTTGTTGCATACCTTGAATAGATATGGCTCGTTCCAGTAATATTTTTCTATATCACGAAGAAATCTTTCTTTCTCATCACTTGTTGCACCCGAAGGTAGCTTTCCACATACCAGGTAATTGGCACATCCGCATACCATGAGGTTGCGTCGACAGTAAATAGCTTCTCGTCAAAAAATGCTTCGACAATTTGAAATGTATTTTCATCTTCACTACCCACTTCCAGATGAGACAAAAGATTTGCCACTTGGTTTTCCGACCTCTTTCGATCTTTTATTTCTATATCAAACTCTTGTAGTAGTAGGATCCATCATATCAATCTTGGTTTAGCGTCCTTCTTTGCAAAAAGGTATCTTAACGCGGAATGATCAGTGAATATAGTAACCTTTGCACCGATAAGATATGAGCAAAATTTATCGAAAGTAAAGACTACAGCCAACAACTCTTTTTATGTGGTTGTGTAATTAATCTAAGCTTCTGTGAGAGTCATACTGGCGTAATATATAGTGTGAAATACTCTTTCCTTGCATTGCCCTAATACTGCACTCACTGTAAAATCACTTGCATCACACATTACTTCAAATGGTTACGACCAATCTGGTGTAACGACAATAGGTACCTGCACGAGCTACTTCTTTATTTGTATAAATGCATCCACATATGCATCATCAAACAATAATTTTTCATTTTGCTCCAACAACGAGAACAGAGGCTTCGTAATTTTGGAGAAGTCTCGAATAAATCTATGATAAAAACCTGCGTGTTCGAGAAAACTTCGAATACCCTTTACATTAGTTGGCGGGGACAACTTCTTAATAATTTCAACCTTCGCTTTATCCGCTTCAATACCCTGACGAGAAATGCGATGACCTAGCACAATGCCTTCTGTTGCCATGAAGTGGCATTTCTCCCAATTTAGCACAAGATTTGTGTCCTCACATCGCTTTAAAACTCTGGCCAAGATGTCAAGGCATTTATCAAAAGTATTTCCATAAACAGAAAAATAATCCATAAATACCTCTAATGAGTCCTCGATCATGTCTGAAAATATTGCCATCATGCACCTTTGAAACGTGGTCGGTGTATTGTAGAGACCAAACGACATTCGACGGAAGGCAAAAGTGCCAAAAAGACAAGTAAAAGTCATTTTTGTTTGATCCTTCGGTGCAATAGCTATCTAATTGTAGCTAGAATAGCCATCGAGTAAGAAATAGTAGGCTTTTCCAACAAGCCTGTCCAGCATTTGATCGATGAAGGGGAGTGGAAAGTGATCCTTCTTTGTGGCTGCATTCAATCGTCGATAATCTATGCACACTTACCAGCTCGTAGGAATGCGAGTAGGGATTAGCTCATCCTTGTCATTACTTACCACCATGATACCACCTTTCTTAGGGACACATTGGACTGGGCTCACCCAAGTGCTATTAGAAATTGGGTAAATAATGCCCACATCCAACCACTTAATAATTTCTTTTTTTAACCACCTCCTTTATTTTCTCATTTAATCTCCTTTGTTGTTCAATTAATTGCTTTCCTTCACCTTCTAACCGAATTTTGTGCATGCAAAAAGAGTGACTAATGCCTCTAATATCAGCAATACTCCAAGCAATCACATGCTTATGCTGCTTCAATATATGGATCAATTTTTCTTCCTGAGTTGTGTTGAGGATTACAGAGATAATAACTGGCAGTGTATTATTGTTGCCAAGAAAGACATACTTCAGGTGCGTAGGTAGTGGCTTCAACTCCAAGGTATGAGCTTCTTCAATAGATGGCTTAAACACTAAAGACATTCTATTAGTCAAATCTAAAGATTCCATTTGCCATCCACGCCTAAGCTCGATGTTATGCGCTTCAGCTTTACTGTCACAGTCAACTAGAAAATCTTCATCCGATGTCACCGTAAATTCTTCTAGAATTGTTGTGCATCGCTAATTGAATTCCTCCTCAATTAATGTATCCAGCAGATCAATGTGGTAACATTCTTCTTTGTCTTTGTAAGGAATGGCCTCAAACACACTAAAAGTGACATGTTCATCATTATGTTGCATTGTCAATTCACCTTTATACACGTCGATGAGAGTGCGTCCAATGACGAGGAATGGGTGTCTCAAAATTATGGGTACCTCTTTATCTGCTTCGAAGTTGAGGATAATGAAATTCGCTGGGAACACAAACTTATCTATGCGAACTAGGATGTCTTTAATTTGTCCTTCAGGTTATGTCAATAATCTATCTGCCAATTGTAAAGTCATTGTAGTGGGCTTCATATGACCAATCCCCAATTTTCTAAATGTAGACAGCGGCATCAGTTTAATACTCACGCCTAAATCACATAGAGCTTTTCCTAAGTAATGATTTCCAATCGAGCATGGGATTGTAAACCTTCCAAGGTCTTTCATCTTAGGTGGAAACTTATTTGTCAAGACTGCACTGCATCCTTCTGTGAGCGCAATTGTCTCAGTATCAGTCAGCTTCTTCTTCTTGGATAGGAGTTTTTTCATGAATTTCTAATAATTGGGAATCTATACTAGAGCGTGCATAAGAAGGATATTGACATGCAGTTGTTTTAATGTGGTCAAAAACTGCTGATATTGTTTATCATGCTCCTTCTCTTTAAATCATTGTGGAAATGGCAACGGTATGGATACATCAGGTTGCCTTGACATAGCTGGTTGTGTTGACATTGGCAGTTGCGTCGATAATTTTATTGGTCTGATAGTAGGTATGGGAGTAACAATTAGTGGAGCCTCTTTATTTGGTTATTCTATAACTTCTTCAGATGCAACCTCCTCAACCTAATTTATGTCACTAGTGATGACAGGTGCTGCATCAGAGTTGATAGTTGGCTCGAAAGTTTGTTTCCCACTCCGAAGAGTGATGGCCTTGCAATACTCCTTCCCTTTTGAGCTTGGGTTCTTTGTACCACTGGGTAAAGTACCTGGTGGTATTGTGTTCAAATTGGAAGCTAGTTCCCCAACTATGCTTCCATTGCTCAGATAGAAGATGAATTTCCCTACATAATAGCTTCTATTCGTGTTATATGTTCACGCATCAAGGCTTCTAAAGGATCAGCTCATGGTTGTGTGTACTACTGCTGTTGTCCTTGAGTATTAAGATGTTGCATTGAAGATTGTTGTAGCTGTACACGATTGTGCGGCTGCATCTGATCTTGATGTGCATGCACTTGAGGATTCTGGTTGAAATTTTGCTACTGCTGGTTATAATTCCCTTATCAAAAATTGCCTTGACTAGATGAATTTTCATATTTGAATGTCATCGCATTCTGACTTCACCAAGGTTGTTGACTTCTTGCAGAACTGTTATAGGAATTACCATAAGAATTTCCACGGATGTTATTGATGTAGAAAGCATTTTTCGCGTGCTGTGGATAATCTTCATAACTACGATTGTCACCGCAAATTTCACAACAAAGTGTAGGGACATCAATTTATTGAGCAACTTGAATGGGCGCAACTTCACTAATCCCCTTCATGTTCTTTATCATGTTTGCTAGCGAAGACACTTGTGCACTTAGAGCAGATATAGCATCTAATTCAATAACTCTGAGATTTACTTTGACTTATGTAGCTCTAGAGATTGGATATTGGTAATTATTTTAAAAAATTCGCTCTAAAATTTTGACAGCTTCCTCGTATGTACAGTCCAACAAAGGACCATTAGCAGATGCGTCAACAGGATTTCTTGTTTGTGCATTTAGCCCGTTGTAAAATATTTCAATCTGCATCTCCTGTTTAATTTTATGCATAGGACAGCGTCGAAGAAGAGTTTTGTAATGCTTCCACATAGTTTGTAAATTTTCATCATCTAGTTGATGATATGCAGTGATTTCGTTCCTAAGATGAGCATTCATCATTGGTGGATTAAATAACAAAACGAATTGAGTTGCAAGCGCATTTCATGAAATGATTGATCCAGCAGGCAATCCAAGGAACCAGGTACGAGCCTGTCCTTGCAATGAATAAGGGAATAGTTTCACTTTCAAGTATGACTCACAACGTTTAAAATATCAAGTAATTTGTCGCTGCAAATAAGCACAGTGAAAATCTTACCAAACTTAACTCTCCTATTAGATCTAAGACTCAAACATGCACAATAACCACACCTTCCAGTGTTGGCCATGCAACATATTCAAGAACAAGTGGATTAAATTCCTTCAATCCTCAAGCAACTTTCGTTGTCTTGCTTGTTAACTAAATTTGTTGTTGCACCTTCCAGTGATAGTGACTGCAATCACACTTCCGTGGTCAAACAATTAAATCCAAAGATTAACAGTAAAGTCAAGATTGAAATAGATATCATTCAATTCTAAATTTCAAATGTACTTTCATACAACTTGAAATAACAAGAATTATCAGCGTTTAAGAACAATTGGGGCATTCTATTCCTAGTTTACTCAAATTGCTTCCTTACTCTCCTCTTGTAGTACACTTAGGATGTTCCTCGTCAAGAGCAATTTAGCCTTCTATTCTGCGTCAGGTCACCCTTGGGAAGTTAAGCTGCCATGGATGTAAGCTTTAAGAAAATATGGATTAAATAAGAAAATCAAATTTGGCCGAGCAAGAAGATCCCTTCTCTCTCCTTCTCTTCAGTATTTAATAGCAACTTCACAGTACAAGTGTCCTTCCTTTCAGATCTAGCATTCTCTGACCGTACTAGTTGGTTATACTAGCTGTACAACTCACACATTTCTAGTGTGTTAACCAGACAGCCGTCAGGTGTTGTGACAGTTCGGGCCGTAATTCTAGATCCTCCTATGCAGCGACAATTCTAGACACATTCATGCATCAATACTCTTGGATAGGTTCTTACAGTGATATCTCTAGACGCAATGCTAAACAGACTAATGCAGCGACATTAGTAGTAAAAATATCATAAATTCAAAGGAAATTAGTCTAACTTCATTAAGTTAGAAAATGCAATAACTAAATTAAAAATAATAAAAATGTTTGCTAAAGATGACCAAATGGGAACAAATTATACAATAAGTAGGGAGAAATCAATGGTTCTTTTTAATGCTATCATTATCTCTACGAAAGAGTAAGTGATAAGTGCAATGAAAACAAAGCTTAATTAAGATCATAAAAGTAACAATATTACTACACAATGGAATCTCCATTCCTAAAAGACTCTGTAACAATTGAAGGACCCATGCCCTCCACAAACAAAAGACACATTGACTTAAGGTCCTTATAATTGTCTATGTCTATAGATCATCCTTCTTCTCACTGGGAAGAACATCAATAAGAACACTTGTTGGTGCTTGGAGAATCTCCTAATTTTGGGCAATGCCTATTACAATGCTAGGTAGCATAAGGAGATCCACCTTTTATTTTTTGAAAGTTTGGGAGGAGGTAGGATCAACAACCCTACGCTATTTTTGAAGCCTACTTAGGTAAGGTTATAGCTTTCAATCATTACTTGGAAGCCTTTCTCTTGGCCCAACCATGAAGGAAGACTTTTTAGAATTCTTCAAGATATTTCATCGTGCTTGTAATCATTCGGTTGATCTCATCTATGGCTTATATTAGCCAATGACCTACCACTAATTATAATGATAATTTAGATACGTTTCGGCATTTAAAGAGCTTTTTTTCTAGATATTTTAGTATTTATTATTGCATTTTTGGTATTTAGTAGTTTAGTATTAAATATTAATAAAATAAGTGTTTTTACACAACTTTGAGTGTTAGTGCCCTCTTAGGTCGACATGTGCCTTAAGGTAGTTTTAATTTGTGTAATTGAGTTTGCAAAATGCTTAATTTAAGGCCCAATGGATGTAAGATTAAAGGACAAGTGATGCACAAGCTTCTCGAGCTACGAAAGCATGGCAAAGACTTCCAAGCCCACTATTTCAATGTCGCGTCGCGCCATAGCTTGTGTATGGAATAACATAGGGTCGACATGGAGCTCAAGTATTTCAAGGCTATTTTCGTCTGCACAATCAACTTTTTACAAAGACCTAGGATGTGCTAAAGACCTAATTCGAGCTACTAACACTTCTATAAATAAAACCTTAGGGGTTTAATGTAACTAAGTCATCTTAGACGCATCCAAAAACCCTCGTACTTTAAGAGTAGAATTTAGATTTAGATTTCTTTTATTTTTCTAAAATGCTTTGTTCTTTTCTCTTAGAATCGATTTTGATCCAAGATTTCTTTTATGCAATTGAATTTATTCAATTTATTTGCCTTTGCAATGACGATTCTCGTTATTTCAATCAAGAGATTTCCTACTCCGTTCTTCCATCTACATCAATAAGATTATTCTACATCTCTTTTCTCTTTCAATTTATTCGGGTTATTTACATGTTTATTTCAATTGAGATTATGAAAATCATAAGTAGCTAATTCCATTAGGGGATATTAATTAGTGGATGGGGAAGTGATTAATAGAGGATTAAAGGTTTGTCAATCAGATTACTTGGTACGAATTATGTGTTCTTAAACCCTAAGCTTGACAACCCTAGGAAGTAATTAAAAGTTAAATGAGATCGATAGATAAGTTTGCTGAGTAAATCGTAATTTATCTTGGTTAAGAAAGTGAGGTCGAGAGATAAGCAAGTATCAACTAATTAATTAATCAGTTAAAGGTGAGAGGTAATAATTAGTTAGTTAATAGCTAATCCACCTTAAAACCTGAATCTGAAGTTAATTACAACCCGTGAAACGAGTTAATCTTCTTATTGGTTTAATTGATTTAATCGCTCGTGTTTATTTTATTCATTTTAGTATTTAGTTTTTGATATTCATATCTTTTATGATTTATCGTAATATAGAATTTAATGATTACTATTTAGACTTATTATTGTAAAGATATTTTCAATAGATTTAATTCATCATCTTTTGGGTATGATCCTTAAACCCTATGTTTCGTTGTAACACATTACTATATTACAATTTGACCCGTACACTTGTGAACAATGCTACTTTAACTTCATACATTTTGGTGTAGTATTTTTCTAGTCAAACGTTCGCACGTTTGGCGGCGATCAACCAACCCTTAATCTGTTTAGGCCATGTCAAGATATCCAACCTATCTTTAAAGTTATTAGCGTTGAATGAAGCCATATCATTTGGGTTCCTCCTCTCTAGGTAAAATACCTAGATGAGGTCTATCTTTAGTAGATCAGCAAGGTGAATTAGAATCACAATCATATTGGCCCTTAGCAAGGTCATCTTTTATTTGGAAACCTCACTCAATTTCCATTATCAAGTTCCTTTCGTGCCATAGTAAAAGGAAAAAAAATTATTTTTTTCCCTTGCATAAATGAATCAACCATTATTTTGATGCAAGTTATTATGCTTAGCAAAAATTGGGAAGCCCATATTCTTCAAATGAAGGAAATAATAAAGCCTTTAGTAGCCCAATTTGTGAGAAAATTTAAGGAAGTACAAATTGTAAAAGCTATTTGGATGAGGCTCGTCCCCTTTCTTGTGGCAATCTAAGAAGAACGATGCCAAGTGAAACCCCCAACCAATTGCCTTAGGGCCACACTGAAAGAATTTAGCTCCTCCACTAACCACGAGTGTAGGGGCAAATGAAAACCTAGTTAAAAATATACAAATGAAGAAAAATATGATTCCCATTGTAAACAACATCGCTCAATTGATAAAAACAATCCCTAACCAGGACCTAACCACGAACTTACCTATTATGGGGATCTCCAATTCCCATAAATTGAAAATTTCGTAACATATCCTCTATGGTACTTGTGCGAAGAAATTTGATCATTGGTAGTAAGGAAATCTTATTGGATTTTCTATTTTCCCTTATCGATTTTTTTAATTGAATATGCCATTACCAATTATGAAGTAAGATAAATAAGAAAACAAACATACAAGCAAAAGATAGAAAACTTCCTAAAGGTAAGAAATCATAAAAGGCAACAATGCAATAAGAAAAAAGGTTTAATAAGGAAGAAGGAAACAATTTCAATAATTCTGAAAGAAGATAAAACCGAATGAATGAAACTCGAAGAACTAATAGAAGTGAGTCCATTCTTAAAAGTTTTAAGGCCCTTATTTGTAGTGAAAGGTTTAAGTTTTCAAATGGAAACAAAGTGACGAAAGAGGTATTCTCAAGCCAAGTAACCATTGGCCAAAGAAGTAATGCCATGTAAAAATCTAACAATCATATTATTTAAAGATGTCGTTTTGAGTCTCAAAATAGTTGTGGAGTAATCATAAACTCCACTATCGCTAGTCCAAACGATAGAGACCTCACATTCGCATAGAAAAATGACACAACATCACCCCAAAAATACGATATTAAAGAAGCTCTTTTTATAAGATTCTCTTTGACTAGGGGCAATTATTATATCCTCACACTTAAACACCCTTTCGTCATGGATAGACCTATTAATGGGTCAGGCAACCCGCTCAATCCAACTTGGGTTAAACTTGGACAATAATTTTTGAATCTTGAATCGGGCTGACAATAATAAAAAATATTTTCAAATTTAAATGTAATTATAAAATTATATAAAAGATTAATATAAAAATATATTTGCAAAATTGTATTAATTTTAAACAATAAAAACATGCTTTTTGGGTGGGATGGTCCAGCCTAAAAACAAGCTTGGGCTTGAATTTTTTTTTGGAACAAAACATGATCTAACGTAATTTGGCCCATGAACAACTTCAATCATGGAGAGAGAATTATAACGACACCACCAAGGACAACCATGACATCGGATACAATTTCATTAATACTTACAACTTTCCAAACTCACTAAAGAAACAATAATGATAAGAGAGACCTCTTGCAAACTCTTGTTCTTATAAATACCCCTCTTCCAAGATCATGGGAGGACACAAACAAAGAGAGATCAAGAAACGAACAAAGAGAGATCCAGACACTCACACAAGTCATTGTTGGAAAATATGGACATCGTATATATAATAAGGATAATTACATGTTATTATTTATTATCATAATAGTTTAGTCCAAATTAAAAGTGATCTAATTTGATTAAAATTTATTAGGCTTTAATTATTAAATAAAATATGGGTCAAATATGTGTAGAAAATCTAATAACTAATTTCTAATTGATGATGTGCTAATTAGAAATTAGGGCTAATGTGCCAAAATTATTAGGGTTATGGCCCCCAAATTACAGAACAAGCTAACTTTTCTAATATCCCATCTTTAAAAGAAAGAGAGTCACTTTCTTTAGATTACTTGTGTGCTAATTTAAAATATCAAAACCTCAAGATTCGTAAATTTCAATAAATCGATGAATTCAGGTACACTTCAGCATCTAACTTTGTTCTTGATTTATTCTAACAACCATCACTATACCAAATCTCCATTCCTAAGTCTCGACACCAAGTACAGTGTGAACCACCCTTATAGTATACTTCTAAGACATTCTCTAACTCAATTATTTATTATAATAATGTTGAAATAAGTGTGTACACAAGCACATGATTTCGCGTCGTAATCTTCAATAATTGAAAGGAAATCCACCCGTGTGATAGTCACAATGTTCCAACTTTCAGAACGTAATTGTTTCAATCAATATCATTTAAAGCCCAACCAATCTCCAAATAAAGCCACAAAACAAATATCTGAGCTCAACCGACTTCAGGAGGCAAAAATTCTAAACCACAAAAGCAGAAGAATAATGATAATAAATATCATCATATGCAAATCTTTTATCAAATGTATCTCCAACTTCATGGAAGTCTTTTTCCAAACACATGGCGTGCATCTTCATCATTATTGAAGGCCCCTCCCTAATCAATGACGTAGCACATCACCAATTCTTTCTTCTATTCCAAACAGCCTTACCATTCATTTATAGGACAGATCTTTTCTTGAAACAACGTACTATGCATGAGTCAAATTATTAGAATCCCGAAAAAGCTTGTCTGACATGCGTTCATGAATCGCTTTCCGTTGGTTGCCCCTTGAATCTGGTTTGGCATTACTTGCCTATTTTTTGCATCTGGACATCAAGCAGCATTGTGAAACAAGTAGGAGTTATTAGTATTCATGATTGGCAGTGGGCAGACTGAAGTTTAGATGTATATATCTCAGATGATATTTACGATATGTATTTAGATATTACACCCCTGATTTTTATCAGTATTCTTTCATGATTGGCAGTATTATAATTTAAGAATGAACCGATATTATAGCCAAAAGGGAACCGCCATTGAGATATTGAGCTATATTATTGTTGTACCTATATTATTGTTGTATATATAAATAATATATATTATATAAAGTATTTTTAAATAAAATTTCTATAGTCTATCTATAATGCATATATAATATAATATAAAAATGAGTTTGAAAAAAAGTCAAATGATGAGAATATTTTTATTTTTTTATCATATTATTAAATTTATATTTTAAAAAAGTTGAAGTAAAATAGAAGTTGTGACAATTAAATATTTAAAAATAATTATAATTTTCATCCGAATGCACCCGTGGTCTTTTTTTTCCATCCATAATCAAAATTAGGCTAGCCTCATTTAAAATTTTCATATCCGATCCAATAGGCCCCACCTCATCCAACTTGGATAGATTGGATTTACCTGTCAGATTCAGTCCCAGACTACTGCCAGCGAATCGCATGAAATTAGCAAAATTAGCTTGCAAATTATTTACCCCTTGATCACAGCCCAATTCCCAACCATTAACTCCCCAAATCCCACCTGGTTCCCTTAACCATATACTACCACCGGTCAACGTTTTCTTCACCGGAGCCTTAATGGAAAGGTCCCATCCCATCGGTAACTCTTGACTGCCCTTCACCAATCGAACCGGACAGAAGCTTTCACCGTGACCCAAACGGCCAGAAATAAAGCAAAAAGTTGTTAATCTTTCATATTTGAACATGGCAAAAATTTCTTTTTGTTTGGCTAAGATTAACTTCTTTTTCCTCTTCAACGGTTGACGAATGTCTACTAACACCCGAACCCGCATAAAGGTCCTCAAACCAGCAGCCACCGCCTTTGCATCGTACTCAACAAACTCACCTATAAAAGCACCAAACTGTCTCGCCATTTGCTCCGTATACATTCCGACGGCAGATTATGAATCTGAACCCAAAACGCAGCTTTCAGTAAAGGAATTTCTAACGGGTCTAAACCCTCTTTTAATTTTTCAAACACCAAAAGGTGATTATTAAAGGTCCACGGTGACCCATTAACAATTCTGGTCAAAGCAGCCTCACAATAAAACCGAAACAGAAATCTTTTTTTCTTCAATATTAGTTATAGTTACCCCTCCCAAAGGGTGCCAAAGATTAGCCAAGACGGTTTTCATGGATAAAAAATTAATCCAGGTTGCTGTTAAGAAATAACCCACCAGACACAAATCTGTCAAATCTTCGATTGCCTCCTGCTCCTAATCAACCACCCAGCCATCCACCTCTCCACTCTCCTCTTCATCCTCCAGTGGAAACTCCGCAAGTGCTTCCTCCATACAGAAACCTTGAAATCAGAACAACTGTTTACTAACACGAAACCAACACCATACAGAAGAGAAATGCTACCATAGAGCATATAAAGAAAATGCTACCTCAGAGCATACTGAAAATCAGTCTATGGCTGGTAACAGGTTTCAAACGGCTGAAACTGTTGAGCAGGTCAACCGAAAATTATGAAAATAATATGTTGGAACATCCGAGTATTGGGGAATCCGTGGAACGTTCGTAGAATTCAGCATTGGCTGAAATAATATCGTCCCCAAATTATTTTTCTTATTGAAACGAAAGTTGATTCTAGACGGATGAAGAGGATTAAAAGGAAGTTTGGATTTTTTCGTGGAATTAATGTGGTTGTTGAAGGGTCGAGAAGGGGTCTATGTTTAGGATGGAAGAATGGTTATCGAGTTGATCTTGGTAGTTTTAATGCTAGCCATATTGATGTTACGATTAAGGGTAGTGATACAGGTTTTGATTGGAGATTAACTGGTTTTTACGGGACGCTAGACGGACGACGAACGACAGACTCATAGGAACTTCTAAAAATTTTGAGTGGTCGAAGCAATCATCCATGGGTGGTTATGGGTGATTTCAATGAAATAGTGTCCAACCAAGAAAAGCAAAGTGGTCGGCTTCGGGACGAATGTCAAATGGAAAGTTTTCGAAATGTCTTGGCAGAATGTGGATTGACGGATATGGGTTATCATGGGCGTTAGTATACATGGGAGATTGGCAATTTTGCATCCAACAACATATGGGAGAGACTAGACAGAGACGTGACTTCGGCGCTTGGTATGGTATGTTTCCTAACTATACTGTCTCTCATTTGAATTGCTCAATTTCAGATCATTGTCCCATTCTCCTTGACACTGCCGATTGTGCATCATGGGACGAGATTTTCTAGTTTTAAATTTGAGGAGGCATGGTTACTTGAAGATGATTGTGAGGCTGTGGTTTCTAAGGGGTGGACTGATTACGCACATCTTAATTTTATTGAGAGATTAAAGATGCTGGGAAAGATAATGACAGAGTGGGCAAAGGTGAGAAGAAAAACTAACAAAAGGGCCTCTAAACGTCTAAAGTCAAGGTTGAGTCTCTTTTTAATAATGATGTTGACGATGAGGCGCTAAAAGAAATTATTGAAGCTAAACTTGCTTTGAATCTTGAAATAGATAAGGAAGAAATTGCTTGGGCCCAACGCTCTCGTACAAATTGGTTACGGTATGGAGATCAAAATACCTAATTTTTTTCATCATTTTGCTAATTATAGAAGGCGCCTTAATCGTATTCTGAAATTAAAAGATGATACTGGAGCTATTCGGGAGGAAGAGGATAAGAAGAGGATTATTGCTATGTATTTTCAGGATATTTTTACTAGCAGAGGGAGTAATAATGTGAATGATATCTTGTCTGGAACTGAACCAAAAAATTGATAATGGGATGAATGAGCTTCTTGGAAGGGATTTTTCAAAGGATGAGATAAAAGATGTTGTAATGAGTATGTGACCTACAAAAGCACCAGGTTTTGATGATTTTTCGACTATTTTTTTCCATAGATTTTGGCTTATTATTGGGGAGAAAATGTCAAAATTCTGTCTTTTGGTTTTAAGGGGGTAGCTCTCTTTGGAGGAGGTCAATTTTACGCAAATCATTTTAATTTCTAAATCAAATAATGCTGATTCCATGGCAAGGTTCTGGCCTATAAGTTTATGCTCGGTGGTGTATAAGGTTATAGCAAAGACAATTGCAAATTGACTTAAAAGTCTTAGATGTGTATCGATGAGGCACAATGTGCCTTTGTACCGAGCCATCCATCTCATTTTCGATAATATTCTTGTTGCGTATGAGGTGATGCATACTTTGAAGAATAAACGAGTTGGTAGTAAAGGATCATTTGCTTTAAAACTCGACATAAACAAAACATATGATTAGTTGGAGTGGGGGTTCGTGAAAGAAGTGATGCTTAAGATGGGGTTCAAATTACAACTAGTAGAATTAATTATGAATTGTATTTCATCAGTGTCTTATTCGATCTTGTTCAATGGTGATGCGACTCATACTTTTAAGCCGACAAGAGGGTTACGTCAGGTATGCCCTCTCAATCCTTATTTAATTCTTTTCTGTACAAAAGGTTTTTCGTCTCTCCTTAGATAGACTAAACAAGAAGGTTCTATGAAGGGGGTTAAAGTCTGTAGAGGCAATTCATCTGTGACGCATCTGTTTTTTGCCGACGACAGTATCGTTTTCTAGGAAGCTATAGAATTTGGAGTAACGTTATTAAGAGAATTCTTGAGTTGTACGAAAAAGCCTCGGGTCAACAGGTCAATTTTACAAAGTCTCAAATTTTTTCAGCTCTAATACAGACGACAGTATGTGTTAGCAATTGGTACATAATCTAGGGGTTCGACGGGTTTTTAATACGGAACGCTACTTGGGTCTTCCTACTTTGGTGGGTCGACGGAAACGTGAGGCTTTCACTATTTTATGCAACAGAATGCGGATGAAAATCAATAATTGGAGCACTCGTTTCCTCTCTCGAGGAAAAGAAGTTTTTATTGAAGTTATTTTGCAAGCGTTGCCAACATATTCTATGTCGTGTTTTTTACTACCAAAATCTCTTATGTTATGAGTTAGAGCAAATAATATGTAGATTTTGGTGGCAAAAAAGTTCGCAAAAGAAAGGAATGCATTGGTGTCGTTGATTAGATCTTTGCTACCCGAAGGATCTGGGTGGGATGGGTTTTCTAGATCTTTGTAAGTTTAATGTGGCTCTACTTGCAAAACAAGGATAGAGGTTTTTGATTAATCCTGAGTCTCTAGTTGCACGTATTTTTAAAGCATGTTATCTCTAACACGGATTTTTATGGAGCACAATTAGGAGCTTACCCTTCCTACGCTTGGCATAATATTTATCCTGCTAGGTGATTGCTGGAATCTGGCACTGGTTGGTTGGTAGGGGACGGATCAAAAATTTCAATTTGGCAGGACAACTGTCTTCCCATTGATTCTGGCGAAAGAATCCAATGCACAAGGATTAGTCCTTCTGTACATGTGGTAGCAGATTTGATTAACTCAGAGAACAGAATTTGGAATGAAGACATTCTTACCAATGTTTTTTATTCTAAAGATGCTGAGGCCATTCGTTGTATCCCTCTTTCTCGAAGTTCCACAAAGGATAGCTTGGTTTGGAAGAGAGACAAATCTGGTGAATATACGGTACGTAATGGCTATCAAAGTCTACTCTCTCAGCAATTACAGAAGATACAACCAGTGATAGAAAAAATATTTACAACAAACTTTGACAACAAAAAATACCAGCCAAGATTAAAATTACAGTATGGAGGATGTTACATAATTTTATTCCTTCTGCTTCTATCCTATACAATAGAAGAATTGCTATATCCCCTATTTGTCCGAGATGTGGAGTAGATTCTGAGACCTCTATGCATGTTATTACGAGTTGTGACCCTGCACAATAAGTTTGGGAAAAGGTGGGTTTTAATAGACAAACTGATCGAACACCGGATAATATGTGGTCATGGTTTGCTACTACAATTCAAGGCACAGAGGAAATTACCTACCAACGTATCCTGATTACCATTTGGTCCTTGTGGCACGCTCGGATTCAACACGTCATGGAAGGAAAACAACAAACAGTTCAGGGCATTGTTGGTAAAATTGAAAGTTTAATGAGGGACTTGGCTGAGATTCGAGTCAGATTACCTAAGTTGGGGGACCAGTTACCCTTGTGTGGAAAGCCCCTGATGGTCAAGCTGTCAAGGTTAATTTCGATGTTGCGTATAGAATAGCTGATCGTGAATCTTGTTCTGGGTTTGTGATCCGAGATGATTTGGAATTTGTTCTGGGCAGTGGCTTCCAAATCAATAAACATGTTGTCGATGTATTTTCTGTAGAAGCTTTGGCTGGTCTACAAGCTTTGCAATTTGCCTGAGCAATGGGTTTTCCAAGGTTGAGGCTAAAGGAGACTCCCGGACGATAATCGCGAAAGCGCAAGCGGGAACTATGGACAGATCTGAAATAGGGAATTATATTGCTGAAATTAGGGATTTTGTGAGATTTTTTTTTTACTGTAATCTCTTTCAATCATTCAGATAGAAGAGAAAATATGACTGCTCGTATAATAGCTTCACTGGGATTCAAGTATGGTAATGACAGATTTTGGGTGGAAGATTTACCTGTTGAGGCGCAGGTCGTGGCTGATCGAAACAAAACCAAGCTGGGATTTAGGAGTTGATCTTCATTGCTGCCCGGTATTTCGGGGAGGGATCGACGATCGGAGATGCAATGTAACAAGATTTTAGCTTCTGAAGAAGATGAATGGCACTCCTGTGGGAGGGATGGGAATCGTCCCCTCTTATTCCAAGGCAGTTTCTTTTGAAACCAGTTACTTTCATTTATTTATTTATCTGTTTTCTTTATTTTAATTTTGTTGATGTTGACTGATTGGATGGTCCAGTGCCACGTGTTGGGGCTGATGTACTTGGTTTTATTTATTGTTTAGTAAAAGCAAAAATAATAATTATAATTTATTAATTGAATTTTAATTGGATTGAAATATGTGTTGTTATGACAATTAAACATTTAAATAATTATAATTTACTGATTGAGTTTTAATTCAATTCGTATGGGTATTATTGTGACATTTAAACATTTAAAAATAATTATAACTTATTGATTGAGTCTTAGTTCGATTGGCATAGGGATTGTTTTCAATATAGAAAGACGTGAGTTCAAATGCGTTAAAGTACTTTATCCTCTTATTTATGAGCTATAATAAAATTATTCAATAATAATAATAATAATTTAATTTACAACTATTAATTAAAAATGTTGTTATTTATAATATATATAAAAACACTCGTTTGTGAAACATATATTTAATTTAGAATTATTAATTAAAAATGTAGACGTAAAATAGAAGTTGTCATAATTATACTTCTAAAACTAATTATAATTTAAACAAGTTTGATGTAAATAAAGTTTGCATAATAATAATAATAATAATAATAATAATATAACTTACAATTATTAGTTAAAAATTATTATAATTTAATTTTGATATTATTATAAAAATAATTTTTTAATTTTTTAAAAAAATATTGTGCTAATATTATTTATGTAAAATAAAATTATTAATTGGATAAAACTCTAAGCATCTTAATTACCACTTAATTTGTATTAGAGTTATATAGCAATTAAAATTTAACTTTAACTTTATAAATACCATTCAATACTTAACTATATTCAATCAAATAGCATATAAGAAAAATTACTCGTCATAAAATGAGATTGTTAGCAATAATAAGTTAGGATTATATAAAAAAGAATGAAACATTAAAGGAATGAATCTTCAAAGAGGTAATATCAAATCATATTATAACAACAATAACACTAAAGAGAGATAAAATATTATTTTAATTGATGATGAAATAATAAATATTATGATAATATATTTTTAAAATTTTTGTAGGTTGTTTATACTATGTGAAGCAATCAATATTAAATCTATTTTTTATTTATCTTTTATTTGTTTAGTGCATGTGGAAAAGTTTTGTGAGTTTGTTTTGAAAAGAAATTAAAATTTAAACAATTATTTTTAATAATTATTATTATATGTGACTTTTAATTTAGTGTAAATATTTTTATATATAGTTACAAATTTGTATATTATTTTATTAGTTTTATGTATTAATTCAATTTTTATTATTTTTAAAAATTTTATTTTATTCTCTTAATTAATTTTTAAAATTAATCGACTTTTAGTATAAATTGAATTAATCCTCATGTAATTAGCACAAATAGAAGTTAGTATACTATTAAAGTTTTATGTTATTTATAATATGTTGTAGATAATTTCTTATGAAAAATAGTGTGTAAGTGGTGATCGAAATAACGACAGAAGTGAGTATTTTGGATGACACTTCGATAAATAATACAAAAATAAAGCATAGAAATTATTTACACAATTCGATTTCATTATATCTGCGTAGCCTAACATAGTGAGTAAATCATTATCTTTGGTCCCAATACAATAATGAAAAAGAAAGAAAGAATGTAATATAAAATTGAAGAGAAGTGTCTAAAAGGAAAGGTTGCATACTTTCAAAAAGGCACATAGGTACCTCTTAGTGCTCTATATATAGAAACTAGAATCAGAATTAAGCAATCAAATTAAGTTAATCAATTCTTAGTGAATTATAAAATTATTCTTTTCTTTTGAGGGTTTATCTGGATTCATTCTAATTTAAAATAATTTGTAGTGTAATATGAATTGTTTCATTTGAGTAAAGACATTGTATCTTTATAATAATATTTATTGATATTTTACAAATGATAAGGAAATAACTATTCTTAGCAAAGTTTCCTAAAATCATCTTACCTTGACAAAATATCGATTTTTAAATCTAACCAAATTTTTTATACAACAATTAGAATTGTTATTACTATAAAAAGTATTTTTTTTTCAAAAGAACGAGTATTGTAGTCAATTTGAATTGCATGGTGGTTAACAAAAGAAAGATTGGATGATAATGGTGATGGTAATGATGAAAATGTATAAGATTTTTGGTTTAATAATGGTTTGATTTTTTGTTCTAGAAAAAAACAGTTATGATTAACATGTAATTTTCGTTAATATTCTTACTGAGAATAAACTAAACGAAAACAATTACAAGGATTAGAAAAGAAATCTCAACATTGTCTTAAGTTATGAGAAATATAAGAAAGTCCCTGATACTAAATGCCCTTCAGCTACCCAAGCTGAGGCAAGAACGTGTTGGCAAGAATCTATTAAGATAACTTGTTGCTATATACAAGCAAGTGTGACTAGCACTCTTCAAAAGTAACTAGAGAGCTGTGATTCTGCTAAAGGAATGATTGATAAACTAGAGGGCATGTTCGAAGGCCAAGTTGTTTTGGCTCGACAATCCGCAATAACTAGTTTGATGAATGCCTTGTTGAATCTGGTGTTTTAAATGTAGTATATTCATTTTGTATACATGTATTTTTTTAACAAATTGGCTTAACAAAAATATCCATAAATTACATTAATAAATTTGTATATTGTCCTAGATGTTTTTTCGTGCAAAGCAAAATAAAAGCAAATATTGACTCACTGGTTATCTAATGTTTAACTAATACTAAGTGGCATTACGTGGTCAGACCATAATATGAAAAGACAACTTGTATTAGTAGATGAACCTAAACATGTCGTTAGTCTAATCGAAATGAGAAAACCAATTGAAATACTAATATGTCGTCTATCAAGCCTAATTGGGGAGATGCTTTATCTTAAGCATCGAAGCGGGATGACTCCCAAAAGATAGAGACATATATGTGATTGACTGGACTAACAGTCCATCGGGCAAAACCCAAGTAGAATAGATCCTAAATTCGTTTTTGAATTTATTCATTTTTTACGTTCATAGTGTGACATACATTAATCTTGAGTGGATGATGAATTATGTATGCATTACTCCTATACTTTGATGTAAGTAAAAGCTTGAGTTCAAATGGATAAGGAATTGAATGTAACACCCAGAACCCGTTACTATCGCCAGTTAGGGTTCCGGGGTCTTTCCAATCATTTACTGTTAAATGAATCTCTAATATCACATCATTTCAATATAATAAAATAAAATAAAATATCATGCACATATAAACTTAAATAACAACATAATTCATTTAGGGTAAAAATGTCATTTCACAAATCTGAGGGACTTTTACCGGTACCTGTTGGACAAGTATCAGTAGAAATCAAGTCAGTAAGCAATTTAAAAATAGTTGTAGTTTCCTACCTGTAGTTGTGGAGGTTCTACCAATACAAATATGACTTCTACCGAACAATCTACACTTCTACCCTATAGCTAAGAAGTTTTACCCTGTAGCTTCTACCGATACAAGTATTCAGACTATCGATACTACTATGTCCAAAACTACCAATACTTTTGTAATGCTACCGATACAATGCAAGTCAATGCCAAAGTCTTAAATACCCTGTACTTCTACCGATACAAGCATCAGTACTACCGAAACAAGTATGTAGATTTCAAATATGTACCTAAATCTTCTAAGTTTACAACTAAATGATACCAAACTTTCATCAATTCACAGCACAAAATATACAATTTCACATGAGAAAGGAGCATAACAAACCAATATTCATGGGTTCATAAGGCATTATACCATAAGCATATATGTCTATTTGAAATATTAACAAAACTTACAAAATATAGGTTCAACATTCAACCAAGTCATTGTCATTTTACAACTCATTCAAAATCAAGTACTAATGAAGATAACAACATCCTAGTACATGCCATATAACCAAGTGATGTAAATACTACCGAACGAGCTCTTGAGATAGTGTGATTTCTTGAGGTGATCTAATCTTCTAACAGCAAAATAGAATCTACAAAACAAAAACAATTCCATAGGTAAGCTTTCATAGCTTAGTAAGTTCGTAGAGTTTAACAAGTTACCAAATATCAAGTCTTGAACAGTCTATAACTCAATCGAACCAGGGTAGGACTTTACTTCAACAAGTTATAACCAAAATTTCATCCTCTTGTCTGAACCAACTCTGTTACCAGTATACGACACTGCTCACACAAGCTGATGACGACTCACAACATATGCGATACCTCAGCCATTGATATGGTATCTATATATATAACTGTTCCCTAACGATGTTGCTCACACAAGCTATTGAGAATATGCTTTTATGCATAAATCTTAGCCAATGTAGGCCCATATAATTCCATTTCCAGGATTCTTTTCAACTTTTTCCCTATTCATGAAGCTGCTCACACAAGCTATTGAGAATCCGCAACAAATGCAGGACCTCATCCATCGCATCGGTTCAAAACACCTGCTCAAAGCTTGATATCTCTTTCATTTTCTGCCTTCGTATTTCTTAAACTCAGGAATCATATCTTGCTTGTAACAGATATAAAGAATATAAATAAAGTTCTATTTGAATGTAAATTTAACGTTACGAACTTACCAGAGTAAATTGCAGTTATCGATAAGCTTGAGGAACTATTTTGCTAATTTTCCTTTTCCTCGATTCGTGACACGATCGTAATCTAACATAATAAATCATCCAAATTTCTCATTAAATCATGTAATTAAATCATTTAATAAAATTTGGTCCTTTTTAGGAAATTTACGAATTTACCCCTAACATTTTACTTTTATTCAATTTAGTTATTAAACACAAAACATGCAAAACAATCATTTTCTTTCTAAACCCATAACAGCCGAATGGTCCAAGCCTTCACACACCCTACAATTCATTTATTTCACACCAAGTATACACAATGTCATCATTTTAACATTTTAATCCTTAAACCCTAATTTAATCAAAAATCATTTTAAAAAAATATCAAACCCAATCAGCAAGCATACAATCCATCATAAGCTTCCAAGAACAAGCATATTCAACAATGGTAAAATTTATAACATTTTTATAGATTCACAAATTAATCCTTGGGTTAGCTAGATTAAGCTAATACGGACTCAAAAACATAAAAATTACTAGAAATGGTCAAGATTTACTTACCCAAATCAACGTTCAAAGATAAAAAAATGGAAAACCCTAAGTTTTCTTGTTTTGGCCGTGAAGAAGAAAGAAAGAATAGATGAAAATGTCATTTTTTCTTCTTTTAATTTCATATATATATCCATGGCAATTTTGTAAATATTTGGCCTCTCATAATTAACTTAATTAATCTCTTACTTAACCTTAATTAATCCTACTTATAATTTTCATATCTCATGATAATCCAACCACTAAAATGTATTGGTTAATTTAACTATTTGGTCCTTCTAATTAAACAATTCTATCTTTGCACCTTTTATGATTTAATCTTTTTTATTTAATTAATTATCTAATCGACGGAATTTCCTAACAAAAGTTTCATATGACACTAATGACATCATAAATATTAAAATAAATAAATTTATGACTCGACTCTTCAGAGTTGTAATCCCAAAATCATTGTTTCCGACTCCATTGAAAACTGGGTTGTTACATTGAAAGTTGGTGTAACACCCCTCACCCGACCTGATCACCAAGTCTGAGCTACAAGATGACATATTCGTTTTCAAAGAAAATATAGTCATTTTACAACAAAACATTCATATGCACATACAATTCAATGTTAAACACACTTATTTATGGAAAAACAATAACAAATTGAATCTTAATTAAGCTTACGAAAGCTCTTTTGTTAACTTGATTACAAAATAAGACCAAATTGCAAAGTTTTAAAAGTTCAGGGCAAACTTCATGACGTCATCGATTCCACATCGGGACATCGTCAAAATAGTATGTCACATCATAGCGCCAAGTCACTCGACATCATGACATCAGTTACTATTGGCCAACGTTGCAACAAGAAAGTGTCATCATCATGGATTACCTTTCTGCCTTCAAGTTTAAACTTTTTACAATGGTTTGAATCCCACAACTAGATATATGATTGATGCAATAGCTGGTAGAATATTGAATAACAAAACACCTGAGGTAACTCAAGAGTTTATTGAGGAGATAACACTGAATATTTATTAGTGGCGAGCTACGAGAGTAAAACCTGTCAAGGCAGCCGAAGTTCTTTATATTGATGAAGTTTCTATGTTGGCAAATCATGTTGAAGCTCTTGGTTTGAAAATTGATGGTTTGAATTTTTCTAAGCAGGTGAACTTGGTAATCCAATGTGATGCGACTGGAGCGGGGATGATTAATTCATAATATTCACCCTTCAAGTCTAACATGGAGCATGAGCAAGTCGACTTTATGGGCAATAATTATAATGCAGGATGAAGGAATCATCCAATTTTCTTGAGGTGTTCAAGGAAATCAAAGGTCACAACCCCTTTCAGGTTTTCAACAACCTTATCAATAAGAAAAGAAACCAAACATTGAGGAGATATTAGCTAAATTTATTTCGATGTTCAAAACTAGATTTCAAAATACAAAGACAGCTCCAAAAAATCAGCAAGCATCAATTCAAGGGCTTTAAAATCAGATTGGACAACTTACTAAACTGGTTTCAGAGAGACAGCAAGGTAGCTTACCTAGTAACACTGAGACTAACCCAAAGGAACAAGTCCACGCATAAAAGAACAATATGGTAAATTTCTTAAGCTTTTAAAAAATTACATATTAACTTACATTTTGTTGAAACTCTTTCGTAGATTCCTAAATATGCGAAATTTTTAGATTTGTTAGCAAATAAAAGGAAGTTAGACGACTTGTCAACTTTGGAGCTTAATGAGGATTGTTCAGCCATTCTCCAAAACAAACTACCCGACAAGCTTAAAGATCTAAGGAGTTTTACTATTCCTTGTCTTATTGGTAGTTTAAATGTTGAAAAAAGCTTTGGTTGATTTGAGGGCTAGTATAAATGTTATCTCTTATAAAATGTTCAAACAACTTGGTCTCGAGGAACCAAAACCCATTAGGATAAGTATTCAATTAGCTGACTGATCAATTAGGTATCCTAGAGGTATTACTGAGGATGTACTTGTGAAAGTTGATAAATTTATATTCCCTATTGATTTTGTTATATTGGATATGGATGAGGATATGAAGGTACCCCTAGTATTAGGTTGACCCTTTTTAGACACTTCTAGAACTGTTATTGATGTGGGTAATGGTGAACTTGTGCTGAGTGTAGGTGATGAAAAGGTTACTCTTCAAATAGTTGATTTTGTGTTAGAGTTCCTAATAAGCTAGATGACACTCTTTGTTATGTTAATGTTAGTAATCATGTGGCTCAATGCAACGCGTAGGTTTGTACAAGTGTACACAGTCGTTATCAAGTAATAAGTAACTAAAGAGTTATCGTCTCCACCGGGACTATATATGTTAATCGATATTTTGTAAAATTAAAGTTAACAACTTGGTCGTAAAAACACAATATATTTGAGAAAAGATGTTAATTAAAATTAAACAAATATAACTAAACGCAATTGATCCCTAAATGAAATTAAACCTGATATGATAACTAACTAAATGAATGAATGGTTTTAGTAGCAGAAAACAAAATCTCAACAATCAATAACATGCATAGGCTAGGACAATTACATTAATCAACTCAATTCATTCTTATCATGCTTAACAGTATTTGGAAAACATTCCATGGCAACTCGATCTTTCATGGGCTTGGAAACCAAATTAAGTCCTTTCAGAATCTTTTACTTAGTAAACTACGCATTTTACTGATCATATTAAACTAAGGGTTTCTTAGTAATCATGCGAAGTAATAGGGACTAGGTCGGTTTGAAACAATTTAATCCTATAAACCTAAAAGACATTCAATGTAACAGAGCTTGATCAAGTTATTACAAACCTTCAATTCATTCTGGGTCGGATATGAATTAAGCATGCACGTTTAATTATTTTGTCTATTAGACGATGTCTGGTTCAAATCACTCAACTAATTCTAATGCATCCAATCACGTATGAATGAAATACATACTTGAATTTAATTCAAAACATGATCGATTGAGGCACAAGTATTATAAGCATGAATCAAATGAATTTTATTAAATTAATGCAATCATCCTAGCTTAAACAAAATTAAGCTACCATTGTTGATGACAAGATTGAAGAACACATAGCAAACATAATGAATTTAAATAACAAGAAGGGAAAGAATAAACTCTATCGAAGTGGTTGTCTTGCGAACTACAATTGAAGATGTACTCCTTCGATCCTTACTTTGCTCCTTTACGTGTTCGAATAATATCCATCTCAAGGTGATAAAAATGAAGAGACAAGTGGGGAGTGAATGGTGCAGCTCGATGAATTAGATGAATGGCGAACAAAGGCTGATGAGAACCCAAGAACTGTCAAGGAAATAACTAAGCAATGCCACAGTGTGCATGTAAAGAGGATGAACCAATTCAAAGCTAGGGACAAAGTGTTGTTAGACTAATCAGATTCATGAATGTTCCCTTTAGAGCTTAAGTCAAGAGGGTCGAACCCATTTGTGGTACAAAACATATTTCCATATGAAACTATTGAGGTAACACACTCTAATTACAGCACATTTAAGGTAAACAATTATCGTCTCAAACTTTATTTTAGTGTAATAATGATAACGAGAGAAAGGAGCTTCGGCTCCAAGATCTTTCTTAACCATTAGCTTGAAAAGGAAAGTCAAGCTTAAACTCTAAATAAGCGCTTCTCGGGGGGCAACCCGAGTGTTTTTTATTTTTTATGTATTTTAATTAAATGTTATTATAAAAAATTTCAAAAAATAATTAAAATAAAAAAATTACTACACTTATTTTTATTACTTTTAAAAAAAGGAAAAAATTTAAAAAAAAACGTGATCCACATGGTTTGGGATGATTCACATAGCCTGGGCAAACAGCCGTGTGCATACTGCAGCTAATTTTTTTCTATTTTATTTTAACCCACGAGGGCACAAAGAGTTACATGGTCCGGCGACACGATCGTGTGACCCACACGGCCTGGCACACGGGATGACCTCGCACACAGACGTGAGAGAAGCAAACATACACCCCGCACGGCCTGACAAACGGGCATGTCCTAGACCGTGTGGATACTAGACTTATTTTTACCTATTTTTGAAACATCACACGGACTAAGATGAACCACATAGTCTGGCCACATAGTCGTGTGGCTCACATGGCCTGGCCACACGACCATGTGGCTCACATAGCCTTGCACATGGCCATGTACCTTTTTTCCCCTTTTTAAAGCTAGTTTTTTTTATTTTTATTATGCATTATACTTTTATTCTTTTGTCGATTGTTTTTCTATTTTATTATCTCTTTATCTTCTTATTCATTTTTGTCTATTTTCTTATTAGTTTGCTCGAAAAAATGTACTTCATTAGATTCGCTTATGATTTTGATTTTCATTATTCTAAAGAAATCATCCAAATTCAAGGCAATTTCAGTTCTCTCTCTCCCTTATGATATTTTGTTTATTCTGTTATTATAATTGTTTGTACATTGAGGGCAATGTACATATTAAGTGTAGGGATGTTTATATGTTTATGCGATAAAATCCCTAAATTGTTGTTTTTTTTAAGTAATTTTCTCACAGCTATCATTGAAGTATTTTTTTTTTAATTTGGAGTTTTTATTGATTCTATTTTGGGATTTATTTGTGGATGTTTATGCATTGGTTGATTTAGACTTTAAGACACGAGAGCATCAAGCATGATAAGTTGTTTTACAGAAATTATTATTTTAGGTTGTTTCCCTGAACTAAAGCATTTCCTTGAAATTTTAAATTTTCAAGTTTAACATCAAAACCATAATTTTTTGTGAGCTTTTGAGTATATAGAGCATACATTTTATTTCGTGCACATTTTAATTTTGGTTGCGAGTATGTCAACATGATTTATTATTCTAGAACTTGCTTTGATTATGCATGTCGACACCACATTATTGATTTGGTATACTGAGATTATAGAGACACTTAGGACTTAACCCACTTAACTTGTAAAAAATCTTATCTATTGTATTATCCCTTAGTAAATTTATTATTTTTATTGACTCCCTTTTTGTCGAGATTTAATTTGGTTAATTGTCTGACTATGTTTTATCATTTGCATTGTTCCATATTACTTTGTTCTATAAAAATCAAAAAGAAAAAAATATACATAAAAAAATTAATTGAGCTTGAATTGTTAGTTTCATATTCTGTTGAAAAGCTCGTTTTCATTTTTTATTTCTTATTGATGTAAATTCCTTTAATTCAACAACTGCTTTTTTCTAGTTTGGTAACTTATCAACTCGACTCTCGATTGTAACCAACTTTTCTGACCTTTTCCATATCCTTAACCTAAGCCCCATTACAGCCTAGTAAAGACCTCTTGATTGGTGTGACATATCATTCTATAATGGTGAAGATTTTATTTTCAAGCAAGCATATGGTAATCACATTTGTTGTTCGACTATTGAGTGCATATTACTTGAACCTTAAACACTTTGAGTGCTTTGAGTGGTCCTTAGTGAGGATGGAAATTCTTTTTGAGTTTGAATTTCAAGTAATTATTAAGACAGGGAAGACATTTATGTTTTTAATGCTTAAAATTTTTTACTTGGATTGTCTATGCTTTTCAATGTCATTTTAGTTTGAATTTTCAATGCATGATTATTTGTGGATTACCCTAAGACATTATCGGTGAGAACAATAGATTAAGGGATGTTAACTTGATTGTGGGTTGAGAATTTTGCTTAAGGACAAGCAAACGCTTAAGTGCAGGGATATTTGATAAGTGCTAAAAGTAACATATTTTAGTCTTATTCTTAATGCATTTTTGGATGATTATTCGATTTAAATGGTGAATTTTATGCTCCTAATCCTTTAAATTCATGTTTTTATACATAGGAGAGCATTTAGGACCAAAAGGAGCAAAAATCGAAAAATCGGAGCAAGTTTCAAGAGCCACACGGGTTGGACCATTCCACACGGCTTGGACACATGGCCGTGTGAGTCACACGGACTGCCACACAGTCGTCTGTCAAGCCATGTCGTTTACATGGGATTGCACCCCCAAAGTGCGAAAAAACATGATTTTTAGTTTTTTCGGACATTCTAATATGTATATATGACAAAAATAAGAAGATATGAGTGAGTCAAAATAGAATACTCGACAACTTGAAAAACACCATTGAAGCTGATTCTAAAGCATATTTCCATCAAGATTGAAGATTCCTAGTTGATTTCTCAGGAGATTATCTTGAGTTTCTTTGTTTCTTGTGGTTATATTGTATTTTGGATGTTTTTATTTGTAAGCATGAACAAATTTTCTAAATATCTGAGGAAGATGACCCTATGATGAATTCTATCTTTTGATTTTTATTTTACACAATAAGTACTTAGATTTTATTCTCAATTATGTGTGCTCAATTCTTGGTTTGATATTTCTAGACTATTGATCCATGCTGGATGTGCTTAAATCATAGGTGAAATAGACCCTATTTAAGAATAGATCTAGCGTAATTGAGTGGAGTTGCATGCAATCCTAGAAATAGAACGACATAAATCTACTGGATTAAAGCCAAATGTAATAGGGGATTCATAGATAGAGTTAATGCGATAATAGGGGTTTTAATTAGAAAGAAATTTAAATTAATCAATCTAGAGCCGATTTCTCTTATTCTTGAAGAGAGATATTAGCATAATTTAGGGATTTCTACTGATCAAGTTACTAAGTAAAGAAATTGCGTAATTTAGATTGATAATATCAGATGAAATCTAGGTGGATTCTTCCTAAGTATTGTTTTGCTTCTTGGTTGTTAATCGTTTATTTTCCTAATTTGTTCTTTGTCGTGTTCTTTAGTTAATTTAATTAGTTGTTTTAGTTTTTTAATCAATCACTCTAATTATTCGGTTAAATACTAGAAAGACAGTAATTACTAATAGTTTTAGTCCTCATGGGAATGATATTTTTACTCACTGTAACTATACTATTAATTGATAGAGACACTTGCCTTAGTTAGATTTTGAGTTAGTTTATTACGCATCAATGAGCAAAACACAAAGCGAGAAAAACAAGTAATAATAAGATTTTTAATCATTATTTAGGTCCTGCTTAAGGCATGGTTCGCATGGCTGAAAGGATGATCCCTTGCATTCAACAGGCATCCAGCAAACAATCTTGTTTAGGGGCTAGCATGGTGCACAGGGATAAATGGTGTCCACCGGACCTTGGGTGGGTTAAAATAAATTCGAACGGAGCTGCGAGTAGGGATGCTAGTTGGGCAATAGCTGCTGGAGTTTTACGGGACTCAGATGGGCGATGGTTAGTTGGTTACCAAAGGCATGTGGGCAGTGGTAAAGCCTTATCTTCGGAGCTTTGGGCAATCCTTCATGGCTTACAAGTAGCACAGCTTTAGGGCTTCAAGAAGATTGTAGTTGAAAGTGATTGCTCTACGGCTTTGAGTTTAATCCAAGCAAGCTTCAACAGGGAACCAGTGGACATTATTGCTAAGAAAATTTCTCGTATTATTCGGCAATTTGCGAGCTTCAAACTACAACTTGTCCGTCGAGATAGCAAAGCAATGGCGGATTGGTTAGCTAGAAATTGCAATTCTTCTGATATAGATATACGTACGTACTATTGATATTCCTTGTTTTCATACTAGCAAGTTATTAATGGTTGATAACTCAGATGGACATGTTGATTAAGTTCTTTGAATAAGGCATCATAATGCCTCTTTTACTATATAAAATAGAAGAAGCAAGAAACGGTTTAATTACTTTCAGTATGAAAGTAATTCTATCAAATAGAAAACAGTAGAAATCGTAATTCTCAGGAAATATAATTTATTCTTAGAAAATAAATTCTTACTACTTTCTAGCATAATAACAATATATGAAACTTGTGCGTAAATACATCAATGTCATCTATTTATAGGAAGAGATAAGAGAATTATGGTTGAATAAGAATAATAGAAATAATATTTATTCAATAGAAAATACTCTCCTAATCTAATTGGGAGAAAGGGGAACAACAAACCTTAGATAATAACACTAGGGTTGTCACCCCTCACATGTAATATGAGGGGCTTTGGGTCGCTTCTGTATTGGATCTAATTATAATTGCTTTTTGGACTTTTGACTCAACATTTTATAATTTAATCCAATTCAATATTTGTTTTCTATATCTCAAAATAAATTTTATTTAATTAATTTATTAATCAAATTAACTAAATTAATTTTCTAATTAAATAATTTTATCAACCCAATTTTAATTTTGTTAAAGTCATGACAACTTTACCGTAAAAAAATCTATAAGAAATATATTTAATTTTCACATTTAACGAATTCACAATGATTAATTAATTTTATTTTATTTTCAAGCTTATAATTCGAAACTTTAAATTATTCTCAAGTCATTTTTATTCATAGTGGAAAAACACATTCATTTATATATGTAACCCATTTCTTCAATATCATCATTCTCATTCATTTCTTTTTATTTGGTTCTACATTCAATTCATTTTTTGTTTCGACAAACTAACGAAAAAACTGATTAAACATATATAATTAAAACTCAAATAATTTATAATTAAACTTCAATTTTTCACCTATTGACACTACAACAAAATTTTCAGTTAGTGACAAAATTTCTCTCTGATATTTAAAATAATGTCACATAATATACTACAAATATGAGGAAGACAACAAATGATCATATTTAATGATGGACAGTAAGTCTTATATGAAAATTTACCTCCTAAATAATTTGATCGGAAATGTTTTTGTAACTTTTCAAGCAAATTGTGACGATTTTTCATCATCTCCAATGTAAATTATTTTTTAGTGAAAAATTATTATTATTTTTTAAAATTTTGTTATCTATATATAACTAATTATTAATAAGCTTTATTCATGACAATTGATTCGTCCTATTAACAAAATATATAAAAGGTGACGCAGAGTTTTTTGTCATAAAAATTAGGCTTAATGCGACAAATACAAAATTTTATCACTATTTGTTATTTCTCTTATATATATTTTTTTAATATTCTGATGTGATTATATGGTTGTATTTGTTCATATTTTTTAATCTTTTAACAATGTACACACACAAGTGCTCGAACCCAAATCTCTTAAAATTAACATCATCCTCTTTTTCACTGAAACCACTTATTGAATTTTTTATTTCTCTTATATTTAAATGTTTCACTTTATGTTTGGAGTCAATAATTACAATAAAAAAATAATGAGAAACATTTTTAGTGACTTTTTGTCTTCTATTTAAGGGTATGTAAATTTTAGATAAAATAAAATTAATTTAGTTAATAGATAGAATTCGTTTAATCGGTCAGTTAATTTAATTAAATCAGTCGTGGTCAGTTAATAATATTTTTGAAGTTCGGTTAACAATTAATTCGATTCGAAATCGGTCGTTAATCGAATTAATCGAACTTAATAAATAATATTATAGTATATAAGTATTTTTTTATATGTTTTATACTTGTTTTAACTAAAAATCGATCGATTAATTCGGTCGCTGAATTAATCAAAAAAGTTTGATTCGATTAATTTTTTTTAAAAATTTTGATTCATTAATGATTAATAATTTAAAAAAATCAGTTAATTCAATTAATAATAGTTTCGATCAATTAACCGATTTAACAACCCTACTTCTATTTGACATTTTGTTTGTGCCACTAATCTCATGTCATCATTTATTTTATAAGTGACATTTTTTATTTGTAATTACAACGAAACAGATATAGTGGCTTGCACTCTTGCGATAATTTGATGATATTTAATTCAGTAGTCATATGTCATTGGACTAGTAGGAAGTCATGATCATATCCCGATAGTAGAATTTCATCACGGCCACTTTGTGGTGAATTTTTTTTAAAAAATAATTATATTTAAAAATATTTAAATTATATAAAAATACTTTTTAATTAAATAATTATTTTTGATAGATAATTGTTATTAAAAATTCTAAATACCCTTAATTATATTTTATTTTTGCAATTTTAAGTTGTTTTTATATCACTTCATATCACTTTAAAAAATAGGAATTGTGAAATATTTTAAATATATTTATTTAAAAAAAGGTGACGTGAACTATCCTAGGTGCTTTCTGGAAAAAAAAAATTATGGAGTCATGAAGTAATTGACTCAACTTACAGTGTGTGTTGGGACTGACATCATTCTCCATTATAAATAGTATAGACACGGGTGAAAAATAAAAATAAAATTAAAAAGGCTTAATTCAAGTTTGGTCACTAACATTTATATATTTTATCAAAATGATCCTACTTGTATTTTTGAGGTTTTTTTTTATCCTCAATCTTTATTTTTTTTTTCAATATGCTTTTTCTAACAAATTTAATAAAAATATCGTTAAAAAAATTTGGAATTTCTTATGTGGAATATTTTTAATGAGAAGTAATTTATTAATTAGATAATCTGATAAGATAATTACATGTGGAAAATAATAAAATAAATAAATAATAGATTAAATTGAAAAAATAACTCTTAATTTAAATAAAATAAATGTAATTATCTAAAAAAATTAACTCGGTAGAAAAACTTCTCGTTAAACAAACGAATAAAAAATTGAAACTTTTTGAAAAAAAAAAATTAAAATCTTAAATTTATTCATTAAATTTGTTAAAACAAATAGATTAAAAAAAAAAAACAAAGGTTGATGGCCAAAAAATGCTCAAAATTACAATTAATCATTTTGACAAAATATGTAAACGTTAATGATTAAATTTATCATTAAACCAATTAAAAATTCATATGAAATAATCACGAAACCTTGTTTGAAATGATAAATTTTAAAATTTTTAGTAGTATCTTCCTCATTCAAACTTTTTCTCATAATCACACCATAAATATTCATAAACGCTACATAAAAGCATATAAATATGAAATGAAAGGTTGAGATGTTGGAATCATTAGCTCTTACCTTCGAACAGAGTCTTTTACTTTACCAAAACTTCCAGACACTAAACGACTAAAACCTAAGTGCATGGGTGTTGAAGATGAAGAAGAAGAAGATGGCTTAAATAATGTACTTACAAGGTGAAATTGAAGAGTGAGAGAAATTAGAGAAGAAAATAAAATAGTGGTTTTTTCCTTTAAATAGTAATTAGCGCGACTCGAACCCAGATCATACATAGGCCGGTGAATACCCTTGACCTTTCATCAGACGTATTTTAAAATGAGATCAAAAGTCGAAAACTCAAAGCAAATTTAAATTATGTGATCCAAATTAGATTACGGTATCAAAATATGATCCAAAGTTTCAAATTTCATCTTATCACTATACACATTTATATATTCCAATATTTTAACATATGTAGGTGTAAAATGTGTAAATTATCTTTTAGGAAAAAATTATCATTTATTCTTTTAATGAAATTTTTATTCGATTAAGTTCGAAAGCTTATAAACGTATCAATACATTATATCATCACTCTGTAAATGTTTAAATTCTAATGATTTTAATTGAATCATGATTCTCACACCAAATTATGGATAAAATTCTGGGATTGAATCGTACAACAAATCGAAAAACTTTGAGGCATTACTTGCCTAGTGGTTTAGTGTAGTTATGATCTTCTAATTGTGCTCAAGTTATTATTAAAATCATATTTTTACTTATTATATGCTTAAATGCTCACACTTGGACTAAGTGAATTTCCATCAGTTCTTACTAAGTAATTTACTTAATACGCTATTGTTTTCTTTGCACGTAGATTTTGAATATAAATTATGAAGTCTAGTTCAACTTTTGGATCACATCAACCTTGAAGTCTTCAAGATTTTGGAACTTTTGTCTAAGCAACTATACTCATCAATGACATGTAATTAGAGTTTCATTATAGAATATAGAGGTAAACGTTTGACCGAATTGAATAAAAAAATTTTAAGTTAATCGAGTTGACGAATCATATTTTATCATCTTAATTCGATTTGAAATTTTTTGGAATCGAAATATTTGTTCGAGTTAAAATTTAAAAAATGATTTTGGGTCCTTGTAACTATTGTCACACACCATAATCAAAATTGTTCACCATAATCAAATTTATCATTAATTTTAATTACCTCATAATTTATTTGTTAATATTTTATATATGGGTTAGCTTATTTATTTGCTTAGTTGCTTTAATTATTTTCTCATTCTTGTTACTATGTATTTTGAAATTAAAAAATATATTAAATGTAAAAATGTGATTTTTTTAATAAAAATTATTTTAAAGATAAAATATGAAATTGATACCAACATAAAATTTTAACACGAATATTTTATAGCATCATCAATAATTCAATTTTAACATAAATTTATAAAGATTCAATATCATTAAACAATTCAATAATATAAATAGTACAAAACATGAAATTTAATTTAATAATATAAATAGTATATATAAATAAAATATTACTATTTAGGTTTAATTTTTTTTTAATGATTTTGATTTTTGATTTGGGGTAAAAGGTGAAAAGTAAAAGTTTAGGGGAAAAATAATAAGTTTTGGGATGTAAAATTTTAGAGGGAAAATATTTTAAAAAAATTGGGAGGAAATGAGTTTGGGGTAAATGGGGGGGGTAGGATGGAAGGGGAATAAAAGTTTTGAAGGCAAAGTGAAAGGGAGTAAAGGTTTTGGGGAAAAGTAAAAAGGTTTGGGAGTTTGGGGTAAAAATATAAAATATTATAGTTTGATATTCGGTTTATTCGAATTATTTGAGTTATTCAAATTCGAAAATTCAACTCAATTCGAACTTGAAATTAAAAAAAAAAATCGAGTTGACTTGATTCGTTTAACTCGAAATTCAAAAAAAAAAAAAAATTTTCGAGTCGAATCGAGTTTTACTCACTTCTAATGATATATATATATATATATTTGTTTCATATTACATAAGTATCTAAATGTTGAATGTCATTAATGCTTGGTTTTGAAACTAAGATTCGAAGGATTACGTGATTTGGCCTTAAGGCTATGTTTGAATAGTGGAATATTTGAGATGTATGCACTATAACTAATTGGTTCATTGAATTGGCATGATAAATTATGAGCTTTAAATGTGTGGTTTGTTCATGTGCTTGAATGATTCCCGAATGTCTTTAATTTTTTTGAAATGAAGCGATGTATGTCGGTATTTTGTCTGGATTGACAACTGTAGAACCATTCAAATGGCAGAATTTAGTCATTTGGATAGATAATAAATTTTTTTTAGTATGTATATTTTTGTTAGAACGCCATTTAAATGGTAGAAATATTCATTTCGATGGCGTTGGGATGAAAATATAGAAGTGTGTTGATTGCATTTTGGGTTATCAAAAGTTTATTTTATATATTTTATGTCCACACACTTAGGAGATGATTCAATGTGACATTACGTACGAGATATCAGATCGAGTTAGAGATGTTACAATACCAATTAAACCATATTTTCTAAATTGGTGTTTAACATATAAAAAACAATCAATCTCACCAAATTAGTGCATAATTGATAAATTCAACAATGATGAGTTTTAGAATTTTTTCTTCTTCCTCGGAACACTGGTGGCATTTAAAAACAAACTCTACATCTCCTTTCCATTCAAGGTAACCCTCAAGATCGTTTTTAACTGGAAACAAAGGATTTCTTCAATTTGATGAAGTCGACATAACCATCCCTTATCCCTTCTCTTGGTTGAGGTCTAGTATAAATGAAACCCTTAATCACAGTCCAACTCTTTCTAAACGAACAATCTTTGGAAGCGGATTGGCTCTCATTTTCAATACTAAAACCCTTGGAATAGGAATAGTTTTTGTAATTCCTCTTCTAGATTGATGCTGCCTTTTTTTTAATCCAAAATTAGTATTGTGAAGTAGCAGTCTTTTTGCTTTTGCATTGCCCTTTTAAAGCAATCTCTCATCTCTATGTTTTCTCTTCAAACATCCTCTAGTTATCCCACCATAGCTTCAATGTACATGGGGATGTGTTCCACTTATCTTTCTCGATCTTAGGATCAATTTAATATTATTTTACAAAAACATTTTTAGGTTGAAAAACTCTTTTGAATGAAAGTTAAAATTTTATGTTTTTGCTTTTATCCAAAAACACTTTTAAAAAACTCGAAAACATCTTATTTAGCAATACTTTTTATCTCAACAAAGTTGCTTGTCCCAAAAGTATTTCTGAAAAACAAAGCTAACTTGACCCTTAACCTAATTGTCATACTTCAAAAAAAAAAAAAAAAAAAACCAAAGAATAAAACATTCCTCACCGTCAACTCTCATGTTCCACTCAAATTAGCTTTTAACAAAATATAAATTACTCATGCCTTTTTCCACTTAATAAGAATCCAAAACATATTAATGCTTCAATGTAGCAAGCAATAATAAATTAAGTGAACCCTAAGGCAATCTAAGAGGGTAATAAAAGCCGAGCATAAGTCGCGCAGAAGGAAAAAATTTGTGACAAAATCAAATGCAATCAATCAAAAATCAAGTAAAACAAATATGAAGTTTAAAGCAATCAAAAAGTAAAGATTCAAGAAAATGGTAAATTAAATCATTCATTGAGATATTGTAGAATATCATTCATTCATGGAGGTGTCTATATACTCCATGAATAATCCAAAGCTCAAAAAGCATCAATCTTGTAATAAACCAGTCCTATCAAATGCAAAAGCAATGGATATAAAACATAATCGAAAGCAGCAGCTTATGTAGTAAGGGAAGTAGAGCTATAAATATAATCAACTAAATACAGATGAAAATTCATTTATAGGGAAAGAAATCAATCGACTAATTAGTTTTTCCATCCAAAGGAAACAACGAAAATATTACTAGTTTGTGGAATGGACACTTCTGAAACCGAGACATTGACCACAACCCTTTCATGGCAATTTCCATTGAATGGTAGCTAGGAAAATGGCAGAAAATGTTATGTTGTCCTTTTCCTTCTTTGAAAGGAGAAGAGCATTGAGCAAAACTAAAATATAAAATATGAATTGACTCAGTCATAGCATGATCAAATTATAACACCTGTACTAGAAAGACTATTGAATAAGAGAAACTCCTCCATCCAAACCAATGATGAATACATAAGTTTGCAGTTCCTGCAAAACTAACACCAAACAATGTTTACGAATCATTCATAAGTGAAACTGGAGTTGAAGAGAAAAGGTTTTACTTGCAATCTATTTTTCTAGCATCTCAAATTTTCCAACCTAAGCACCAAAGTACTGTATCAAGTCATCATCAAGTAGTTCATCTAGTGAACTTGTACCATCAAATGGAAGTTCAAAGGGGCTGTGAAATCCACCAAAGAATGATGGATCACTTGTTGGAGAACTGAAGGGATTATGGACAACTCTATCTTGCTCATTATGCAATAGGTCTTTCACATAATGATGCAATTCTCCCCCAGCAATTTCATGTCCATTTCCACCCGGTGCTGATGCATCAACACCATTTTCTGGCCTAACATGCAGTACATTCATCTCCATCAGAGTTTGTTGACTATCATGACCAGGCTTTAATTCAGCTGATTGATTATAAAATTCATATGCAGCACCTTGGTGCATCTCATGTTGCTCTATTGGATAGAGCATAGACCTCTGTGTGGAAATTTCAGTAGCACTAGGGATGGCAGGATAATGGCAGTATTCACTCGCAGGTAGATGTGGTTGAACATCTAAACCATCCTCCACATGTCTTAAATCTGTGCTTGCATCATTTTCCTGCTGAGTGACAGGCATATGATATTCCATAAAAGATAAATCAGTTTGGTTGATGTCAGGCAAAGTGCTTATCGACTCGGCATTTACACGTTCATAATGATGTGGTCCAGTTTGTTGTGGCTGAACATCTAAACCGTCCTTCACATGTCTTAATCCTGTGCTTGCATCATTTTCCTGCTGAGTGACAGGCATATGATATTCCACAAAAGATAAATCAGTTTGGTTGATGTCAGGCAAAGTGCTTATTGACTCGGCACTTACACGTTCATAATGACGTCGTCCAGGTTGTTGATCACCATGGCTTGGTACAGATTGTTGATCACTGTGGTTTGACATAGGTTGTTGATCACCAAGGCTTGGTACTGATTGTTGATCACCATGGATCGGCAAAGGTTGTTGATGACCATGGCTTGATCTTAAACGAGGTCTCTTCCTCCTAGGTTGTTTTGCCACTCGCTCATTGATTTGTACTGGATGGGAATCATAGTTGGTAATATAAGCCAAAGGCTCTGCATCTGTTGGTTGATTTCTCCCCTCATCTTTGGAAGAGACTGAAACAACTCCATCATCAACACCATTGACATCATAATCACAGTCAGTACTGACAGCAGGTTGTTTCTTATCACTACATCTAAGTTGAGGCAATTCAGTTACACCGGATGTTCCATTATCACTGCTAGATTGCTGAATCAGAGCTTCCTCGCGGGCCAACACTCCCAACCAAATTGCACTCTCCTTTGCTGTCATCTTATCCTGTAAACATTTTGACTGGCGTACATGCCTCCGAATCTTTGAAGTCTCAGGTAACATGTGCTTTATCACAGATGTTAATACTCCAACTTTCCACATCTTTTTAAGATCATGTGGCTTCTTATAAGGAGGACTTTGCCCCTGTTGTAGCCCTAGTTTTACCCACCAATCCTCGTTACCAGTAGGCCACCAAGGTGGAGGAATTCTCTTTTCTAAAGGATACTTCCTCTGAGGAGGATCACAGTGCTGCATCAAAGAAGACAAGAGGGAACCAAGAGTAGCATCTTGCAGGTCTTTGAGACTGCTCTGCAGGTTTCCATTTCTACCATTATCGGACTCAATCATAGCTAAACAGTCTGCCTCATACTTAGCTATGGCAGCTGGCCCATTCTTATCAAATTTCACCTTTTCTTTCCACCAAGCTCTTATATTATCTGATGAACCACTTACAGGCTTACCCTTCTCTGGAATGATGCCATAGACAAATCCACGCGCTTTACAAACTTCCATTAGTTTCAACATATACTTAAGAATCCCGTCTTGAGCTCGGGACATTTTCTTCCTCTGAGCCTGATCAGAGGTCTTCTTCAACTTTTTCTTTTCCAAAGCCTGTTGGGCCGCAATCTTCTGTCTTTCCCTAATCCTTTTGAGTTTGATTCTATCTTTCCACATTCGTCTCTCCAATTCATCTGCTTCAATCTCTTCCTCACTCACATCTTTCTCGGCTATATTTTCACATCTCAAATCATCCACTTCAATGTCGGAACTGTCAACCAACAAGCCTACAATCAAACTTTTGTTGGACGAAAAGGACATAAACCCTAAGCCAAATTTTGAAACTTACTTCTACCTTCTTTTTTTTTTTTTTTTTTTTTTTTTGGGGGGTGGGGTTCTACCATTAAAAAACCTTATTAGACATAAAGCATGAATCTTTTTCCATTTAATTGGCCCCAGAAAAAAAAAGTATAACATCCATATTTAAATTTCATTCTTCTTCTACAATATTAAAATTAATAAACCAACAAGATTAAAATTTGAGAGCATTTTATCATATTATACAGTCTGATCAATGAAATACCAATTACAAAATTCCATTTCTTATTCAGCAAAGAGCCTGAACCGAATACTCCGAAATTCATCCAATATTGAAAAATAAAAATAAAAAACAAAAGGAATAAAACTAACTTATGGGTTTAATTTTATTAGAAAAGGTATATATATATGAAGCTTTACCTAATATCAGCTCCAATATCTTCTAATTCAGCCATGAAACACGGGGTAAAAAGCTCAAAATCTTTTTTAACTTTGAATGGCAAGACAAAAGAACTAGGAATTTGAGTTGACTCTTAAGTAAAAGAAAACGATTCGGGGACTGAAATTAAGGAGAAAAAAGAAAAAAGAAATCAAAGTACAAATGGGGTTTTGATATCTTCGGAAAAGATTCCGGATTTCAATGCAGAGAAGTTAGAGAGAGAGAGAGAGAGAGAGAGAGAGAGATGAGAGGTAGGCGAAGGCAAGCGAGTCCAAGTGGAATAGAATAGTTTGGAATTCCCATTTAGGGACAGAAATCCTGCAGTGTGTCCACATACATTCATTTTATTTGCCTTCGTTGCTCTTTTTTGGAAAAAAAAAAAACCTACTCATTTTAACTTTTTTTTGGAGGATAAATTACAAAAATGTCATCAAACTATTAATAAGTTTTTAGTTAGGTTATTCAACTTTGAAAAGTTACAATATAGTCACTCAAGTTATCACTTTTGTTTTTTTAGTTCAATTACATTAAATCTTTAATAGTTAGAGGTAGACCTATTCATGGGTCAAGTTATCCGTTCAGACCCAAAGGCCCGTCCGAAATTTGGGAAGGTTTGGATAAAAATTTAGGTTCGTTTAAAATATAGATCAAGTTCGAACTCGTTTTTAAGTTTATAATATTTTATATTATATTATTTTTGTATATTATGTAAGTTAGAACATATTAAAAATTAATTTATACTAAATATATAATACTATTCTAATGTAAACATTAAAGACTATATAAAAATTTCAATGAATAAAAAATGTACAAAATTATTAAATATTAAAATAATGTCATTTTTCGAGTTCAGATTTTCTCATACTTTAATTTTTTGAGCTCAAGATTTCTCGAGCTCAAACTTTCTTGAATTCGAATTTTTTTAGGGTCAAGCCCTTTCAGACATGAATTTTTCAAGCTCAAATTTTTTTATATTCGAGCTCCAATCAAGACAGACGAGCTTTGACAGATTCAAATAATTTAGAATTCTCTAAATTATAAATATTTTTATTTCAAATACAATAATTCATTTTACTTCTACATGTTGACAACCACAATTCAAATTCACCTTATAGAAAGCATAAATTATTCATTTTTGATAGGGTTCTTTTATATAAAATAATTAAATTGCTAATCATATGCAAAATTTATTATATGATATGTATATTAATTAATGAAAATATATTTTATTATGTATTATATTATATTGAAAACTAAATAATTTTTATCTTTTTTATTAAAAAATGGTTTAAGTGTGTAAAAAGATTTCAAACTTAAATAAAAAAACAATTAAACCTCTCTTTTTTTCACTTAATTAAGCACTTGAACTTTCAAAATACATAATAAAAAAAAAAAAGCCCTCAAACTTCTTCAAAAAAAAGCAATTAAGCCTCTGCTTTTTTTTTTCACTCAATTGGATACTTGAGCTTTCAAAATGCATCAAAAAGATCCTCAAATTTTTTCAAAAAAACAATTAAGTCTTTGCTCTTATTAAAAATTAAAAAAATTATAAAAAATAATAAATTTTAGAAAAATTATTAAAAATTAGAAATTTTTTATAAAAATCATAAAAGAATAAAAAATTATAAATTTTTTTAGAAATCATAAAAAATTATAAAATGCATAAAAAAAATTCTTTTAACAATTAACTTTAACTGTTGATCATTAAAGTTATTTACCTCTAGTTTTTTTTCAATTAAAGTCATCATGTATAGCAAAACAGCATGACATGTAGTGAAAAAATGATAAAAAAAATAAAAAATTATAGAAAAATTATAGAATGTTTCTTTTGGTATGATAATTTTTATAAATTTTTTACAAAATTTATATTTCTTTACATTTTGTATACTTTTCTTAGGACTTTATAAAATTTTACAATATTTTCTGTATTTCTATATATTTTATAATTTTTTTACAATTTTAATATTTTTTTCTATTTTTTAATATTTTAATATTTGAATTTTTATTAAAATTTAATAGTATTTATAGCTTTTATTGATTTTATTTTTTTATAATTTTTAATAAAAGCAATGGTTTAATTGCTTTTTTTTTTTTTTTTTGAAAAAGTTTGAGAGTCTTAAAAGTTCAAATACTCAATTGAGTGAAAAAAAGTAGGGGCTTAATTGCTTTTTTTAAAAGGTTTGTGGGTCTTTTTTATGCATGTTAAAAGTTCAAGTACCCAAATGAGTGTAAAAAAAAAAGGGCTTAATTGTTATTTTGAAAAAGTTTGAGAGCTTTTACACCCTTAAGCCAATTTATAAACATAATACTTATATTCTAAAGGCATAATGACAAAATTAGCTCCTAACGTTTGGGTGTTTGCTCACTTTGGCCCTTATGGTTTTTTTTTTTTGGCTCACTTTCATACATATGGTCAATTTGATCATTTTGTAACGGTCATGCTGACGTGGCCATTAAGGGACTAACGGCGCTGATGTGACAATTTTTTTTCCACGTGGGCACTTCCACGTATGCAGCTGCTGACCCTAAATCCCAAATTCTCTCCTTCTCTATTCAAATTCTTTAAAAATTGAAGGGAAATTTTTTCTTGTCTTTTTCTTCCCAGTTAAAAGACCACCACATTAGGTTTTGCAACAATGGTTTCTATTTTATTTCTTTGATTTGGATTTAGAGTTCTCCTTTTTGTTTTCATACTCTTTTTCTTTCCCTTTCCTTTTCTCATCTTCGATTACTTTTTCAGGCTGAAGAACAACATCGTTTGAATGAGGAAACAGTGGAGGTCCTCTACCACTTAATTTACAAAAGACTCTTTCAACCGTTTTACTTATCTCCAAACTCATTTTACTGAAGTTTTATGTTTGTTTCTCGGGAAAATACTCTATTTGTTTCTCGGGAAAATACTAAACCCATCTAATTTTTGATCCAATTTTGCCCCAAACCTTCTCAAGGAACATTGGGCGATCAACAAACACATGATCAACTCCACGTTTGTAACAATGGAAGAACCGAACGGTCTTAATTTTGTCACCAACTCTTACCTGCAAATTAAGAGCTGATCCTGAAGAATATAATCCAAAGTTGGCTCACTTTAGTCAAATTTAACAGAATAAAATAACAACTAATTCACTGGTGCCCCATGAATCCATGCATCCATTCAACAGAAATGAAGGCAAAATAAGAAGAAGGAAAAGGGAAGGGGAACAGCAAAAAGAACTTAGAAAAATTTAAGGATGATGATGATTTTAATAATTTTATATTTTAAAAATTAATTTTAAAATAATTTTAATAATTTTATATTTTAAAAAAATTAATAATTTTAAAATCATTTGCTAATGTGACATATAAGACAAAATAGTGTCACGTTAGCAGCTGCATACGTGGAAGTGCCCACGTAGAAAAAAATTTGTCACATCAGCGCCGTTAGTCCCTTAACGATCACGTCAGCAAGACCGTTAAAAACTGATCAATTTGATAAAAAAAGGTTATGTATGAAAGTGAGCCAAAAAAACCCTAAAGAACAAAGTAACCAAACACCTAAACTGTAACATCCCTAACTTTAATTTAGCCATTAAAGTTGAGTGTAGGAATATTACAATTCAAAAAATTTCCTTTTTAGGTTTCAAATCATGACCAGATTCGTTTAAATTCTTATTTTATACTCTTTAGTATATCAAATAGAAGGAAAACATAGTAAATAAACCACTTTTGCTTCCTTTAAAAGTTATGATATTTTTGAGAAAATAAGTACTTCTATCGATACCTCAAGTGGTAAGTATCGGTAGAAGCAAAGAGGATTAATCGTTGAAAAATACTACAGAATTCTATCGATACAAACCTAATTCTACCGATTAACAGTTACCTTACTACCGATATATTTTTTATTCAATCGATACCAAAAATCACAGTAAGCAATTTTAAAAAAAGAAGATGCTTCTATCGGTACTTACTATTTCTTACCGAAACAATTTCCCATTACTACCGATACTTCTACTTTCTTCTATCGAAACTAAAATAGTCAGTAAGCAAGACTTCATTCCCTTGCACTTCTACCGAAACCTTTAAGAATTGTTCCGAAACAACTCAAAAATGACCAAGTTAACTTGGATTTATACGATCTTTGGACCTGTTTCACAATCAATCGATATACCAAAGTTTTAAACTTTTTAATGATTCTTTACAACCATTCAAATAGATATTTTTCTTCTACAAAAGATGCTTAGCCTTAAAATTTACATTTACAAAATGAAATCCTATTACATGCCACAAATTAACTAAGTTAGGATAGCAAAAACTACCGCAAGTTATCGTGAGCAGTAGTATATGCTCCAACGATGTCGATTCCTCGCGATACAAAATATCAAAATCTACAAAGAACATAAAATCAGAAATAAGACAATTATACAATAAATATGTCTAATTTCATTTGAAAATATTTATACAACACATTCAGATCATCTCCTTTCTTTAAGAATAAGCTTTCATCACAGTAAAGCTATCTTCAAACATCATATCATGAAATCACAGAACGTTTAAGCTCATCAGCAAATCAGAACAGAATGAAACGAATCAAATTTTTCTATTTGCACTTTATCACTGATTTCTCATATATTACTAGCTTGACTAGAGATAGTAACCAAAATAATTCACACGGTTAACTAGTTTTTTTTTTTTTTTTAAGTTCACAATCGTATGAATTTTCCTTTAATAATGAGTTTACAACACATCTAAAAACCTCATTCAGAACATTTTTGCTTGTCATCTTACAAATATTTTTATAATTACCCACGTTAAACTTTACATTATCTCAACCCAATATATATAAGTAACTTACTCAATCCATTCGCCTAATATAAATATACCTTCCATTAATAACCAGTCACATAATATTCAATAATTCAAAGTACATGAATAAAACATAAAATTAAACCTGTAAACAAGAACTTACCTAGTCAACACACCCACCAAAACTAGACAACAACCTTTCCTTTACCGCGTATATCTTCCACTTGATGAGATTCTTGATCTAACAAAAATATGTTTCCATTAATACTTATCATCTTCATTTCAATTTCTATTTTACTTCCACAACCATCTCAAAACAATCTTTGACTCAAAATTCCCTACTAAAAAGCATATCCCATAAAAAAAATGCAATTTCATTACGAACCCATTCAATAAAGCATGCGAATCACAAGAGTTAACAAATGAAGCACTCAATTTACCCTCTTTTCATCAATTAACCAAACAATAAAAACAAAAAGCACAATAAGATATAATTATCAATACTTAAAACCTTCAAGGTCAAATGAATAATTTCTCCATCTAAAAGAAAAGTAATTACAAAGAGTTAACATAGTAATATTCTAAGAGATCTCACCAAAATTCACAAATTTTAGCTTCAATTTGCTGAAAATCCTATCTTCCTTAACTGCCAATTTCGTGAGTGAGAAAAGAAGAAAAGAAGAATGGAAAATTTCAACTCATTTTCTCTTTTTTATGTTCCCTTTTCTTTCAAATTAATATTTACTTAATCCTTTTATAAATATTATTATTATTATTATTTCCCCTGTAGATATCCACCACATATTTCTATAGTGGGTTACCAAACCATTCCACTATATTATTAAAATGGTGAATTTATTACACTATCTTTAATTCTTTTTCTTAATATATAAGACTAACGTCACATATAGATTTTATTATCTAACTACGTAAAGTTTACATCTTTCTACCACTTACTCATCTAATTTCAACATTTAAGTTTTTGGACATTTAATCTAGCATTATAACATATATTTAAGCGTGGGGATGTTACAATTCTCCCCTCCTTAAAAATTACGTCCTTGAAATTTCTTACCAGTAAACAAGTTTGGATATTGAGTTCTCATCGAATCCTCTGTTTCCCAAGTGGCTTCTTCGACCCCATGTCGGTTCCATAAAACTTTTACCAACGGTACTTTCTTATGTCGTAGTTCCTTCACTTCACGATCTAAGATTTGACCAATTCCTCCGAGTATGATAAATATGATTGTATTTCCACCTCACAAGGAGTTGTCACATGTGACGGGTCTGATCGGTACCGCCTTAGTATTGATACATGAAAGACATTATGTATCTTTTCTAACTCGGGAGGTAAAGCTAACTTGTAAGCTATTGGACTGACCCTTTCCAAAATCTCATATGGTTCAATGAACCTTGGACTTAACTTTCCCTTCTTGCCAAAACACAGCACCTTCTTCCACGACGAGACTCGCAAAAACACCTTATCCCCAACATAAAACTCTATATCTTTCCTTTTTAAATCTGCATACGACTTTTGGCGATCTGAAGTTGCTTTTAGATGATCTCGAATTATTCGTACCTTATCTTTCGTCTCTCTAACTAGTTCAGTGCCAACAATTTTGGATTCACTCAATTCGATCTAGTATAACAGGGTTCTGCACTTCTTACCATATAAAGCTTCGAATGGCACCATTTTGATATTGGATTGATAACTGTTGTTATATGCAAATTCTACTATGGGTAAATATTTTTCCTAACTCCCCTCAAACCAACACACAACACCTCAACATATCTTTCAAATTTTGAATCACTCGCTCGAATTTCCTATCTGTTTGGGATAATATGTAGTACTAAAATTAAGTTTAGTACCTAAAGCCTCTTGAAGCTTTCCCCAGAACCGAGGGGTAAACCTTGGATCTCTATTAAAGATAATGGATGATGGGACCTCATGCTACCTAACAATTTTCGATACATATAATTCTGCTAACCTTTTTAATGAAAAATCCATTCGTACCGAAATAAAATGAGCTGATTTTGTCAATCTATCCACAATAACCCAAATCGATTTTTTTTCTTGGTGTAAAGGTAATCCTAAAATGAAATTCATTGTAATCCTCTCCCACTTCCATTCAGGAATGATGAGGGGTTGTAATAACCTAGACGACATTTGGTGCTCAACTTTTACTTATTTGCAGACTAAACACTTGGCTACAAATTCAGAAATATCACGCTTCATACCTGACCACCAGTACATCTTTTTCAAATCATTGAACATCTTGGTACTACCTGGATGTATAGAGCAAGATCCACTGTGAGCTTTAGATAGAATATCAATCTTGAGTTCTAAATTATCTGGCACACATATCTTGTCATGAAAATAAACCATGCCATCAACACTTATCGCAAACTCCGTAGTTGTGTTTTCTTGAATTTGCACCCGTTTGCTTAGTAATTTTGCATCTTTTTTCTTGCAGTTCTCTAGTTCTCTGCAGAAATATTGGTCTAGCCCTCATCTCGACATTAATACTTCCATCACTCTCTAACGATAGTTGGGCATTTAAGGTTCTCAAGGCATATAGTGACTTCCGACTTAAAGCATCTACAACCACATTCGCCTTTCCCGGATGAAAGTCTATAGTTAAGTCATAATCTTTTAATAACTCAAGCCACTTTCTCTGTTGAAGATTTAGTTCTTTCTAGCTCATAAGATACTTCAAACTCTTATTATCTGAATAGATGTGACACTGTTCTCCGTACAGATAATGCCCTTATATTTTCAATGCAAAAACAACAGTTGCCAATTCTAAATCATGAGTAGGGTAATTCCTTTCATGAATCTTAAGTTGCAGCGAGGCATACGCCACCATTTTACTCTCTTACATAAGCACACACCCTAGCCCTCTTAATGAGGCATCACTATAAACTATAAACTCTTTTCCCGATTCAGGTTGAGTCAAAATCAAAGCTTCAGTCAACATCTTTTTAAGTTTCCCAAACCTTTGTTGGCATTTTTCTGTCTAGACAAACTGAACACCTTTCTGCAACAGTTTGGTTATCGGAGAAGCAATACTCAAAAAACTCTTCACAAACCGTCTATAATATCCCGCGAAGCCCAAAAACTTCGCACTTCAGTGATGATCTTCGGAGGTTTCCAGTTCACAATAGCTGAAATCTTACTTGAATCAACTTGAATACCCTCAGCTGAAATTATGTGCCCTAAAAACTTGATCTTAGATAACCAGAATTTGCACTTACTAAACTTTGTATAGAGTTGTTTTTCACGTAAAACTTGTAGTACTATCCTTAAATGTTGAGCATGCTCGTTCATATTCTTTGAGTAAACTAAAATGTCATCAATAAATACTACCATGAATCAATCCAAATATGATTGAAACACTCTATTCATCAAATCCATAAATGCAGTAGGAGCATTGGTTAACCCAAATGACATAACTAAAAACTCATAGTGTCCATATCGCGTTCTAAAGGCTGTCTTAGGAATGTTTGATTCTTTAACTTGCAACTGACAATATCCTGAGCGCAAATCTACCTTTAAAAATACTGTGGCCCCTTTTAATTGATCAAACAAATCATTGATTCTAGGCAACGGGTATTTATTCTTTATGGTTACCTTATTCAATTGACGATAATCTATGCATAACCTAAGAGTACTGTTTTTCTTCTTAACAAATAATACAGGGCCCCCTCAGGGTGAAACACTTGGTCTAATAAAATCATGATCTAAAAGTTCTTGTAACTGTATCTTCAGTTCTTTTAACTCCAATGAAGCTATTCTATAAGGAGCCATGGATTTTGGGGCTGATCCTGGTACCACATCAATTACAAAATCTAATTCCCGTTTTGGAGGTAAACCTGATAGCTCTTCCGAAAAACCGTCCGTAAATTCTCGAAAAACTGGTACTTGATCGATCACTAATTCAGATGCTTGAGAATCTAATATATATATATTCCAAGAAAGCTTCAATGCCTTTGCTTATCAACTTCTGAGCAGTTAAAGCAAATATTATATTGGATGAATAATCAGTTTGTTCCGGTTCAATACAAATCTTTTCTCCACTTATATGCCTTAGAATAATCCTTTTCTATTTACAACTAACCACAACATCATGGACAGTTAATCAATCCATTCCTAAAATAACATCAAACTCATCAAATGGTAACACCATCAAATCAGCAGGGAAATCATATCCCTGTATTATTAACGGACATTCTCTACAGATTATATTCACTACCACACTTTGCCCTATTGGGTTAGATACTCTAATGTCAAACTCAATAGACTTCATCGGAATTTTCTTCTCATAAACTAAAGTTGTACTTATATAGAAGTGAGTGGATCTAGGATCAATCAAAGCAATAACATTAGTATTATAAAGAGTAAAAGTACCAACTATGACATCAGGTGCAGTAGCTTCTTCTTCAGCTCTAATTGCATACATTCTGGCTAGTGCTCGACCTTCAGCTCTAAAAGTTATTTCACGTGATTCACTTCGATTCACATTAATATTACTTTCAAACCTTGACCTCTTACCTTTATGAGTAGTAGTTATAGGCTTTGACGCTTGTTCCGAACCCGACTCCACCTTATGTGGATATTACCTTATACGATGCTCAAGGGACCCACATCGAAAATGACCCCTTGTCTTGGCTCTACACTATCTCGTATGATATTTACCATAATGTTTGCAAAGAGAGATGTCGATATTTCGAACACTTCCTACACTAGCTACGAAGGTAGCTTGTGCCTTCGATGATAACTGAATGATAGTATTTCTTCTTGGACTTCCTTCCCTAAGAACGGAGTGACTCATAAACTCCCACGACTTCTTGGATGGAGGAGTAACAAAACTTCTAAAATCAGTTCTTTTGCTTGAGATCCCTTTCTTACCTTTGGCCTACTGCTTCTCTTTCTATATAACTTCCATTTTTTGAGCTTGTTGAAAGAACACAATAAAGTCCTTAATTTCCAGCATGCCAACCACGGCCCTAATGCCTTCATTCAAGCCCCTCTCAAACCATGTGCACATCTCAGCCTTTGATGTCAATTGCTCCCGTGCATACTTGCTCAAGTTCACAAACTTTCATTCATATTCCATCACAGACATGTTTCCTTGCCTCAGATCAAAGAATTCTCGTTTCTTATCATCCAAGTACAATTGGCTAACATATTTCTTCCTAAACTCTTTCTAGAAAAACTCCCATGTTATTTGATTATTAGGAGTCACTGAGGTCAAGGTAACCCACCATTGGTAAGCATATTCTTTTAGTAGAAAGACTGCACATTACAAATAATCCTTAGTTTAATAGTTTAATTCATCAAATACATGCTGCACGTTTATTATCCAATATTCTGCTTTAGCAGGATCGTCATTGTAAAGTTTGAGGAATTTTTCAGCCCCAAGTTTTCGTATTTTATCAGTAGGAGGGCGATGGATTATTATTTAATCCACTCCTTATGGTCAAATAGGTACAACAAAAGGCCTCGGAGGAGGTGGAGGTGGAGGGGCCACAGGGTTATTTTCAATAAACTGAGCAAACCATTCATTCATCATTTGAAAAAAAGTTTTTCGATTTCCACTTTCGATAGTCTGAGATTCAGACATATTTTGATTTGTTCCTTCACCTACAGTGGGAGCATGAATTTCAACTTTGTCATTTCTAATAGGATTGTTCCTATCTACCATTTTTAAAGTCTAGAAAGAAAAGAGTGTTATATCGGATCACGAGCATGGCTTAACTTATAAGTTAATATGGCATGTAATTCTATACTCAATGCACATTAAGTTTAGTCTTATAACCGACTAAACCATACTTTGATACCACTAAATGTAACATCCCTAACTCTAATTTAGCCATTAAAGTTGAGTGTAGGAATATTACAATTCAAAAATTTCCTTTCTAGGTTCCAAATCATGACTAGATCCATTTAAATTCTTATTTTATACTCTTTAGTACATCAAATAGAAGGAAAACATAGTAAATAATCCACCTTTGCTTCATTTAAAAGTTATTATATTTTCGAGAAAATAAGTACTTCTACCGATACCTCAAGTGGTAAGTATCGGTAGAAGCAATGAGGATAAATCGTTGAAAAATACTATAGAATTCTACCGATACATACCTAGTTCTACCGGTATAATCATTACCTTACTATCGATATATTTTTTTATTCTATCGATACTAAAAATCACAATGAGCAACTTTAAACAAAGAAGATGCTTCTATTGATACTTACTATTTCCTATCGAAACAATTTCCCACTACCACCGATACTTCTACTTTCATTTACCGAAACTAAAATCGTCAGTAAGCAAGACTTCATTTCCCCTGCACTTCTACTGAAACCTTTAAGAATTGTTTCGAAACAACTCAAATATGACCAAGTTAACATGGACTTATACCATATTTGGGCCTGTTTCACAAACAATCGATATACCAAAGTTTTAAACTTATTAATGATTCTTTATAACCATTCAAATAGATATATTTCTTCTACAAAAGTTGCTTAGCCTTAAAATTTGCACTTACAAAATGAAATCCTATTACATGCCATAAATTAACTAAGTTAGGATAGCAAAAACTACCGCAAGTAATCGTGAGTAGTAGTATATGCTCCAACGATGCCAATTCCTCGCGATACAAAATATCAAAATCTACAAAGAGCATAAAATCAGAAATAAGACAATTATACAATAAATATGTCTAATTTCATTTGAAAATATTTATACAACACATTCAGATCAGTTCCTTTCTTTAAGAATAAGCTTTCATCACATTAAAGCTATCTTCAAACATCATATCATGAAATCACAGAACGTTTGAGCTCGTCAACTATTCAGAATAGAATGAGACGAATCAAATTTTTTAATTTGCACTTTATCATTGATTTCTCATATATTACTAGCTTGGCTAGAGCTAGAAACTGAAATAATTCACACAGTTAACTAGTTTTTTTTTAATTCACAACCATATGAATTTTCCTTTAATAATAGGTTTACAACACATGTAAAAACCTCATTCAAAACATTTTTACTCGTCAGCTTATAGAGATTTTTATAATTACCCACGTTAACCTTTACATCATCTCAACCCTATATATATAAGTAACTTACTCAATCCATTCGCCTAATATTAATATACCTTCCATTAATAACCAGTCACATAATATTCAATAATTCAAAGTACATGAATAAAACATAAAATTAAACCTGTAAACAAGAACTTACCTAGTCAACACACCCACCGAAACTAAACAACAACCTTTCCTTTACCGCGTGTATCTTCCACTTGATGAGATTCTTAATCTAACAAAAATATGTTTCCATTAATACTTATCATCTTCATTTCAATTTCTATTTACTTCCACAACCATCTCAAAATAATCTTTGACTCAAAATTCCCTATTAAAAAGCATATCCCATAAAAAAAATGCAATTTTATTACGTACCCATTCAATAAAGCCTGTGAATCACAAGAGTTAACAAATGAAGCACTCAATTTACCCTCTTTTCATCAATTAACCAAACAATAAAAACGAAAGCACAATAAAATTTAATTAACAATACTTAAAACCTTCAAGGTCAAATGAATGATTTCTCCATCTAAAACAAAAGTAATTAGAAAGAGTTAACATAGTAATATTCTAAGAGAATCTCACCAAAATTCACAAATTTTAGCTTCAATTTGCCAAAAACCCTATCTTCCTTAGCTGCCAATTTCGTGAGTGAGAAAAGAAGAAAAGAAGAAAGGAAAATTTCAGGTCATTTTCTCCTTTTTTATGTTCCCTTTTCTTTCAAATTAATATTTACTTAATCCTTTTATTATTATTATTATTATTATTATTATTATTATTATTATTATTATTATTATTTCCCCTATCGATATCCACCACATATTTCTACAGTGGGTTACCAAACCATTCCACTATATTATTAAAATGGTGAATTTATTACACTAGTCCTCAATTCCTTTTCTTAATATATAAGACTAATGTCACATATAAATTCTATTACATCTTTCTACCTCTTACTCATCTAATTTCAACATTTAAGTTTTTGGACATTTAATCTAGCATTATAACACCTACTTAAGTGTGGGGATGTTACACAAATATTAGGGGCTAATTTTATTATTATGCCTATTCTAAAATACTTATTCTAAAACCCCAAATATATTATACTAACCCTAAACCCAAATAATATATCCATTGTTGCCTAAAGCCAAAATAAGCTAATATAGCTCAAATCTCAAGTCTAAAATAAAAAAGAAATTAAACTCAATACCCAAATATAATTTGTAAAAGTTAAACCCAATTCAAAATCTATTTTAATAAAAATATTTTATTAATATACTAAATTTTTAATAATAACTTATGTTATACTAGTTATAGATTTATATTTTAATATATTAAATTACATATAACTATTTGAACTATACTTTTTTATTATAATCCATAATATAATAATAGTTATATATCTGTTTTAATTGTTTTTGTAATAGTTATATACTATATTATCCTATTATGTAATAGCATACCATATATTATAGTTAGCAATTAAAATTGATTTAATCGATCAAATAGAACCAATTCAAGCAAATTAATTGGTAAATTCAATTTTGATTTTAGACCAAGTAATAGTTATATATATGTGTGTGTGTATTAATAGTTTTAAAAAATATTATTATAGTATGTGATATTATATCACATACTATAATAATACATAATATATTAATTGTAATAGTCCGTTTTTTAATGATGTCGAAAACGATAATTTTGAAACCTATTTTTTATGTCTGAGTCCATAAATATTATTATCTAATATTTGTAAGTCTAATATATATTGAATTATGGTTTAATAAATGTATTGAATTGATAGTTAATTAAAGTAAAAGGATTAAATTGTAAAAGTGGTAAAAGTTAACGATTTTAAATTTTTAATTAATTGAAGGATCAATTGAGAAATCGAACCTTTCTAAATGTACCAAACGGTGGTGGCTTATGACCAACTTTGATTAAACATGATTAATGTTAGTTTAATTATTTAATTAAGGCATAAAAGACAATAAAGTGCTTATCATCTTTAGCCCTCTTTCTTCTTCATCGTATACACACCAAAGAAAACCCAAAGGAATCCATAAAAGCTTCGAAGACATTCGACTCTTTATTAATTGGTAAATTCAAGTCATTTTTCTTGTAATTTTTATATTTTTGAGGTTTCAAGAGCTTGATTTTAGCTAACCTATGTATCAATCTGTGAAACTATTAAAGTTTATAAAAGTTTCCATTGTTGAATTCTTTATGAAATTGGTGTTAATTTGTTAAATTTTAAACTTAGAAATGAAAAAGGACTAGTTTGTATAGTGTAATTGCTAGTTTTTGAACATTAGGATTAAAGTGCATAAATTTTGAAATTTATGTTAATTTTATGAAATTATAGGTACTAGAGGGTTGTAGAAGGATTAAATTGATATCAATTTCGAAATCAAGGCTCAAATTTGAAAGATATTGCAATATCAGTTTTAGGGACTAAATTGAATAAAAGGTAAAAATTTAGGGAACATTCAAAAAATGAAATTGAATCAACATATGCATATAATCTAGTGTTTTAAGGTAATTGGAATTGATAAATCAAAATGAATATAGATTCAGATTTGAATCAACTAGAGGATAATTGAGGAAAAGGTAAAATTATGGACTAGTCCTTGATGTTTCATTTGTTTTTGTTTTTGTCAGGTAAGTTCATATGGAACTCACTATGTTATTTTATGTCATGCTTGATTTATATTATAATATTAGTTTAGGTTAATTGTAATTTGATAATGCTAACATCTAAAGGACTAAATCGTAAATTATGGAAAATATAGTTAATATGGATAGATGCAATGTATTGAATGGATGTGAAATTGTTATATGATTGAATGGTATGTATATGATGATGTTAAAAGGTTGAAGTGATTTAGAAATGGTAATAGTGTCTGTGTGAACTTAGTAACGATTAGGATACAAATGACATGTCATTAGGGTCCAAAAGGAAAAATGAAATGGTTCAATCGAAAAGAACTAAAAAAGGTGTTTGATAAAGGATTAATACGATGGCTTGAGATCTAGTATATGTTACGGATTCCCTAAAGCTAGTGTTACCAACATCAAACTAAGCTCGTGTAAGCAACCCTGGTCTTAAGCTAATGTTAGCAACCCGAATATGTCAGCTTGTGAGAGCATATTAGTCTTGTGCATCTGAGTTCAATTTGCTATAGTTCTTTGAGTGAAAAATCTAATTAAACGAAAATGAAATAGTTCGAAATATTGAATATGAATTCAATAGATATGATTGCAAAATGAGCAAGATTGAATTGCATGATATACAATGATATGGTTGTACATATATATAAATTGATTATTATGACTTTATTATGTTAATATACTAACCTATTGGTTGTTGTATGGAATCATGCATGAATGTATAAGGATGCTAAGGAAATGCCATGTTATGTACCTTTGTGTTTCAATTGCTTAAATTGTTGTAATATCAAGGTAAGTTATGGTAATTTTCATATGCACTTACTAAGTTGTAACACTCTATACCCGACCCAATCGCCAGTTTCGAGTACCAATTGGTACAATTAACTCGAGTTACTTAACCATAAATCTAACTTGGTTGATATCTTTAATTAACAACATGATTCAAAATAGGACTACAAATAAGCTTTCTACAAGTTTTAAGGTCCTTACATTCGATTCTCCTTATTTAGAATAAACAATTAATTAATTGATTTAAAAATTAAGACTTCCTTGTGAATACATTTAATTAACCCCTGAGGTGTAGCCTCTAAGCATGCCCCATCTATACACATGAAACATCGTTAATGCCTATCGTGTGAATTTGCCGTGTTTGGCTTGGTCCCTTCCCATAACGACTTCGACAATCTTTGATCCTGCATCAAGGAAACCACTCATAAGTTCAAATGAACTTAGTGAGATTCATTATATTTATTATTAATGAATAAATCGTATTATCATGAATATAAATATTTTTGATGCGTGTAAAGAAACTCCTTACGTTTCTTATAAGCTTTCACTGTTCATTGGCATAGATGATGCCCCTAATTTATCTCGAACAAATCATTGGTAGACACATCAGGCTGATTTAGTTGAAATTTTACTCTCACTAGCCTTTTTTTAAACTTGGCCTTGTCTGGCTTTATTTTAGATTTACATTTTACCTTTTTTGGTTTGACCAATTAAAGATAACCATATACACGAATGAACTGCTTGGGGACTACTATTGGCGGACTAGAACATATTTCACCACAACTGCGGATTCTTACCTTAATCCTTTCATTTCATATTGAACTCAATATAGATAAATTGGATTACCCCAACAATCAACTTCTTATGACTTAGCCTATGCATAGATCCTTCTTTAAAGGAAGACCCATTTATTGGTATCCTCATTTGCGGCCTTGGATATGAGATTTTATGGATAGATAGGCACCCCTTTTTCTTTGCGGACTCGTACTTACAAGATAGCTATAGGACTTTCGCACTTCAAACCATTCTACTAAGATACTCGCAATAATAAATAGATCCTCACAGACTATCTCTTTCTTAGATTGTCCTTGGCGCACTTTCATATTTGATAGTCCCAAGTAGACTTCGCCATGCTAGATAGTCCTAACAAAAACCCATTTCCTTTGTTAATTCGCACCTGACATTCCACTTAAGATAGTTGTCACATCTCAAAAATCGGGTTAGTAGAAATTAGGTTCATGAACCGAGATGGTCACATCCGAATTTTTTTTAGATGACTTTAGCACATTTGATAATAAATCTTAGCGAAAGCCATCCCATATCGTAACAGCTCGATTTTAGGTACAAATCGGGTTAGTAGAAATCAGGTTATTCCACTTTCATATTTGTAATGGTGGAGTTGTCATTGAAGATATAAGTTTGAATCCCTTCCCTATTGTTAATTTCTATTTGGTACAAACTTTTTTTAAACCGTTAGCGAAAGTTATCCCATATCGTAACAGCTCGATTTTCAGTGGTGTCAAAAATAGTGATTTCGGGATCACAACTCCGATGAGTCGAGTCATAAATTTAGTTACTAATATTTATGACGTCGATAACATCGTATGAAATTCTGGTTTGAAAATTTAATCGATTAGATGGTTAATCAAATAGAAAGGACTAAATTAAAAAAGTGCAAAGGTAGAATTATTTAATTAGAAGGACCAAATAGGTGAATTAGCCATTAGTAAGTAAGTGAGTGGAAAGATATGTCATTTAAGTGAAATAGGTGGGATTTATTAAGGTTAAAATGATTAATTAAGTTAATTATAAAGATTTGGAAATTTACAAAATTGTCATTGTTATAAAAGTGAAGTTTAAAGAAAAGAAATTAGGGATTTCTTCATTTTCTCTTCTTCTTCATACGGATAAAGGAGAAAACCTAGGGTTTTCCATTGTTGAAACTTTAAAGCTTGGAAAGGGTAAGAAACCTTGATCGTTTTTAGTAATTTTTATGTTTTGAGTCCGTATTAGCTTAATCTAACTAACCTAAGGACTAATTTTTGAATCTATCAAATGTTCTAAAACCTAACATTGTTGAAAATGTCTGTTCTTGAAAGCTTTTGATAGATTTGAATGCTTGATGCTTAGGTTAGATCTTTTTGTAAAGTGATTTTTTATGAAATTAGGGTTTAATGACTAAAATGCTAAAATGATGAAACTACATGTATTTGGTATGAAATAATGACTTGTAAGGTGTGAACACATCCCCTTTGATATTCAACTAGTATAGTGGTGGTGAAAAAAAATCGTTATTTTGCATGGTTTGTGCCTAAGGACTAAATTGAATAAAAGTAAAAGGTTAGAGGTAAATTCATAAATTTCCCAAAAGTACTAAATTGTGTTGACTGGTCTGGTTGTGCGATTTAATGTGAGAATTGAATGATTTTTGGATGTAGACTACGATCATGCCACTGATCACCGAAAAAGGGAAATTAGTAAAATAGTCCCTAGACTCTAACCACAACTGCAATCCAATCTGGTAAGTTCGTAATGTTAAATTCTTACTTTTAACTACCTTCTTTATGATTGTTAATGAATGGAAATGAAAAATTGAAGATGTGAGATGAAAACGACAAAAGAAGAATTACCCGACCTTGTGCCAAAGTTTAAAATGGTCTGATGGTTGAGATCCTGCATTTGTTGCGGATTCTCTATAACATCGTGAGTCACTGTAAAGTGAATAGAATCCAAGAATGGATTACAAACCTTACGATGGTTGAGATTTATGCTTGATTGCATATTCTCGTCAACTTAGTGTGAGCAGCATCATAGGGAACAATTATATCGTAACGATGGTTGAGGTACCGCATGTGATGCGAGTCCTTGTCAGCTTAGTGTGAGCAACATCATATACTGGTAACAGGCATGATCTTTGGGTTAACAGGAAGTAAATTGAAAATCAAGCACTAAAGTACAGTTCTGTTTTAGCTCGACTGATTTAAAGATTTGTACAACACATGTTTTCAGTAAATTGATAAAACTTGCAAACTTATTAAGCTATGAAAGCTTACCCGTGAAATTGTTGTTGTTTTGTAGATTCTATTTTACTACTTGATGATTGAATCATCTTGAAGAGATCACACTATCCCGGGAGCTCGTTCGGTAGTATTTACATCACTTGGTTATATGGCATGTACTAGGATTAAATGTCTTTATATTACTTGTATGGATGAATGAATCTTTTGTTGTGAATTTTAGATAAATGTTGAACAAGGTTGTATGTTAGTTCAATGTGATTTACATACTTCATGAGATGTATGAAATGTCTTGAAACCTTGTACAATGAATTATCATGTTGAATTTTGAAGTTATGAAATGATAAATGATTGATAAACTTGAGCTTAGGCATAATTCATTGAATTCTGTACACTTACTTTGGTAGAACTCATGCATGTATTGGTAGAAGTACAGGGTAGGAGAGAGGTTGTTCACTGACTTGAGTTGTTTCGATAGTTTTTGTACATCAAGGTATCGGTAGCTTAAGTACCTGAATCGATAGAAGTTGTAGGGTAGAACTTCTTAGCTCTCTAAAGTTTTTAGTATCGATAGAAGCATGACTTGTATCGATAGTTGCCTCTCTTGTATCGATAGAACTATCAAGGGTATCGGTAGAAGTCTGTACTGTTTCTTGAATCGTTTACTAACTTAACACCTACTGATACTTGTCCAACAGGTACTAGTAGAAGTCTTCAAAAAATCGTGAAAATGACATTTTTGCCCTTTTTGAGTTATGTTATCATTCAATAGTTGATTTAAGTCGTGCATACCGTATTTCTCTATTAAAACTTGATTACATGAAACAGTAACGTAAGATAAAATACGATAGAAGATCGGAAGGACACTGGAACCCTAACCGGTGACGATATCGGGTTTTGGATGTTACACATATTTTTAAATATTTTCTGTTAAAATAATAACAAGGAGTAATGTGGTCAAGTGGTCAAGTAGTTAAGAGCTTAATCAATTTCCTAAAGTTTTTATGTTCAATTCCTCACCATCCCAAATATTTATTTAGTTTTTTTGACAACTTTAGCCAATGTGAACACTCATTTTCGTCCAACCTAGTTACCATGCATGGGGAAAGATTCTTTCTTTGTATGTGAGTTAATCTTCCCTATTACGCCCCCTTTTCACTCTCTTGTCCTCCTAACATGTCATTCTTTTCACCATTACCATGATTGATGTTCATTGAACCTAGACATATTTGACAACACCCATTTTCATCAATCTTTTCATTCTTCCCCTCTCATTACCACATCTCCCTAAAGCTTCTCTCCATTCTCTCCTTTTTTTTTCTTTTGTTTAGCCATCAACCACCCATATTCTCTTTAATTCCTCCTTTTCTCCACCGTTATTTGGTTTTGACCCACCTTCACTACCACCGAACCTCCATTGCACCACCACTTTTCTTTTTCTTTTTGTTTTATCGTCACCTTTAGAGCCACCCTTCACCACTGTGACAACCACTGCTCGCCACCACGTAACATCACCCTTTTTCTTTATTTTTTCTCTCTTCTCCTTTCTCCTTCTTTAATCTAGTGATCGAAACCCTCCTTATTTCTTTCTCCTCTGTCGAAATATCGTCGTCTAAAATTTTCATTAGGTCTTTTTTGTCACACTCTAGTGGGCACGAACCAATTTTTACCCAAAAGGGGGATTGCACCAGACGAATTTTATGCCGCTCCATTGCTTTTGTTAGTCTCTCAAACATGATCAGATGACGCCGAAATAGCCATGGTCTACCTTCTAACACAAACTCCATATCTTTTTCATCCTCGAATGTAATCATGAACAATTTCTGACCTGCAAATTGAATCTCAAACTTTTTCTTTGTCTTCAAAATACTTTTCAATTAAGCACGAAGATTGTCTGGATTATAAGTTTTCTTCGTCGAAATCGAGCAGACTAACGTTGCCTTATTTAATGGAATAACCATCAAGCTCTTGACAGACAATTTGACCAATTCTTCTTCCAACAACGAAATCTCATCCTTCTCCATGTTTTCTTCAAAAAGTCACTACTCCTGTGACACCTTATACTCGACCCAGTTGTTGGATCCGGATATAAAATATCACATTTCGTTGCTGAAGCAACTTACTTTTCTATTTTTTTCTTAAAAAATGAATATGTAATGGTAAAATTATTTTATAAAAATTTCGGCAGCATTTCTACCTATTTACGTAAAATCCCCCTGTAAAATTTCTATTTCACAATGTAGTCACATTTAAATAATCTCCCAAATCAATTCCCAACACTTAAATTTCTCAAAACATTTCAGTAAACTTGATATCTACGTTTAACTAGTTCATCAAAATATTAGTTATAAAATACTAGCAAAAGAAACATAATAAACATATTTAAATTTAACTTATGACACAGTATTATATATAAGCCTAGGTACATGCCATAAATATTAACCAAAAAGTAAACTTTTCATCAACTTTGTTTGAGTTAATTTTTGGTTCTTCGGATGCTGTTGGAACGATCTACCGAATCTAACTACCTGCGCATGGAAAAATAGACAAACCGTATGCTGAATAATTTTTATGCTCAGTGGTGCTAATATCATATAAATCATTACATAAGTATTAAATATATAGATCAATTGATAAAAATAAATAAATAAATAAATAAATACATAAAAAAAATAAGCTTTTTAATCAAATTTAAAATCACATAATCAATTTAATTCACACAATAAGAAAAATTCAAATATATTCAACTTTTATTTTTGCTTTTCTTTCAATCTAAACCCTATACTAAAATTTAGACTCATAACCATATACATAAATCCACCACCCCGAGTTGTTCGGCACGATGGCTATCACAGTAGTCCATGACCCTCTGGGAATTGGGACTGCCCACGACCCTCTGGGAATTGGGGCTAATAATAATAAAAACTGATCAATTTGACCTTTTCTCCCTCGACCCTCTGGGTATTAGGGAGATCTAAATTCTCTGATATAAAGATTTTATGGCATGTCAACTATATCTGATCTAGTCTAACTTAGTGTACCGGGGTAAAAAATCAACTTTCATAATCTGTTTCATTTCAATTCTATTTTCATATCATTCTAATTTTTAGTTTCATTTCATGATCAAATCATATATTTTGCCTAATGTAAAATTAGGCTTTCAATTTAAAAAACATATTAAATATTTTCTTACTCAAGCATTCAAAATCATAATACTCAAGCTCAAAATATAATCATGAATTTGCTAATTTAATCATTGGAAAAAAACATATTCCATCTCAATACATAATTTTATAAATATTAGCTAAATCATTCAAACTCATTCAAAACTCATAAAAAAAATATAAAAATAAAATTAATATAATTAATTATAATAATCTAAATATTCTAAAGCTTTATGTAATGAAAATAAGATATTAGCACAAATCGAAGTTTTAATCGCTTTACTTCTTCTCTTCGTCTTTCTCCTTCAAGATGCTCACTTCGTTTTTAGCTACAATATGAGCAATTCAATACGAAATAATATCATTTACGCATTTTAATACTAAAACTAATAAAAACAAACACAAATATGCATGGTTAATCAAGTTAACATATTAAACTTCCAAATCCAAAATTCTCTTATCTTTTGACTCGATTATCCGTTTTCAATTTTGTTTTCACCGGAATGCTCACTGTTTCACAAGCTATCATTTAGCACAAATATTACTCAAAATAGTCAATTTTCTCTACCTCCCCTTCACCATAGCCAAATAAACCAAATAAACTTCCCATCTAATTTAATTTCTTTTTCACACTTTTAACAAGCTAGAATTCTTCTTCTAATAATTTTCTATCAATAAAATATACCTTCTTCACTTAAAATTTCTAAACTTCCATCAATGTTCATTAATGGCAACTTTCAAAATACTTGATGAAATAAAAATTTATTGGTATATATATGTAGAACAAGCTTTAGATATTCAAAATCTATGAAAAATTTGAAGAAAAATCATACCTATTGCTTGAATTTGAAGGAAAATGATGAATTTTTTTTTTTTCTTTCCCCCCTGTCTTGAGAGAAACAGAGAGCAAAATAAAGAAGGTTTGAAACAGAGAGCATAAGAGAAAGATGAAAAACTTTCTTTTACTTATATTATAATAATAATTAATAAAATACTTTTATTTTAAATAATTATTAAATAATAATTATTTAATGAAAATATCATGAAACGTAATCATGAATTTTTGTTGTTTTTATTTTTTTTTAAAATGGTAAAATTGCCATTAGATCATTTCCATCAAAATAAAAATAGAATATTTGCACTTTAGTTCTTATACTTTTTCCAACTTATTCAATTTAGTCCTTAAATTTGATAATGAATTTTTTTAACTAACCACATGCTCTTAATAATAATTCTCTATATTTCCATATTTGACAGTTTCCTCTAAAAACGATCATAACTTCTTATACTATTATTTATTATAAATACTTTATTCAAAGACTTCTACCATATATATTTAAAGTGGGGATGTTACAACTCCGTTCCAAACCCTAGCCGCAGTTAATCATTGTTTTTCTAGAGAATTCAGAAAGAGCACTCTTGACTTTTATTTTTATAGTTAATTTTAATTAAAGATCAATTGTGTGAATTTGGTTTTTGTCATGCATGGAAATGATGTTAATAGCATGATAACTATGTTTTAAACATGTTTTAATATGTGAAAATGGTTAGTTTGGGGTTGGAGCCAAATAATGTTCTGCATGCTAAGCAAAAATCATTTGAAACAGGGACTTAGTGGTCTGCCTGTAATGTCGCAACTTTACACCTTGAATGTCATGACATCAAGCTATCTCGTCGTGACGTCCCTTGCTTGAGGTCGCGATGTCGATTATGTTTCATTTCGAAAACTTTGCAATTTGGTCTTCATGTTAGGAAGTTTGGCTACCGTATTCAATGTCGCGACATCCACTTGAGATATTTAGAAAATATTATAATTTAGTCCTCATTCGATCTCGGGATTATATTGAGCTTTTGAAAGCTCGTATTTGACCCAAAAATGATTATTTATCGTGTTTTAAGCATGCAATGCTCGTAATGGGGTATTTAATGTTGGGATTTGGTTATGGATGGTCGTAGTTGCTCTAACAACAAATGTGACATCTTGTAGCTCGGACCCAACGGTTGGGTTGGGTATAGGGTGTTATAAACTTAATTAGAAAAATTCGAAAATGTCCCCTATATTTAAAATAAATTATATTATTTATATTTAGAAATAAGTTATATTATTCTAGAGTACTTAGTTTTTTTTATTTAAGTAATATTAAATAATTTGCATATGATGAAATTTGAACCTATAATATTTGAATTGATAAAGCTTTATTTTCAAATATTTTATATATTTTAATTTTATCATGCACACTTTATTACCTCTATTAATTATATATATTAATAATGTTATTTATTGAATCGATGCAAAAAATTAACTCGATATCAACTTAACATTGATGAAAACATCATGATAAACAATTGTAGTGCATTTAATATTTTTAATAAGTTATATTTACATATTTAAATTTCATTTTACTTAATTTATTCTAATTTTTCTTTTTAATATCATATATACATATGTTATTATTAGTTAATTTCAAAAATATCTTTCCTTATTTATTGCATGTTAATTTTAAGGGGTAAAAGTCACCCAACTATAGGTTTTTTCATTTCTGGTCACCTAATTATGAAAAGCTACAAAATAGTCATCTAATTATTAGTAAATTTCTTTTTTGCACACTAAACTATGAAAAGTTACAAAATGATCATCCAATTATTCAATTTTTTCTTTTTTGATCACCAACTGACTAACGTAAAAATAAAAACACAAAAAATCCAAGATAGTTGGGTGACTAAAAAAGAAATTTACTAATACTCGAGTGATCATTTTGTAACTTTTCATAATTTGGTGACAAAAAAGAAAGAAGATATAATTGGGTGACTACTAAGGTAATTTACCCTTTTAAACATACGTATGTGTACTAAAAAGAACTGAAATACTCTGTTACTCTACGACATAAACTCTCGCTGATGGATGTTACGACCAAAGACACTCACGCGCGGTGAAACTCAATCGGACAGAAAAGCTTCTCTCTCATTCGAAACAAGAAAGTAGAATGCTATATAGAAGAAAACTGCAATTGATTTTTTTTTTTGAATAAATTTTCCTATTTCTTTAAATAAAGCAAATGATGAATATGCCTCAAAATCTATCGATGAACGCGCCTTTTGGGCTGCCCAGCACCTCGAATCCAACTTCCGCCGGAGTGGCGGCGACAAAGGATCGGAAGATGGCATCGGCGGAGCATTTGGTTCTGGACCTGAGCAATCCTGATCTCCGAGAAAACGCTCTTCTCGAACTATCGAAGGTAATTTAATCTAACAAAAAAAATTTATCCTTTTATAGTATTTTACTTGAATGAATAAAGGTTCTTTTTGGTCTTCTCTCTCTTTTTTTTTTTTTTTTGTTTAAAAGGTGGGGTTATCAATTGAAAAAAAAAATAGTGGGGGTATGGCTTAAAATGAAGTAGAAACTTGAGGGAAATTTGATCTTATTTCTTTTAGTTGAGCTGCGATTTATTATATTTTTGTTGCTTTTAAGAGAACAAAATGTAAAAAAGAAAATCGGAATAGGAAAAGCACCATGTCTAATCTGAAAAGAAGAAATAAATTCCTGTAAATATTTTGACTTCTCTTCTTTAGTAATTCTGGGTTTATACATGGTTATTTTTCTGAAAATAACATTCATCAAAATGGGTATGACATTCCTTTATGGGACTTACCGTCATTTTGGCTAAGTAGCCATTGATACATTGCCGTAGTGGAAATGATACATATGAGAAAATGAGAGTTTTTTCGGGCTTGAAGACAAGGACTATTGAATTATGCTATCAATAATTTGGAGAAGAAGAGATCCTGGTGAATAGTTACTATTTGAAGTTTGGATTGAATTAGAAAAGGGTAGAATTAAGAATCTGTTGAAAATGTTCAGGCTAGAGCCTTGAAAATTTTAAACTATTCTCGCTATCTACTCTTTATATTGTATGATTTCAAGATTTAGGAACCCTCTTGTTTTTAACTGTAATCTTTGACCATATTTTTACTTATACGATTAGTTATTTGCATGAAGGTTTCACGCCATTTCTTATGTTTAGCTCCTTAAATATGTCCTTGAAGCAGATCATATGTATTCTGTGTTTGTTCTATTTTATAATTGTCTCATATTTTTCCTCAATGGAATGATAGGGCCTGGAATTGGAATTGCTTTGTCTCTTTCTTTGTCTCCTTTCCTTGTGATGCATTATAAGTTTTCTCATGCACTGCCTTTGGTTTCATTGTGAAGCATTTGCTTTTCGTTTAGCTGCATTTGCATGCATTATCTTCATAATGATCCTGAATATTGAAGTTGAAATGCATGCCCTACCTTGAGAGTAGCAAATTTGTCAACAGTTAACTATTCATCAAGCGAGTGATACAAATATTTGGGTGGTTGATTGAATTGAATCCATCATCTAGGGTTGTCATCTTTAAAAATTAAAATATTTGGATTCAGTGTTGTTCTATAAAGGTTTAGAAGTTAGTTAAATAGCCCCAGAATTTTTGTGCACATTACTGATTAGGTAATACCGACATCCCCTTGTATTTTCACTCTCTGTATGCAATTATCCAATTTAGATGTTCAAGATTTGTCTGTTACTACTATAAACCAGTGCCTACCCTTGGTGCTATAAACAAGGAATTATTTCAAGATTTGGTTCCTTTATTGTGGAATTCATTTAGTACTGTAGCTGCACTCAGAGATATGCCTAATAAACTTGTTTTTGTTTTTTATTTTTAGAAGAGGGAACTATTTCAAGATTTGGCTCCATTGTTGTGGAATTCTTTTGGTACTATTGCTGCACTTCTACAGGTATGCTATTAACTATTGGTAGTTCGAAGTTGCTCCACTCTTTCCTCTCCCATCCATTATTTTTTCTGCAATTTTTGTAATTTCTTTTTTACTGTCTTCAATTGAACTTGATAGGTAACTTATCAGTTTAGATGCTGATCTTTCTTTAATTTATTGGTGTTGATATCCATGCTTTAGTTATGGTGCATATCTTTCACCAAGTTGATATCTTTTTATGTTTCTTATGGTGCAAGTTGCTACTGTCAGTTTGGACATGAATGTCAACGAAAATGAGGATAGGCATATTATTTGAAGCTAATGTGAAATATAAGTGATATTTTTTTCTTCCAAATTAGAACGTGAAATATGGTAGTAGCTTATGTTGTTAGTTAGGTAAAATTCCTCAGTAACATGCTTTCATTTACCAGATCAATTGTGAATCTGTATGATTACTTCTGTCATGTCAGTATACTGCTGGAGTGTTTCTGTATTTGAATTGGTTTTTTTTAAAGAGATTTTACAATGTTCAACAGCGTCTTTATTAACATATAGTTACCAATTCTGTTCTTTATTCATTTCTTAGTTGTTCATAGTATGTCAAATTATTGCCTTGTTCAATTTCATTCAAATCTATATTTTTTGACATATAGCTCGATTTGTAGTATTCCTTCTCTTAGTACCTAGTTAACTAGAAAGGGAATAGGAAGAGGTAAAAGAAGTATTTGTACTAGTAGGGGATATAGAAAGGCTAATGTATGTTACTTTTTGGCTAATGAGAAATGATTTATTGAGGAAAAAAACTGCAAGTCAATGTCAACAATCTTTACATCAAAATAAGGTTATATCTGAGGTATTTGAAATTTTGGTTTATTTTACATTCTTATCATGCACATTGGAAATGTTATTTTACATTGAACATTTTAAATCATGGATTTGTTTTTTCAAAACAAGTGGGTTCCTTTTGTTTTCAGTCTAATTATCATTCTTGCTAGATGCCTCTTACATATTCTTTTATTAATTCAGTTGCCAATTGGAAATTGTAAAATTCTTCTGGTTTCAGATTTACTTTCTTAGTTCCTTGATGCTAAACCATGTTTACTTGCAGGAGATTGTTTCTATTTATCTTGTTCTGTCCCCTCCAAATCTAACTCCCGCTCAATCAAATCGAGTTTGTAATGCCCTTGCTCTACTTCAGGTGATATGTTTTTTTGCCTTTTCTAGTTATTCTGTTATTTGAATAATTACTTCACTAATGTAACTTATTACTCTGATATTACTTTTTCTTTCTTTTGGTTTTGTTTGCAATTTTTCTCATATTGTTGTTGAAGATAAATAGAAGATAAAGTTTTGTCAATTTGTTTATTATTATATGTCTATTCAAAGGCTCTGTAATGCATTATAATTTCAATCTTTTATTACAGTGTGTAGCTTCTCACCCGGACACAAGGATGTTATTCCTAAATGGTATGATCTCATATAATGAATTTGTTTGGTCTTGAGATCTGTACTTTGTTGCGTAATGCATGAAGGGGATAATTTCTAGCTTCACTGTGCATTGCTTCTCTTTCTAATTGGTTCTTGAGATGCATCAGAACATTGTGTCTTGATTATTGATTATCCTTTGAATGTGAAGATTCTTAATGAATTAACCTTCTATATTAAATTAGAATAGGTACATGACATATATACACACTTCTACACAAATAAATACGAAAACTACCTCCGATAAAATAGTAATACTAAAACAGAATTATCCTATGCATTGTGTCACGGACCGCTCACCAAGGCTCGAGACCAACGCACACCAAGCTGCCTAGGAAGCACTCTATCAGCACCCATTCGAATTGGCCTAAACCTTGAAGATTGAAGAGCCTTGCAAATTGGATATGGCAAGTATCTCATAGAATCAGGCATATCCTCTTTTGATTCTTTCATATTCATTGTAATCTTATATTTAAGGAATGTATAATTTGACTTTCTTAGAATAGGGGATATGATAAGATAGCATTATATCTCCACCGTTAATATACTTTAATTTTAGCCTTTGGATGAAAGGGGTTTCAACTATAAATAGAGGTTTAGTTCCACCCCATTTCCACACTTCATTTTTGAGGAATATACAGAGCATTCATTCAAATTTCTTACTTGTCTTTGTTTTCTTTTCTCTTTCATTGTTCTTTCACTTCCGTGAGGATCTAAGCATTTTAGCTTCGATCGGTTTCAGGCTTACTTAGGCATTTTAGTGATCAAGAGGCGTCTAAGGCCGCACACTTCAAGTAGTAAGTTTCTAGGGACATGACAAATGGTATTCGAGCTTGTTTGAGTGAGAGAGATGGCACCACAAAACTCAAGCGAGGTCCCAGCAACTGAACGAGAGACTCATGCTGCTTCTAAGAAGAAGAACAGAAAGAATTCCAGGGATATCATTTCAGTCTTGAAAAGGAGGGTCACTTGACTTGAAGATTCCATAAAGGAAGTCAAGGAGGCTCAAGAAGAGACAGAACCATACTTTGAGAGAGTGAATTCTCTTAAAGAAGAGGTCATGCTTGCGGTTCAAGGACTTCTCGATGACATATATGAGAAGTTAGACCAACGGGACAGTTCCCTTGACGCTGTAAAGGAGGCTACCAAGGTCGAGTTGGTGGAGGAGATCAAGGATCTCAAAAGTGAGTTAGCCATATACAAGAGAACCATAAAGAATGGCATTATGGCAGAAACAGCGGCATATACACCCAAGATCGATGTCCTAAAGTCGAAGATGTACATAAGGACACGATCGGCCCAATATGTTGAGAATTTCATTTGGGCCATGGAGCAGCACTTCCGAGCCATGGGTATCAAGGACGAAGCAATAAAGTTAAATACTGCTTCAGCCTATTTCACTGATTTTGCTCTTTTATGGTGGCGACATAGGTGTTCCGAGGAGAACGAGTAAATTCCCATTGCGACATAAAGTGAGTTCTAGTCTGAGTTCAAGGAATAATTTTATACTAAAAATGCTCAATTAAAGGCTCGTGCAAAGTTACGACAACTCAAGCATGATGGCTCACTCTAAGACTATGTCAAGCGATTCACCGAGCTCAAGCTTCAAATTCCAAAATTGGGTGAGGAAGAAGGATTCTTTGCTTTCATGGATGGACTCCAACGATGGATCAAAATGGAGTTAAAGCGAATGGGGATTCAAGAGCTTTCCAAAGCCTTGTCTGCAGTCGAGTCCATTGCTGAATTTAAGATCAAAAGGACTGAATTTACTAAACCAAAGCCAAAATTCAAAGGGGGGGAGACAAGGAAAGACCAACCAACAAGGGGTCCCAGAAGCCGACAAGTGGTAATATCAAGTTTTGCAAGTCATGGAAGAAAAACAATGAGCCTTTCAAGTGCTACACTTGTAAAAGCAATCACTTGGCGAGGAACTGTTCTCAAAATGAGAAAGCCGCTGCCATCCAAAGGAAGGATGCCAAAGAGAAGGTGACTCTTAAGCTTAACTCTATCATTAGCTCTATGGAGGTTAAGAAGGGTCATAAGAGAAAGATACTGATGTTCGTGGACATCACCGTGGCAACTCAAAAGATGAGCGCGCTAGTGGACATCGATGCCTCAGAATTGTTCGTGTCCGAACGGGTTGCCAAGAGACTTGACCTTCGTGTTGAGAAGATAAGTGGGTTTATTAAAACCATTAATTCCAAAGAGGCTCTGATTGCGGGGGTGGCAAAAGGAGTCATGCTAGATATTAGAGGCTGGACCGATAAGAAAAATATCAAGGTAATCCCACTCGATGACTTTGATTTTGTGATTGAGCTTAATTTCCTTAATCGGATTAATGCGTTTCTTGTTCTATTTGCTGATTGTTTATGCATTTTGGATCCAAAACATTAATGCATTATTTCGGCAAACTGAGAACCTTGAGTTGAACCCAAGACGCTATCAACGATCCAGCTTAGTTAGAGGGTGCGCAAGGAGAAACCAACCTAGTTAGTTGTGTTAGTTGATAATGAGGCCACCATGTCTGTTGAAGTTCCAGAAGAGGTGGGACAAGTATTGGTAGAATTCCGAGATGTGATGTCTGTTGAGTTGCCCAAGAGCTTGCCACTAAAGAGGGAGGTGGATCATAATATAGAACTTGTGTCGAATGCGAAGCCATCCGTTAGAGTCCCTTATCGTATGGCTTCGTTCAAGTTAGAGGAGTTGCGCAGACAATTGAAGGAACTCCTTGATGTAGGGTATATTCGACCGTCCAAGACACGTTATGGTGCACTGGTGCTCTTCAGAAGAAGCATGATGGAACGCTTTGAATTTGCATCGACTATTGAGCTTTGAACAAGCTCACTGTGAAGAAGTATCTGATCCCACTAATTGTTGACTTGTTTGATCAGCTTGGCGGTGCAAGGTGGTTCACCAAGTTGAATTTGAGGTGCGGATATTATCAAGTTCGAATTGCTGGAGGAGATGAGCCAAATACTGCTTGTGTGACACGTTATGATTCATATGAGTTCCTTGTGATGCACTTCGGCCTCACGAATGCCCTCGCCACTTTCTGCACACTCATGAATAAGGTATTACAACCCTTTCTTGATCAGTTTGTTGTTGTCTAACCTGACGATATTGTGATATATAGCAAGACACTCAAGGAATATTTGAGACATTTGCGGAAGGTGTTTAGAGTCTTGCGAGAGAACAAGCTCTACGTTAAAGAAAAGAAGTGCTCGTTTGCCTAAAATGAGATTTCTTTCCTAGGCCACATTGTTAAGAGGTGTAAGATCTAAATGGATATGGCCAAAATTCGGGCAATTGAAGATTGAGACCGCCAACCAAGGTGACGGAGTTGAGATCCTTTTTTTGGGCTAGCCAATTATTACCGAAGGTTCGTCAAAGGCTACTCCAAAATAGTCGCACCCTTTATCGAGTTACTAAAAAAGGACAAGGCTTGGGATTGGAGCATCGATTGCCAACAAGCCTTTCGAGCTTTACACCGATGCGTCTGATGTTGTCATTGGTGGGGTTCTTATGCAAAAAGCACATCCGGTTGCCTTTAAAAGTCGAAAGCTCAATGAGACCGAGAGGTGATACACCGTCCATGAGAAAAAAATGATTGCAGTGGTGCACTGCTTGCGCACTTAGCGACACTATGTACTTGGGTCCAGGTTCGTGGTATACACTGATAACATTGCCAATAGTTATTTTCTAACCCAAAAGAAGTCTCCAAAGCAGGTTCGTTGGTAGGAATTCCTTGCAGAGTTCGATTTTTCGGAGTACAAACCAAGAAAGGTGAATTACGTTGTTGATGCCTTAAGCCGAATGTAAAACATGAAATTCGTTAGTTTGCCGCAAGAACAACTATTAGAGCGCATCAAAGTGGGGTTGTTACATGACCCAACAGTCAAAATGCTCATCAATTATGCCAAAGAGGGGAAAACCAGAAAATTTTGGCTCGAAGGGGACTTATTGTATGCTTGAGGACACAGCCTTTATATGCCTCGATTTGGGGAATTGCGAAAGGGGCTCATGAGGGAATACCACAATTCCAAGTGGGCGGGACATTCGGGGATGAACCGGATGTTGGTGTTGATTATTGAGCACTATTATTGGCCCCACATGAGCACAATGTTGAACCTTATGTGAAGACTTGTCTTGTGTGCCAACAAGACAAGATAGAGATGAAAAAGCCAACGAGACTATTACAGTTATTGCCCATTCTTGAGCGATCATGGGAAAGTGTTTCCATGGACTTTATAATCGGTTTGGCCAACACTGACGGCTTGTCAAGTATTATGGTTGTGGTTGACAGGTTTTCGAAATATGGGAAGTTCATTCCAGCGTGTAAGGTGTTCCTAACCGAGGAGGCAACTCGTATTTTCCTCAAGTACATGGTCAAATATTGGGGAGTGTCAAAGAAGATTATTCCGTTCCGAGTTGTGAAGCGAGTAGGCACCATGGCCTACAGATTGGAGTTGTCACTGACCATCCGAGCTCATCTAGTATTTTATGTTAGCTTACTCAAGACTTACCATTAAGATGAGTCAAATCCGGATCGAGGCAAATCACACCGAGCGCCAGTCAGAGTGAAGGTCTCTTATGAGAACGAAGTTCGAGAGATCTAGACAAAAAGAGTCATTTGACGATCGAGTTACCGCCTGAGGCACGATATTTTGTTCAATGGAAGGGACTTCCTGACAGTGAGGGTAGTTGGGAACCAACCGAGGTCCTATGGCAATTCAAAGACCAAGTGGATAGATACCATGCTAATCGAGCGACGAGGGCGTTGCCAGATTCAGTGGGGGAGAATGTCATGGACCGCTTACCAAGGCTCGAGACCAACGCACACTAGGTTGCCCAGGAAGCATTCCACAACATCCTGACCTTATCACCACCCATCCGAATTGGCTCTACCCTTGAAGATTGAAGAGCCTTGCAAATTGGATATGACAAGTATCTCATAGAATCAGACATATCTTCTTTTGATTCTTTCATATTCATTGTAATCTTCTATTTAAGGAATGTATGATTTGATTTCCTTAGAATAGAGGATATGATAGGATAACATTGTATCTCCACCGTCGATGTACTTTAATCTTAACCGTTGGATGTAAAGGGCTTCAACTATAAATAGAGGCTTAGCCCCACCTCATTTCCACACTTCATTTTTCAGGAATATAAAGAGCATTCAGTCAAATTTCTTGCTTGTCTTTGTTTGCTTTTCTCTTTCATTGTTCTTTCGCTTCCATGAGGATCTAAGCATTTTAGCTTCGATCGGTTTCAGACTTACTTAAGTGTTTTAGTGATCAAGAGATGTCTAAGGCCACATGCTCCAAGTAGTAAGTTTCTAGGGACGTGACAATTGGTAGTGGAACTTTAAAATCCACAAGTAGGGTTAAATGGACATTTATGAAAATTTATATTAAATGGAGGATTATTACTTGAAAGTTCATGAATACAATCTAGTGCATTTTCTTAGCCTTTGAGTATGTTAAAAGAGAAGAATATTGATTGAGGGTGTAAGTTAGTTTCTTAATTGTTCTTACTTCTGAGGTTATAAGGCAGAAAGCTTGAGTTTATTTTGGACATTCGTTTCATTGTCTTTTCTAAGTAACTTTGAACTAGAAGTCCTTTCCTCTGCCCACTTTATGCCCTTTAGGCTGTGTGCGGTCAAATTTTAAGTGCTTATACATTCTCGATATTACTTTCTTCTTGTGTAGTAAAGAATGGTAGTCTTTTAGTCTTCAACATAAATTTGTGTGTGGCTAACTGGTGCCTCTAATTATTTTTCATTTGCAGCTCATATACCCTTGTATTTGTATCCTTTCCTTAATACAACAAGTAAATCGAGGCCTTTTGAGTACTTGAGGCTTACTAGCTTAGGTGTCATCGGTGCCCTGGTGAAGGTAATTCTTTCTTTGATTTAAGTTGATTGAGTTTCCAGCAATGTGATCTTCTTGGATCATAATGCTATTGTACATGTTAGTAGAGCATACTATGCTGAAGGATATGCATGATCCAGGAAGATGTGAATGAATTCTAAAATCAAAGCGAATTATGGGGAGAATGGAAGTAGCCTTATATATAATCTACTATCAAAACTTATAGAAACGAAGATGCCATTTACCCACTGCTATAAATAGGACCAAGGAACTTTGCATGATCTGCAACAGATTAGACTTGCACTAATTGTTGTATACGAAAAGCATCCATAGCTATCGCAGAAACCTTTTTGTAATTTGGCTACCAAATATGTCTCACTGAAGCTTTCTTCTATCTTTAGGAATTATACATTTCTTGTTTAGTAGGATCTAATTCTCTGAACTACTGGAAATCAGGAACTAGAGAATTGCACCATTGTTATGCGCTGCTTTGAGTTCAGACTTTAGAGGAATGTTCCCCTTTATTTTGTAGGTAGTTAGTAATGTCACCCAACTAGTAAACATAACATGATGATGTATCAGAGAAGATAAAAACGGAAAATAAATTACTTATCTTGCTTTTGCTTTTCCTGTTATAGTCCCTCTAATTTGAGAGCATGCAATAGATGCTCTTAAAAAAGGAAAAAAAAAGGGGGGGGGGGTGGGAGCGGGAGGGAAATAAATTACAACTTTTCTTTTGCTTCCCATTATAGTCCCTCAAAACTTGGGAGCATGCAATAGAGGCTCTGCTTGCTTGCAACACTTAATTTAGGAAAGTTATAACAGCCAAGTAGTCAATTTTGATCCAAACTAGCATTTATATCCTTGTTATTATTCATAAATGTTGTCTGCATAATGCTTCTAAATCTATAACTTAGCTTACTTTCTTTTATAGGTTGATGATACAGAAGTTATTAGCTTCCTTCTTTCAACAGAGATAATCCCACTATGCCTCCGAACAATGGAGATGGGTAGTGAACTATCGAAAACAGTTGAGTTTGTTATTTTTTAACTTCTCTTTTCCAATTATGCTGAATTAGCAACTTTTTCTGTTTCCCTATGCATTCCATCTTCAATTATGTTTGTTATTCAAGTGGTGAAATTTGGTGGAATTGTTTTATAGCTGACATGCATGCCTGGAGGTATACATAGACGGGCAGCCTGCCCAGGCTTGCAGTTGCAGTCCATATTTTGTGCGTGTGTTCCATTTTCCTTATTTTTTTCTGGTAGACAACTACCATAAAATGGAAAAAAACATTATCATGTAATGTATTTGTGATGTGTTTATATATGATATTTTAAAATTTTTTTTATAGTGACATATGTGTTTCTAAGATAAGTTTTATTTTAAAATCGTTGGGTTTGTGTATTAAAATTTAGGGTCCACTAGCATTCCTAAGCCCTATTTGTAGTTTTTCTTGGACTTGGTGTGGGCAAGGGCCCACATATGCACACCAGAGTACGCAGATGCAAAGTTTCAACTTTGCCTATATTATATATCTTCAGAGCAATTTGAATCTATATTTTTAGCTTTTTCCATTTCTAGCTGATGCCCTTCTTTCTGCAAGTCCTCTGTTAAGTTGGCTAAGAGCAAATTTTGCTGTACCTGCCAACTATCTTCACATTAAGAATTCGGGACAGTGAGGGTTTGTATCTTTTGCTTCTTAAATGGTTGTTGAGTTTTATCTTGCACGACCAGTTCCTAAGGGGCTTTGAATGTTCAAAATGCATTGTTTCTCTTCAAAGAACTAGTAATATACTGGCAAATAAATGTGGTAATAAGACTCCCCAACTCCTTCTCAGACAATTTACCCTTTTTGCTGGCATCTCTGTTCACTTGAGCTGCTTACAAGGCAGCAGCTCTTGGTGAACCATGAAATCTGAAATTGATATACAGTTGACAACTGTTGTACCTCATTGCTGGAGTTGATATAATTCATTGGATTATATATAGGGAAAATATTTGGCACATTGCCGGTGCAATTTTTAAACTCCACAAACAAGGTTAGGGTGATGATAAGTGTCTTATAGGGTATAGTTAAATATTAAAATATATATATGTATATATGTATATAAAAGAAATGAGACACATGACAATTTTTTAACTCTGCTTGTGGAGTTAAAATATTACATTGCCAGTGTACCAAAATACTAACACTTACATACAAGGTTCTTGCTTCCATGAAATGTGACAAATTATTATTTGGTAGCAGGTTGCCACATTTATAGTTCAGAAGATTCTATTAGATGATGTTGGGTTGGACTATATTTGCACTACTGCAGAGCGATTTTTTGCAGTTGGTCGAGTTCTGGGAAATATGGTTGCTGCAATTGCTGAGCAACCCTCTTCACGACTTTTAAAACATATTATTCGATGTTATCTTCGATTGTCAGACAACCCAAGGTTTGTTAGTCAAGTTGATCATGCTGTCACTTGTCAAAATTTGCCTTTAAGCTCACACTCTTTCTTGAGGTCTATGCTTAAATTTACATATTTTTGTCTGCCTTTGTAATACAGAGCTTGTGATGCATTAAGAAGTTGCCTTCCTGATATGTTACGCGATGCCACTTTTAGTACTTGTCTTCGTGTAAGTACTGTATGTTTAATTCATATTAAATTTTTTTTTTTGCTATTGTCAGACCCATGTTATTTAAATTTCATTCTATTTTTCATGATAGTTGAAAGTTTTGTATATTGATCAATTTGTTAGACATTTTTAATCTACTCAAAATTAGACATCTATAAGGGTGGCTTGTTAAAATATTAACCATATAAAACGTTATAGAAGTGAGTTTAGGGAACTGTGAAAGTTAAGTGCTTGTAGACACTAAATTGACTTTAATTGTCTTTGATACTAGAATATTTGTTTAAACATTAGTTTAGTAAAATGGAAATTTATTTTTGGTACGTCAAATGGTATTAATAATAATACTGAAAAAAAAATACTACTACCTATGGAAGTTATTGATCTCTAGTATTTTATGCTCTTAAGTTGATCCATCCGTGACATATCTGCTGAGTTTGGAGAACAGATTTATGTTGGTGCTATAGATTTGATTGAGTTGTGGTCATTGATAACTGCTGGTTGTTGGCTTTCATGAGGTTATTTGAGTCCATTCACTTTTGACAGTGCAGTTAATCTTTATTATTATTATTATTTATCATGTATGATGATGCTTATAGGAGGATCAAACCACTAGGAGGTGGCTGCAACAGTTGCTTCACAATGTTGGGGTGAGTCGGGTGCCAGCACTTCAGGCTGGTGCAGGGTTTGATCACATGCTGGTTAGCTGAGAATCGTACCATCATCGCTCATTGTTTGGTTTCAGCAGGCAGGCAGGCATCCTTTTTATGATTTATCTAACTAGTTTATTTGTTTTTGTTTTTGTTTTGGTGCCTGTTAATTTAATTAGGTGTTGTAATTAACTATATGTCCTTGAAAAGGAAATCAAAATCCAGCACTAGGAGAATAAAGCATGGTCACCAGTCGTTTGACTGTTTTGAATTTAAGTTAAAAATGTGGAATTAAAGTAAAGATGAGGCTGCTTCTGGCCAAGAATAATAATCAAATAAATATAGGTGTACCTTTCATAGGGTGATTTATTAAATTAGTCTCTACTATTAAATGTATATTAATTTAATCATATTACTATTTAAAATATTCAAATATGGTCGAATTATATGAAACATTTATGATTAAAATATTTTATTTGTAGATGTATAAAAATCTTTTAAAATATTGATTTTGTTAATAAATTATTTTTCTTAAATAGTAAATGTTAATTTTGTTAAATAATTAATTTTTTATTAGTATAAGGTTAAATTGATTCTTTTGATAATAGAGATAAATTGTACTCAATGTTATTAAATTATTAATAAGTTTATATGTTGTAGAACTATTCGAAAGTTTTTGTTTAAGTCGTTGGATTATTTTATCGATCATCAAATTATCATTTGGAGTTTATTAATTAGTTTTTTTCTTTTTTTTTTCAAAAAAAAAAAAAAACTCAACTCAATGGCTTGAATAGATTTTTTTAAATAATTCAGTGATTATTTTATAATTTTTTGAAATTAAATGATCGAAATATAAACTTATTAATAAGTTAATGATACTGAGTGTAATATATCCTTGATAATAAAATGACTAATTTAATTTAGTTCCTAAAACGAAGTACATTCACATATTCATGTCCCATACTTAATGATTCAAATACTAAAGACTAAAATAATAAAAGAAGTCTCTTGAACTTTTAACGTATACTTGGAACGATGGCTTATTTAGATAGTATCAACGAGCATAGAAGCTTAAATCAATAATACAATGAAGCTTAGGTTCCTTTATTTATTATTAAACAAAGGTAGTCACAAATGACATATGATCATGTAACAGGACCCTGCATTTGCCAGTCCACCAACTAAAGAGCCCTGCTTTGCTATTTTGCATAACTAGACATTGAATGATATGCTCATAACATGCTGTCCGATCTCGCAGGCAACCGTCTAAAGAAGTTAAGAGGTACTGAGGGAAGTTTGTGCCGGAACCTAGGATGCCTTAAGGCATAAAGTCCTATGAGAAGAGCCACAACCTGGAATGGTGTAACATAAAGAACTATGGCTGCGATCAAACTGAATGTCACGAATAAGGTGGTTGCTCTCGGGTCCCTCCAGCTTAGCAGAGACTGTAACCTTTCACCTTGTGTTGCCAGATCACCAATCACAGTCTGAACTCTCCCTCCTATACTTCTGAGACGATCATATCTCATCCTGACGATATCAGATGGGCGGGAAGTGGGGAAGGTATCAAACTCTTCATCTAGTTCATCTGGATGGGCTGCATCGGCATGAGACAGACGTGTATCCATGTGAGGAGGGTGCAGTGACCGCCAACGGTAGTTCCAGATACCGATTAGGAAAAGGTAGAGAAAAACTGTGGGAAGTATTAGCTCAGGGTAAAGAACCAATATAATGAAAAGGATATGAATCAAAATGGTTGTAATAGGGTTTCTCCAATTGCAGATTTGATCAAACCATTTTCCAACTGCAATCAACCCACTTAGAACTCCCATAATCCGGAAAAAGTTTGCTTTACATCTCCTCATGCTCCACATATGTGAATCAACATCCAGCATGTACTCCACAACTTCCTTCCTCAATGGTGGCTCGGCCCGGCTCAGCCTCACCGAGACAATCTGTGTAGCCTGGTGCCTCAAGCTATCGAGCTGAATCACAGACAATGGGTGGATGTAGTGCATCTTAGGCAACAGTGGATGCGAATACATATGCAGCATGTTAATCAAAGTTGAGCAGGTGAACCTCACAGCCAATTGAACTTCACCAGTTTTTTTAACCCCTGAAGAATGTAGCACCAGTAGAGGATACGAATGCGTATAGACCCTGTCGGCTTCAAGTGTCGATAATCGAATCCTTACCTTCCCGATTCTTGCATCCTTTGCCCCTCCAGCTCCCCCGTGTATATGATCATTATCAAAAACCCCTATACTGATGACAGTACAAGGATCGAAAACCTCCCAAGTGTACTGCTCATTCCACCTTGGCATGAAATTGTCAACAATTGTCCTTGTCCGGATCCATTTCTGCCCATACTTGGCCACACAATAAGCATCTGTGGTTCCTCGTCCATCTTTTGTTTTCATTGGCATCAGCCCGTGGGCACTTAGAATACCCAGTTCAAGAATTCCAATGCTCGGTCTCCATAGCTGTTTTGCAGTCGGCCTAAGGTCACTGCTGTAGTGTGTAGATTCATCCAAAACATGATACCCTCCTTCTAAACAGATCCTTAAGTGAATCCGGCTGGCGAATTTTATTTCTTTTTTCTCTCCATCAACAATCACATGTTTCTCTAGATTGTGCCACTGGCTATTCACAGGTTTATGGTCTAACCTTCTTTGAACAACCTGTAAAGGAATCACACACTTCCCCAAGGTTTCATCCTTGTTCGATCCCACCCTATCTTCCACGGATAGAAACAATGGCTCCTCGAAAGGTTCAGCAACTACAAACACCAAGTCCTCATTCCACATTGGATTGATGGTCTTACTCGGAGATATTCTAGTTCTCAAAGCCTGGTTTCCAAGAACAGCTTTCACAAATACTTCAGGGAACCTGCCTTTATCACTAGGTACCAAGTCTTGAGCTTCAATGACATTCACCCTCACATACCAAAGCTTGGGGGAAAGGTACACTTTTGATCGAATGTTTGTAACACCATCTGGGCCAACTGATGCAGCATCTGAATGCCATGCATCCGGAAATGCCTCATCTGCTTGAGTTCCCATCCAAACAGCCAGCATGAGCTCTCCCTTTGCTTTATTACCCTTTCGATCTTCCAATCTATACCACTGTGGCGCCAATGGGCTGTCGGGAGGAATCCTCTTCGGAATTTCATTGACATCGAACACAACCCTGCCGATTAAATCATCTACAGCAACATCCTTGTCCTTCACAAACACTTCCAAAATAGAAGCTTGAATTCTTTCTTTTGAGAATCCAAATACTTGGTTCCATTCAGGATTGTTCTTCTTCTCGAAATGCTTAGTTACTCCCTTGTAGTTTCCAAGTTTAACCTCCACATAAGGATCACAGCTACCAGTGACATCTTTTCCAGGTAAATGCTTAGCCTTCACAACTCGAACGTACAGGTATTGCATTTGCTCCACAAGGTCATAGGTGCACGAAAGCTTATCACCGGTGACTGCCCCGGCCCCGGCCCCAATGTTGGGTGAGGTCTGCTTTAGGGCAAAGTCTACTGATTGTGGCGGCGGCTTCTGCATCTTGCTTCTAAACAACACTCAACAGTTGTGCAAGAAGCAGCTATGGTTATCAGAAAAATTAGAATTTCGATAATAATAAACAAATTTACAACTTATAAGCTCCATTTGGTTGTCGAGCTAAAGGAAAAAAATTCGTATAATAATAGCGAAACAGTTCATACGTACTTGTCAATAATCACTAGTAAAGAAGTATTCAATGCAGTTAACAATCAACGAAGCAAACTTGAAGGCTCTTTAAACAATTTTCCTGGTTACCAAACAGCATTAAAACTGAAACATTTATCAGAATATACAGCAAAACAACCAAAACTGCGTTTTATACAAGAAGAAACAGGAACAGATCAAAAGCAAGAAAACCCGTTATCCCAAACACAAGAAAAGAAAGGAGTTAATTACAAGCAAAAGAAAAAAAATATGAACCATATATCACTGTCATGCATTATTGACATTTTACATGACTTAAAAGAGTGAAAAAAACTTAGTGTCAAAGTTTGAACAACAACTCAAACCAAACCTACAAAGACAAACATTTGAAATCAAAGCTGTCATTTAAAGGGAAAGAAAAAAAAATAGATGTACCTTTGTATGAATGCAAGAAAAGAACCAACTTTCTTTCTTCAAGGTGCAGAAATGGAAAATCTTTTATATTTATATAACTTGAAGAAAAAAAAAACGAAACTAAGAAAGAGTGAAGAGTGGAGTAAGAATAAGAACAGGGAGGTGTGGGAGGTGAGACTCAAAGATCTGTAAAAAAAAAAAGACTGAATCTATTTACAAAGTAATAAAAGAAGACATAAAAAATACTAAGTATCAACCTTTTCTCTTTTCACCATTTTAATTTGCTGTACTTTTATAATAAAACCTTATTTTTAATTTTCATCTTTTTCACCAAAAAGAAGATTGAAAAGTGTATATATTAAGTGGAGAGTTTTTATTTCGTATAAAAAAAGCTGGGGTTGAAGCTTAAGAAAAAACCAAAGAAAGTCACACGTGGGAAGACTGTTGTCGGTTCGGGCACATGCGAGATGAAGGATTGTTTTGTTTGTTTGTGTTCCTGTTGGTGGACCTCGGACTCAGTGGTGTTGCATCCATCTTTTCACTACTTATTATTATTATGGTAAATCTACTATGTGTATGAAAATAATAAATATATTTATAAAAATTAAAAAAAATATAAATAAATTTTAGTTGAATGATAAAATATAAATATGAAAATTAAAAGGATATGAGTTTAATGATGAGTTTTGATCGGTGATAAAGTGTGGTGCGTTGTATTTAGTTTATTTTTTATTTTACGTTAAAGTATTGTTACGATATATAATATTATCGTCACCGTTGTTTTTACACTAAAGATAAATAAATGTACCGTCCACCTTAAATTTTATTATATATGCTTATATATTTTTTTTCTATATAAAATAAAAAATAACAAAAATATCCTTAAAATCATACAATTTATTTTGAAAAGTAATAGTATTTTTTTTTATTGATATGATTGATACGCGATTAACTCGATACACTAAATCAATTAAAAATTTTATAATAAGCACGAATTATTATCACTAACATTATAATGACGTATGACTTTATTATCATAGATGCTCGAACTATGTCCTGTAAAGATTGTCTGATGAGGAAGTGTTTCTATTTTGGAAGAGGATATTATTGGCATTGGCATGGGTCGAAGCAGAATTTGAAGATTTAAATTTGACTTTGATTATTGAATGAATCGAAATTGATATAAATTAAGAAATAAGATATAAAGAGAATGGATCAAAGAATAAAATTAAGGAACAGCATGGAGGTAAAAAAAAGGGTTAGAATGCAAATGTTACATATATGTTACTCATTTTGCATGAAATTTATGCTGGAAGTATATGATTGATATTGAATATGGGCCTTTGCATGTGAATATTTCGTGGAGATTAAACTTGGACTATACCTTTTACATAGTTTCACTTCAACCTTTGACTTTTTGGCTTGGATATTTTTTATTTTAGCGTTTTAAAATGAAAAGAAAAAAATAAAAGAAAAAAGAAGAAGAAAGAGGACGAAATGCACGCCCCGGTCAGCCCCTTCTAGCCGACTCTCCATCTTCCATGGGAGGACTTCTTTTCTTCATTTCATTGTCATTTTCTTCAAATCAATCATACATTCCAACCTTCCACTTTGAGTTTTGTCTAAAGCCACTTAGAAAATCATCTCCTAAACTCATTTTCCACATAAATCTCTCCATTTTCAGCTTAGGGTTTGTGTGAGTTTAGTGAGAAAAGTTAGCTAGAGAGAAAGCTTCAAAATAAGGTAAGAAATGATGTTTCCATCATTCCTTTGTTTGATATTTGTGATTGATGGTATTAGAAAGCTATGAGAGCTTGAATGATAATGCTTTTTTTATATTTTGGATTTATGAGAAAAGAAGGAATGATGGAAATTGATCCCCTAGCTTGTATGAGGGAGGGGCTAAGGTGTAGAAAGCTTAGCTTTGAGTATAAGTGTATCCAAGAGATAAATACCCTTGGATTTGTTATCTTTCCCATTGATGATGTGATTATGGAATGTGATAATTAGTGAAATAAATGGTTAAATAAATTATATGTGTTAAAATGAGTGAAAATATGATTTGGTGTGTTGTGATAAATGGGAAAGAGAAATGGTAACACTAATAACCTTAGTTTAATTTTTATAAAACTAAGACTGGTATTATGTTTTGAGAAAAGAAATGTCATGGCATAAGTTTGATGGTTGGAATGAACACACATGTTAATATGCTTAATAAAGCAAAATGGTGAAAATATAAGATTGAGATACGATTAAGAGAAATTTTCGTCTAATGTGATAAGTAAGAATTGTGAAAATTAAAACTTAGTATGAAAATCATGAGATAATGAATTGCTTAACAAGCACATATATGTAAAATGACCTTTCGGTAATTCGAAAATACGACATAAATTACCCAAAAAGTGTGTTACAGTGACCTGGTCGCCTAATGATAAAATGAATAAGTGAATTAAGAAATAATAATAACTTGTGCTATATGTGAAATGAGATAATTTTCTAAGCACTCACATAATCATATGAGGCATTGTGTGGCAATATGGGTCACTTAGGTGGTAATTTGATAATATGAACTTGTATATGTGATATTTGGGTGTCATTATGCATCATGGAGGTATATGTGTTCTATGAGACCTATTATGTGAATTGTGAATCTTTTAATTTATTATAATATGAATGTCCTTATTAGCTTGGTAGATTAGTTATGATACAACTGGCATGTCATAGGGATTAGATGGGCACTTGTATGGGTATATGTGTCTATTGAGATATGTTATTACAACATAGCATATTTGTGCTATTGGTTTTGTTTGGAGAGAATGCACTCATTGTCACACCCTCTTTTGGTGAGCTAGTATTGTTGGGAGATTGCGTTGGTGAGACTGCCTAAGTTGCGAGACTTAGATGGGCTAACATTGGCAAACTTCTTGGTGAATCATTTCGTTAAGCTTTGTCGAGTTTGAGGAATCTCATTTCGTGGTTGGCAAGTTCCTTATTTTGGCGAGAACCTTAATTGGCAAACTCTCCCACTAATAAATTCACCACTCGTGTTTTGTGTTGCTCCAGAGGTAGCTGTAGTGGTTAGTGGGACACGTGACATCTAGCATCCTAGTGGAGGTATCGTGTCAATAATAAGGACACCTAGAGAGCCTCGTAGGATGTGATTAATTAGTGGAAGCATGTGTGCATGTTTACTGATTAGAGATTAACCTTGGGTGGGATTTTGGTTAGAGATAGCTATAAATAGGACAACCCGATAGTGGAGAAAAGGTTTTCATTTTCATCTTCTCTACTTGCCTTTATTATCATCGAAGAGAAACACAGAGGTGTTCTTTATCGTTAACAGAAGAGTTGTTTGTTAAGCTTGTAAAAGCTTCTTTCTTTAAGTTGTTTGTTGATAAATTCTTAAACCATTTTGTAAGTTTACCAAATAGAGAGGAGTTGTTGTAAGAGTTGTTCAATAGGGCTTCCATTTGAATACTTGATAGGAAGAAAACTTTCATCTGAGAACTGTTTGCATATTTACCGATTCATGTTATTTTGTTGAGTTTTGGTTGTTCATGTGTTTAAAGAAGTTTTTTGATTGTTTTCGCCAAAGATAAGAGAGAAGGTCTGGTGCGAGCAGCTCGATTTAATTCAAAGGTCATAATAATGATGGGATTAAGTTTCCTCAAGGACCAATCACGAGATCCAAATCCAAGCAGCTAAAGTCGAAACTCAATTTATTCGTTTAAGACTTTGTCACAAAACAAATTCGAGAAGAAGAGTTGAAACTTCAAGACGATGAATTTTGGAGTAATGATGAAATAAAAGAGACTAATTTTGTTGGTAGGCATAAACTCTCAATATATGATGACAAGCTCATGTGGACAATGTTAACAAGCTTAAGCGTTTCCCTTCAAGAACCCTAATCAATCCCATAAGCTTAAGCGTTTCATATTGGGTTTGAATTTTAGGCTTAATTTTTATTAAATATGAGTTCAATATTGTATTTATTAGTGTTATTTTATTATTTTATTATTTCGAATTTTCTATAATTATTAAGTTTTTAAAGTTATTTAGGAGTTTTATATCAACAAGAAAGTTTAGTCTAAAACTACTTCTTGTTTAGATTAATTAGAGTTCTAGTTTACTTAAGGGTTTTATTTAGATTTATTTAGCTAGCCTATATATAGGCCTTGGTATTGTACACGAACAAACAATTGATTATTATTCAAATTCTTTTTGAGTTTTTATTTTCAAGAATTGTTCTTGAGTTTTCTTTTAGAAGAGTTTTAACAATCTTTTAGATTGTGAGGATCATCTTCAAACTTTTCCTTGCCAAGTTTTCTTTCTTGGAGGGGAAATTAGAGCCGCTTGAAGGGGGTTGTGGATTCTTCGTGTTTCGAAGGCTTCTTAAGACATCTACATACCACGTTATTTTAATTTCTTTCAATTTATTTTATTTGCTTCCTTTAAATTTTTAAATTATTAGATCTAATTTATATTCGTTGATATTTCAGGTTGTTTCAAAATTTATCTTTCTTTCCGAGCGTCTAGAGCCCTAAGTCAAATCTGTGACTTTTGACAAACTTACAGTCCAACTTCTGCATTCACATATTCATTCTTTATCATTTGGTATCAGATTTTGAGCGTTTTGGGTGTTCTTGGTTGCTTTCTAAACTGATTTCCATTGCAAACAACCTATAAGCAGTTTTTACCTAAAAATTTTTTTCAAAAAAAATATTTTTGTGTGGGTAAATGTTTTTGTTGGGGATCAACCCGATTAAGCAATGAACAAGTAAAAATAACGGAATAAATTGAGAAATTAAACACATAAATTTAACGTGGAAAAACCCCTTCGAAGAGGATAAAAAACTACAAGCAAAGATAATTTTACTATAATGGCAACAAAATGAAGAGTACAAAAGATGGAGATAAAAACTAAGCCCCGAAAACCCGGAAACAAAGAACCCTCAAAACGAAAATACTAAATTCTCCAAAAGTGTTAGGAGTTCTAAAATCTAATGAGTGTCTTTATAAGGTTGTAAAAGAGCCTATTTATAGGCTAGATCCCAAGGTCAAATAATAATAAAATAATCTAGACCAATAAGAGTTTAACTCAAACAAATAAATAGAGTTTAATTGAAGCAAATAAATAGAGTTTAACTGAAAGATTATTTCTTAAATTTGACTTGAAATAGGAGTCATAATTCAACAAATCTCCACCTTGACTCGTATTTCCAGAATGTCATCTTTGCCAAACCCCGTCACGGGCCTATATTGAACTATGCAGGGAATTAACTGAGTCGAATCTGTGCTTAGAATTTGGAAGACTTCTAGCCTTCGACTTGTGCATTGTCAAATCAAAACTAACTCGGGTTTGATTTTCACGAACATAGTGCCATAACTTTTCAAAACTTGCATCCAAAAAAGAACCTCTCTTCAATGAAACTATCATACCTTTTATCCTCCTATGACCAAGTTGCCTCTGCTCCAAACGAGTTGACTTTAACTCCGTAACGAATGAGGGATGTTCGATTTCACCGGTCACTGTAGAATCTTCCAGAATATAAAAACTACCAGTCTTTTTACCTTTTAACAAAATGAGAGCTCCATGAGACACCTTAATGTCGTTATACTCGATGTTGATTCTGCAACCTTTTGAGTCTAAAATACTTAAGGAGATGAGATTCTTTCGTAAATCAAGTACATACCTGACATCTGATAGTGTCCTAATCGTACCATCGTGCATCCTAATTTTAACAGTACCAATAGCGATTACCTTACTGGATGAATCGTTTCCCATGTCCACAACTCCACCTTCAACTGAACTATATGTGGAGAACCATTCTCTGTTGGGACACGTGGAAAGAACATCCTGAATCTAGGATCCATTCGAATGTTAGCTTGAAGTTTTCGCTCGTTGACACTAACAAGAAATTATCACCACTTTCATCGGCCAAATTTGCACCAACTAAATCTTCCTTGTTACTCTCAACAACCTTTTTATTTCACAGTTTATAACAATCTACTTTGACGTGACCTAACTTGTTACAATAGTGACACCTTTTGTCTCGCTTCTTTGATGCTACCAAAATGGAAGCTTGCTTATTTGCCTTGCTATCTGAACCAAACTCATTCTCGAGTTTGTCTTTACTCAACAAATGACCCTTCACATCCTCGAACGAAAGTTTGTCTCTTCCATAAATCAGGGTCTCCTTGAAAGACTTGTATAAAGGGAGTAAAGAACACAATAATAGCATAGCCTGATCTTCATCGTCAATCTGAATCTCAACGTTACTTAAATCATTTAAAAGGGTAATAAATTGACTGATGTGATCTCTAAGAAGCTCACCTTCGTTCATGCGAAACATAAATAGATGTTGTTTCAGCATTAAACGGTTAGCTAGAGACTTAGTAGCATAAAGAGTTTCTAGCCTTTTCCACAAGGCAGATGAGGTCTTCTCCATCAATACCTCCTACAATACCCTATTCACGAGACACAACTGAATTGTAGATAGGGCCTTTTCATCAAGCTCTTCCCATTCAGACTGATATACATTCTCGGGCTTTTTCTTGGTAACGACCTTTTTCAACCCTATTTGAACTAGAATTGACATCATCCGAACTTGCCACAGATTGAAATTTGTGACACCATCAAACTTCTCAATGTTGAACCTTGTTGTTGTCATCTCTGAACGGATTGATCTGTAAAAATCAAACTAGCTTTGATACCACTTGTTAGGGATAAACTCGATTAAGCAACGAACAAGTAAAAATAATGGAATAAATTAAGAAATTTAACACACAAATTTAATGTGGAAAAACCCCTTCGAAAAGGATAAAAAACCACGGGCAAAGATAATTTTACTATAGTGGCAAAAGAATGAAGAGTACAAAAGATGGAGATAAAAACTAAATCCCAAAAATCCAAAAATAAAGAACCCTCAAAATGTAAACACTAAATTCTCCAAAAGTGTTAGGAGTTCTAAACTCTAATGAGGGTCTTTCTAAGGTTGTAAAAGAGACTATTTATAGGCTAAATTTCAAGGTCAAATAATAATAAAATAATCTAGACCAATAAAAGTTTGACTCAAATAAATAAATAGAGTTTAATTGAAACAAATAAACAGAGTTTAACTAAAAAATTATTTCTCAAATTTGACTTGAAATAGCAGTCATAATTCAACAGTTTTTCAATTGATTTGAAATTTTATCTACTGATTCTTAGCACTATATTACAGTATAAAAAAATTTCCACAAAAAAAGTGATAAAAAAAAGAGAAAATACGAAAAAAATAAAAAATATTTTGTGGGTTGAATTTTGTGCTGAAAATTTCTAGATCAAATATACATCCTTCAATGAGGCTCCAATTTAAATTTTGTGATTTTTGGAAATCAAGAACACCTCGTTTGTCAAGTTGCTTTGCAATTTTTCGGGTTCAATAATTTTTATTGAATCTTAGCTATAGGTTTTCATTTTTTTTTGCTTTTTATTTTTTCTTTACACATTCTAACACTTTCTTGTTTATTGTGTTAGTAGGTTAATGAACGTTGCACATTCCTTCCTCTATGCAACACAATTCTTTTGTGTCTAGCCTATTTTTGGACTCATAGTGTTATTAGGATGCTTTGTTAGTTTGATTTTAGTACATTCTAATTGATTGATATAAACACTTTTAAAAGACTCACAAGATTAATTCTTACCTTACTGAGAACTTGAGTTTTTTTCTGAGTGCATAACAGTGAGGTTTGCTTAATTTTTCTTTTTTGAGTGTTGTGTTTTTTAGGCTTTCATAATGACTCGTGACACTCGTAACCGTAAAAACCAAGATGAGACATCATCCGATGACAAAGAACAAGATGTTATTGTTGAGCATATTTTAGGGATGGTAAGATTTCAACATAAATAATTGAACGAGGTACGTGACACATTTGAGGCCAATTTGACTAAGTGTCGAAAGGAACTACAAGAGAACATCAAGCAAAGTGCTGATCAGCTTACCCATCAAATTCAAATGCTAACTCAAGCTGTTGCTCATTTGAAGACTTCTTTGAATCGACGATCCCATGCTCGTGATGTTGATGATGTGGATAATGAACAACTTCATATTCCTAATATTGGTAGATGAGGATATCGTCACACTGGTGAAACTTTGGGTATTCTTGATCGAAGCTAACCTTTTGTAGCTAAACCGAAATTTGACATTCTCTCATTCCGAGGGAAGAATGATCTAGATGCATATTGTGATTGGGAGGCTAAAATTGAAATCATGTTTTGTTGTTATAAATGTCCGGAGGATAAGAAAGTTCCATTGGTTACATTGGCATTTTCAGATTATGCATTGAGTTGGGGGACTTAACTTTTGCTAAACTGCCAAAGGAATCATGAGCGAGATATTGATTCTTAGGAATAGTTGACACAAATCATGCGAAAACGTTTTATTCCACCTCACTATTATAGTGATATTAAACGGAGACTTCAACGTATTGTTCAAGGTAATCGGTCTGTTGATGAGTACTTTAAGTAGATGTAGATGCTTACGCAAAGAGCAAATATCTAGGAGGATGAAGAAACTACTATGGTGTGGTTTGTGGATGGTTTGAACATTTCGATTGCCAATGCTCTTAATCTTTAAACCTATATCACTCTTAAGGAAGTGGTACACAAGGAAATTGAGATTGAGCAGCAATTTTAACAACATCAATCTCATCCTTTTGGTTTATCACAATATTATAGAGGTACAAGTTTTAAATCTACTTACAAGAATTCAAAACCTACTATGCTACTAATAAGTTGATACCAAAACATGATGAGACTAAACCTTTTGCGTGGAAAAGTGAGGATCCTACAAAATCTTCTCCTACATCTTCTAAGTAACCTACTTCTACTAATTCTTCCCAAAAATAACAAAGAGCTCACGAAATTGAATGTTTTAAGTGCAAAGGACGTTGGCATTATAGTCGTGATTGTGCCAACATGAGACTTTGTTGATAAAAGAAGATGGTAAGTATACTTCTGATTCACATAACACATATCTAGATATGCCCGAATTAATTAATGATTTTGATGATGGAGGTGAGTTTTATGGTGAAGAAGAGTTGGTGGAACCACTAAATGATGTTCCTTTTCTAGTTGTGAGGCATACCCTCAACATTCAATTGAGGGATGATCATGATCTTCAAAGGACTAATATATTCCATTCGAGATGTTTGATTCAAGGTAAATTGTGCTCACTTATCATTGATAGTGGAAGTTGTGCTAATGTTGTGAGCAGTTACGTTGTGGATTCTCTTGCTTTGCCATGTAGCAAACACTTTACACCATACCATCTTCAATGGCTTAACGAAGGTTCAGAGGTTCGTGTGGTAAAATAGTGCTTGATCACTTTTAAACTTGGGACTTACATTGATGATGTTTGGTGTGATGCCATTCCCATGCATGCCGTCCACTTGTTACTTGGTAGACCATGGCAGTACGATCGTGATGTTATTCATCATGGTAAATTAAATCGATATTCCCTTATTTTTCATAGGAAGAAGTCCATTTAGCCCCTTTGAATCCGAAAGATGTTCTCAATGATTAAATCAAGATGATGAAGTTTTGTAAGGAGGTTATGGGAAGTAAGACACAAAATTCAAAAAAGGCTGAGAGAAAAAAGGCCGCAAGTAAAAATAGCCAAATTAATGATGACCTAATGGTGAGTGCATCCTCTTTTGAGAAAAAAAGAATAATTTCACAATTTTTATGAGAGTGGGAAAAATGTACGACGAGCCTTACTCACTAAACAACCTTGCATGCTTGTTTGATTTAGGCAATATTGTTTATATTTGACTAATCTCCATTACTCTTTGCCTAGTGTTTTTGTGTCTCTTTTGTAGGAATATGAAGATATTTTTTAAGAGGAACCTAAAGGATTGCCACCTTTGAGGGGTATTTAGCATCAAATTGACTTAGTACTTGGGTCATAATTCCAAATTGACCAACTTATCGATGAAATCCCGAGGAGACGAAAGAGTTACAAAAACAAGTGGATGAACTTTTGGCGAAGGGTCACATTCGTGAAAGTTTAAGTCCTTGTGTAGTGCCAGTAATTTTGGTGCCAAAGAAAGATGGTATGTATTGAATGTGTGTCGATTGTAGACCAATTGACCAAATTACTATTAAGTATAGGCATCCTATTCCAAGGCTTGATGATATGTTAGATGAACTTTATGGGACGTGTGTCTTTACAAAGATTGATCTAAAAAGTGGTTACCATAAAATTCGAATGAAAGAGGGCGATGAATGGAAAACAACCTGTAAAACTAAGTTCAGTTTATATGAATGGCTCGTTATGCCTTTTGGTTTGACTAATGTACCTAGTACTTTCATGCGCTTGATGAACAACATTTTGAGACCTTATTTGGGTAAATTTGTCGTATTATATTTTGATGATATTTTGATTTACTCAACTTCACTAGATGAGTTTTCTAGGTTAAATCTATTTGGACATTTTGAGAACTGAAAAGTTATTTGCCAATCTTGGTAAATGCACTTTTTGTTGTGATAAACTATTCTTTTTAGGTTTTATAGTAAGTGCTCAAGGTATTCATGTTGATGAGGGCAAAGTAAAGACAATTAGGGAGTGACCCACTTCTAAATCAATTACCGAGGTGAGATCTTTCAATGGTTTGGCAAGTTTTTATAGACGCTTTGTGAAGGATTTCTCCACTATTGTCGCTCCATTAACTGAAGTTATTAAAATGTCTAGGGGTTTTAAGTGGGGAGAAGCTCAGGAAAAGGCATTTCAAGCCTTAAAGGATAATCTATGTTCTGCTCCGGTTCTTAAATTACCTGATTTTTCTAATACTTTCAAACTTGAATGTGATGCTTCAAGTATTGGAATTGGTGTTGTATTGATGCAAGAAAATAGGCTAATTGCATATTTCAATGAAAAACTGGCTGGGGCGCAATTAAACTACTCAACTTACAATAAGGAGTTGTTGGCATTAGTTCGTGCTTTACAAGTTTGGCAACATTATTTGCTGCCAAATGAGTTTGTTATCCATACGGATCATGAATCCCTCAAATGGTTAAAAAGATAAGGTAAGTTGAGCAAGAGACACGCTCGATGGGTAGAATTCATAGAGACATTTCCATATACAATTAAGTACAAAACAAGTAGAGAAAATGTAGTTGCTGATGCATTGTCTCGTTGATATTCATTGGTAACTACATTAAATGCAAAGTTTTAGGGTTTGAACATTTAACATATTTATACTTAAATGATGTTGATTTTGCAAATGTTTTTTTCCCAATTGTGGGAATGGTGCCTTTAACAAGTTTTATCTTGTAGATGGGTTTCTTTTTCTCCTAAACAGGTTATGTATTCTACAATGTTCCATGAGAGAGTTATTAATTTGTGAGGCACATAGTGGGAACTTAATGGGACACTTTGGTGTCACTAAAACATAGATATTCTATGGGGACATTTTTATTGGCCGTTGATAGCATTAGAAAAGACCATTGATTTCTCCTTGCTTATGGTATAATTTGTTCTCATTTGATAATTTTTAGGATGCATTTTTAGTCTTTTTAGCTTAGTTATTGCAATTTCTAACTTACTGAAGCTTAGCCTAATTTTCTTTAATTTTATCATGTTTTTACTAATAATGTCGCTACATTAGTTGTTTAGTATTGCACCCAAAGATGTCACTGTAAGAACCTGTCTAGAAGTATCAATGCATGAAGGTGTACAGAGTTGTTGTTGCAAAATAACATTCAAATTTACGCCCAAAACTGTCGCCGCATGAGCACTTTCAAATTGCACCCAAAATTGTCGTTGCATGAATATTTTTGGAATGCACCCAAGACTGTCGTTGCATAAATATTCTTCAATTGCACCCAAGAATGTTGCTGCATGATTGTGTCTAGAATTGTTGTTTAGAATTTTTGTTGCATTTGATAGTTGTCTGGATAAGAATAGAAATTTGTGAGTTGTCCAATCTACTATAACCAACTTGTACAACCAAAGACAACTCAATTTTAGAGAATAGACACCTATACAATTTGGGTTAAATATAAACAGTCACAAGGAAAGAGAAAGGAGTCTCTTTCTTCCTTTTGTCTCCCATTTTGCAATATTATCTTCTTCAACCTAGCTTTCGAGCTTTTCGGCTATGGAGGCTTGACACCTCTTGGGTGAATCAACGTGAAGGCGATGCAGACTAGCTCCTGACGAGGAGTTCCTAAGTGTGACACAAGAGGAGAGTAAGAGAGCAAGTCGAGTAGCCTAGACATAGTATTCTCCATTTGTTCTTTTATATTTCTTTCTTAAATGATGGTAATTCATGTTATTTCAAGATTGTATGGAAGTACACTTGATATTTAGACTAATTGATAGTTTATCCAAGCTTGCCTTTATTGTTTAATCTTTGGGTTTGAATGATTTTAGCACGGAAGTGTTATTGCTATCACAGTCACTAGAAGGTGCAGTGATAGTTTAAACTAACAAGCAAGACAACAGAAGTTGCTTGAGGATTGAAGGAATTTGGTCCACTTGCTCTTAAGTGTGTTGCATTGGCAACACTGGAAGGTATGGTTAGTGTGAGTGTTTGAGTCTTTGATAAACAGGGAAGCCGCACATGAAGGACGTTGAAAAGGTATGTTCTAAATGTATTACTTGTAAACAAGCAAATTCTAAGGTAATGCCTCATGGACTTTATACTCCTTTACCGATTCCTTCTTCGTCATAGGTAGACTTATCCATGGATTTCATTCTTGGTTTACTATGAACTAAAAAGGGTTGAGATAGTATATTTTTTGTTGTTGATAGGTTTTCAAAGATGGCTCACTTCATTCCATGTAACAAAAAAGATGATGCTACACATGTGTCTGATTTATTCTTTAGAGAGGTGGTGCGCCTACATGGGATACCTCGCACCATTGTATCTGAAAAAGACGTAAAGTTCTTAAGCCATTTTGGAAAGTGTTGTGGGGTAAGCTTGGTACTAAATTATTATATTCTACTACATGTCACCCACAAACCGATGGACAAACTGAGGTAGTTAATCGAATCTTAGGTCCTTTATTACGAGCTATTGTGGGTAAGAACCTTAAAAATTGGGAAGCATTTGTTGAATTTACATATAATCAATCTATTCATTCTATAATTGTCTATTCCCCATTTGAACTTGTTTATGGTTTTAATCCCTTAACTATACTTGATCTTGTGCCTTTGCCTATAGAAAATATTTCTAGTTTCGATGGTGAGTAGAAAGCTAAATTGGTAAAATCCATGCATGAGAAAGCAAGACAACAAATCACAAAAACAAATGAGGTGAATGCCCACAAAGCTAACAAGGGGCACAAACAAGTTATCTTTGAGCCGGTGACTAGGTTTGGTTCCATATGCGAAAAGAACGATTTTTGACTAAACGCAAGATGAAATTAGGCCTACGTCGTGATGGACCTTTTAAAGTACTCAAGTTCATTAACGATAATGCATATCAAATCGATCTTCTCGGTGAGTATAATATTAGTGCCACTTTTAATATCGTTGATCTTTTTCCATTTGATATTGTAGATTCGAGGGCGAATCCTTTTGTGGAAGGGGGAATGATATGAACAGCTTGGTTCAATTCAAAGGTCATAATAACGATGGGCTTAGGTTTCCTCAAGGACCAATCATGAGATCCAAATCCAAGCAGCTAAAGTCGAAACTCAATTTATTCATTCAAGACTTTGTCACAAAACAAATTTGAGAAGGAGAGTTAAAACTTCAAGACGATGGATTTTAGAGCAATGATGAAATAAAAGGGACAAATTTTGTTCGTGGGCATAAATTCTCAATATATGATGACAAGCCCATGTGGACAATGTTAACAAGCTTAAGCGTTTCCCTTTAAGAATCCCAATCAATCTCATAAGCTTAAGCATTTCATATTTGGTTCGAATTTTAGGCTTAAGTTTTATTAAATATGAGCTCAATATTGTTTTTATTAGTCTTTATTATTTTATTGTTTTATTATTCCTAATTTTCTATAATTATTAAGTTTTTAAAGTTATTTAAGAGTTTTATATCAACAAGAAAGTTTAGTCTAAAACTGCTTTTTGTTAGATTAATTAGAGTTCTAGTTTACTTAAGAGTTTTATTTAGATTTATTTAGTTAGCCTATATATAGATACCAACAAACAATTGATTATTATTCAAATTCTCTTTTAGTTTTTATTTTTAAGAATTGTTCTTGAGTTTTCTTTTAGAAGAGTTTTAACAATCTTTTAGATTATGAGGATCATCTTCAAACTTTTTCTTACCAAGTTTTCTTTCTTGGAGGGGAAATTAGAGTCGCTTGAAGGGGGTTATGGATTCTTCGTGTTTCCAAGGCTTCATAGGATATCTACATACCACGTTCTTTTAATTTCTTTCTATTTATTTTATTTGCTTCCTTTAAAATTTTAAATTCTTAGATCTAATTTATATTCGTTGATATTTCAGGTTGTTTCAAAATTCATCTTTCTTTCTGAGCGTCTAGAGCCCTAAGTCAAATCTGCGACTTTTGACATACTTACGATCCAGCTTCCGCATTCAAATCCTCTTTCTTTATCAAGGTCCTAGTGCTAAGGGAAAGGAACTCGTTGAGTAGGAAGCTTTCAGTGAAGGTTTTTGATGAGTTCCTTCTAACCCTGAGTTTGTTAGTTGTATTGAAATGTTTAAACTTTCCTACTGTATATACCCAGGCAAGTAGTCTTAATCTTTGGTCCTGGTACATATGTACAAAGGTACGTGGTAAAAAGTCGATGCATGTACGGTTACAATCAGTAATTCATAGACAAAAGTCCTTCATGTGCATTGGTATAAAGACACCTTCCTTGGTGCACAATCTTCATACCCTGAATTGTTTAGGGAAGTATTGGAGGGTTGATACGTATGATGATGAAAAGAAGATACAATATATTATGTTTTGCCTCTGGTATGCCACTTTGATGCAAATTGTGACTTATGAACACTCGGCCTTATAGGGGAACACTCACGTGTTTGAATCACAAGGAGGAATGATGGTGGTATGAAGGTTTTGACTAGTCTATTAGCTCTACGGAATGATATGAAGATACAGGAATATTGGTTCTTCGGAACTAGTATCAGAAGCTAACACAAGGAAGGGAGTATATAGATAAAAGGAGTGTATTGTGTTAGACAATGTGTGGACATTTCATGAAGTGTAAAAAGAACAAGGAAATAAAAAAAGGGGTAGTCCATAACGCTGGGTACAAATAGAGAAATTGTTACTTGATTTCGTAATACACGAGTTTCTATTTACGGATAATGTCTGCTTATTGGATGTGTCTGCTTGTAGGAAGTATCCACTAGTAGATACTTCATTTAAGGAAATTGTAGTCGCCTGTAGTGGTTTGTGTTTTAGACAGATTATGTTATGGTTGCATGGTATTGGTTGAATTTGATTATGAGGTTGTGTTTTCCTTGGAATTCACTAAGTTCTTATGAACTTAGTTTCTTTTCTTTTTATTTTCAGGCTTTTATGTTGGACGTATTCGTTACAGGGATTCAGCCAAATTTGCGGCCTGCTTTTAAGCCATCTCTTGTCTTTGGTGTAACATGAAATCATTGGGGAATAGGATTTCTGTTAGTTTCCACCAGTTGAACTTAAAAACTTGTATTAGAAAATGTATATTTGTACTCTCAGATTCTCGTGAGCAGTCTTGTTTGTCTACACACCAAACTATTTCAATTGATATTAGCCAAATAGAATTGAACTTTGAACTTTTCCATGAGTGATAACTCATTTGCGATTTTATCCAAACCTGTGAATGTTCATAAGGCTTCCGCCAAATGCTGGTTACTGACCACCTCCAGATGTACTAACGTCCAGAGTGTGAATATTGCAACTAAAAGATATAGAATTAAGGCAGTGCACGCAAGTATATGAGTCAGGTTGTAATATAGTTTTTTATAACGAAGTAGGTAAGTACTCTGAGGATCGTACATAAGGGAGGAAAGTACTAAATTAACCTTAAACTAAACACAAATAAATTATATTAAGAATAAACATAAAGGAAAGATTTTTTTTTGGATTTTTATAAATAACGAAATAAAAAGTGTGTAAAAGAATGAACTTTGGAAAAGTTGAATATAAAATTAACCAAATCTAGATATGGGTGATTAGCTTGCTTCGGTGGTCATAACTAATTACTATTTCGAGTTTCTACTCAATCAACTAGTCGTTTCCCTAGCAGAATCTCTCGATCTTCCACTAAACTAATGAGTTGATAAGAACTACTTATCTCTGGACCTCACAGTCTAGATCGGTTCGGGGCTAAGGTGTTCACGGATAGGCTATTCTAATTTTTGGTTAATTCCCACCTAAATCATTTTCTTGGGTCGTCAAGCGTAGGGTTTAAGTTCTTCCTCCCCAAAATAGTTAATACGCTAATAAAACCCTACATAGCAATTAGTTAATCACACTTTGACTCGCTAATCCCCCATAAGAGGATTAGTTCCTCATGGATCTCATAAACACAATTAATTTGATAAATAAGATAAACATTAAAACAATTCAAGAAAATAGTTTAAGAAGAATACTAAAATGTATTCGAATGAAGCACATAATCAACAATAGTTTGATCACATTTACATATCACGTTCTCTGAAGGACACAAATGAAAATAACTGAAAATAAACCTAAAGCCTAAAAGAAAGGAAAACTGAAACTAAAATTATAGAGAAAAACTTAGAATATGAAAAGTTGTCCTTAAACAAGTGCTAAATGAGTCTATTTATAGAATTAGCATAGCCGTCGTCCTCAACACTAGGTTAGCTGATGTTCTCATGTTTAATTTTCATTGTACGAACCAAGACACCCTTGGCTCGTAATTAATCCTGTACAAGGTCGGTTTTGCGACACCCTAGTGCCTATATTGTGACACCAAAGTTAATATGGATGGTTCAAGGTGGCTTCAGGGGTGTGTCACGACATCCCATGGCTGTGTTGTGACACTAAAGGTAGTATGAAAATTCTAGCATTCTGCTCCTTATGTTACGACATTGAACTCCCTTTGTGTTAGCTTACCTTTAGGCCTCATTCGGCCCCTAAGGTCAATAAAAGACTCAAAATACTCGCTTTATTGAATTTAAACTAAACTAAAAAACATAACTAAAACATACTAAAATTGCTTGTATTCAAACTCCTCAAGTATGAAAACTAGTTTAATCTGCTACATTCGAATAACGAAAGATCACTTACTCATAGCCTATTTATAAGTGGCATAATATTGTTTTAAAATTCTTTTAAAAATAAAATATATTGTTCGGAAATATAGGTCATCACCTAGTTCGCGAAATATCCGCCAATTAATTTGGCAGATGATAGATCACTTCTCATTGAGTTAAGGGTGCAACTTGTTTTCCATTTTCAAATATTGGAGGCCCAATTCAAGGATGCACGATGTGGTGAGATAAAGGAACAGATAAGGTCTGGCGATGCAAGAAATTTCAGTGTAGGTAATGAGAGGGAGCTACTTTTTATGGGAAGGTTATATGTTCTCGATAATGAAAATCTAAGGTAATAAATTATGAGGGAAGCACATCAAGGGCCTTTTTCAGTTCACCTAAGGAGCATGAAGATGTATCGAGATATAAAAAGCTAATTTTGGTGGGTAGAGATGAAGAGGGAGATATCAAAATTTGTGGTGAAGTGTTTAACCTGTCTGAGAGTCAAGGCTGAACATCATGTTCCTTATATTATATTGTGTTCGCTGTAGATTCCAAAATGGAAGTGAGATAAATCACTCTGGATTTTGTTTCAAGGTTGCCCCTTTATGCATTGAAGAAAAATTCTGCATGGGTGAACGTAGATCAATTAACAAAATCAGCTCACTCTGTGGCAGTATGTACAAACTATTCCTTTGGAAAAGCTCGAGGAGCTGTATATTTCGATGATAGTATGCCTACACGACATCCCCTCATCAATTGTATCCAATAGAGATCCCAGATTTAAGTTAAGGCTCTGGAAGAAGCTGCAAATGTCTCTTGGAACCAAGCTTCGTTTAGCAATTCCTTTCATCCTCAAACTGATGGTCAATCAGAAAGGGAATCCAAGTATTTGAGGATATGGTTAGAAGCAACGTGATCGAAAATGAAATAAATTCAAGATATAGAATAAAAATCGATGAAGATACAATAAATAAATTTAGTTACTCAATTAAAAAAAAATTAGTTTTGATGATAACTGTGTACCATTCACCAATGGGTATTTTGATTTATCTCCTGAAAGATTTTTGGGATTTCTGCTTAAGTTTGATAATGAAATAAATTCAAGATATAGAATAAAAATCTTATCTTATATAGAAGACTTGTCCAATAAGTTAAAAGGACGTAATAGTGTATTTGAAAGTTAATAAAGATTTAGTTATTTAGTTCTAATTAAAGATATGACATACTGAAAATTCCTTTTGAACTTGAGATAATCATTAAGAACTCTGGTAAGATTGTCTACATTAACTAATGTCTCTATTAATTTATGAATATGATAAATCAGATTGTTCAATCTTATCTAGATATTTAGATACATTCGTAATTATGATTATTGATGATATTCTGATAGACTCCAAATAGAATCCGTGTATGCGTAATATGTGATGAATGTATTATAGACTATGTGTGAGAAATAATTTTCGTGAAAACTATCAACGGTGAGTTTTGGTTAAGTAAGGTTGATTTTCTTGGTTATGTAAATTAAACAGATGGATTTGAGTAGATTCGGGTAAAAAGATTTTTCTATTGTTTTATGAAAACTTCATAAAACATCTCTGGAAATTTCTCTTTTGATCTATCTTGAATCTGAGAAGGAAGTTGAACATCAAGTATCGTCTAAATTATTACTACTTATTATGATTCCTGAGTAGGAAAAGTCAAGATAAAGTTCGTGTTATTTGAGATTTTTATGAGGTTGTTATTCTCTATATTTGGATGAGCTAGTATGATTTTTGTTGTGAGGAAAACATTAGAATAAACAGGTACTACTAGATAAAATTTCGATGACGAAATTTCTTAAGGGGTGAGAGTTATAGTAGCCCGTTTTTCAGTGGTGTCAAAAACAGTGGTTTCGAGACCATAATCCGATAAATTTTTTTTATAATGAGTGTTTAAATTAAATAAGTCAATATTAATTTTATATGGAATTCTGAATTGAAGAATTTTAATTATTGAATTAAAAGTTAGTATAAGTGGTCGGGTTTAAAAGTCAAATGGTTTTATAAAATAAGGTTTCGAGACCTCGTTTATGAGATTTAGGGCCATAAATATTTTTATTAAATATTTACAGTATTATTATATATGAATTGAAGTTTGGTCGAGTAATTTTGATGATTAATTGTTTAATTAAGGAAACATGAGTAAATTTTAAAAGAGGTAAAAGTTGGTTGTTATTGATTAAAAACTAGTAAAGGGACCAGTCTGAAGCTTTCACTTGGCTTCTTCTCCATATTTTGAAGCGTGATTCTATTGGGGGTTATGTCAGTAACATGGCCATACTGTTTCATAAAAGCTTGAGCCAAGTCCTTCCATGAACTAATCTTTGCACGGCTTAGTTGATTGTATCATTTAGTCACAGATCTTACAAGACTATCTTGGAAACAATGGATCAACAGTTGGTCATTAAGGCCGTACCCTCTCATCTTTCTGCAGAACATGGTAATATGCACCTCTGGGCAACTCGTCCCGTTGTACTTTTTGAATTCTGGAGCTTTGAATTTAGGTGGGAGTACCAGGTTTGGGACCAAACTTAATTCTTTAACGTCCATCCTACAGAAGATTTCGACTCCTTACACTGCTTGGACTTTTTCTTCTAACAGTTTGTATTGCTCTTCCAACTATTTGGAGAGATCCATTCTCGCTATTTCATAAAAGTTGAGGACTTCAGGATTTGCGATGTTATCTCCTGGATTGGATCCTAATCCCATTGGATAATTGATTGGCCCTGAAGCGCCTGCAAGAAGTTACTACGTTCTTATAGTAATAGGGGCCCCTCGTGAGTACGTTTCGGGTGGAACTTGGTTTTATGAAGGTGTATAGCCTTGGGGGTTAATAGGGTCCTCTTCTTCTTCTGTAGGATTTATTGTGAGACCTTTTTCCTTATCAGCTCCTTCTTTTATCATTTAGGCGAATTGGCTTATCATGTCCCTTTGTGCCTAGATAATCATGCCTTTCATATCTTGATGCATTCTTGCCATTTGGTCTTGCATTTACTCTTGTATGTCTCTTTGAATTTGTTCGAGCCTTTCTATCCTCTGATCCATGGCTTTAGTTTTTTTACAAGTATTGTAACTCAATGGTTTCTGATTTAGTTGTTGCAATTTTAATTAGGTAGGGACATTTTCTTGGAATTAGATGCATGTTAATAAAATGTGATGCTTATGAATGCATGTATGCATAAGAAATGTATTGATTCTTAGTTCAATTATATTAGAACAATTTTACTAGAAAACAAATTTCTTTACATAAGGCAGATACGTATATGGTCGTGCCTTAGTGCTTAATCTTCGTAAGGAATCCATCTAATCTCGCCTTAGTTTGACTCCGATTTTGGGTTCAAAAAATGTCAGTTTGAATGGTTAAAGCCTACAAGTGATTAGTCACTTCTTGTGCTTGGGTCAAAGTTTTGCTTGCTGCATGGTCTTTGTCTTTGACCTACTCGTTTGGCAAGCCGTCAATTTCTCTTTATTGCCCCTTCTTTGACCATATATGCACGGCCATATTGTCTTCTACGTTATCAAGAAACCCATTTTCTTATGACCAGTTCTCTATTTAGTAATCGAGCTTAAATCAATACCCTTCCTTGTATGAGGATGTAATGCAAGAGTAAAGCAAAAAAACAAGTCAGTATAATCATTATGAATTTTAATAGAAAAGTACAAATATAAAACAAGGAACCTATTCATTTGTCTTGGGAAATTGCTAATAGTTCGGTGCAGTTCTATCTTAAGGCAAGCACTTAGGGCTCACTATATGTGGTTTAATTTCTAGAGTAAAGGTACCTAAACCAGTAGATTCCTCGATACTCACCCATTATAGGCTCATACGAACGAGTTCGGTTTAGGGGGTCACATTTCCCATATGTTTGCACCGAAGTGAAAACTTCACGTAAACGTAGGTAATAATGTAATTCCGAAAGTGATTCATTATCCTACACGGAGGTGAAAACCTCACTAAGGAACAGCTTCTCACTTCCACTTAAAGGGTTTAGTAACAGACGCAAACGAATGCGAACCTATACTAGTAATATCAACACAATATTATCATGTCATCATATAAAAAATGCATAGGATCGCATATTAAATTAAATCAAAATTTAATTTTTAAATAAAGACCAAAAAAAATAATCGACTTGTGACTTGACTCTCTTATTGGTCCCCAGTGGAGTCGCCAAGCTGTCGAAACATTTTTTTTTGAAAAAGGTCTCAAATTTTATTTTAAAACTGAAAATGAAGTCGCCACCAATCTTTTTTAATTTGGTGTGATTGGATCACCGTAAAATACTTAAGTTTATTTAAACAAAAGTTTTGGTCTTCGAAATCTAGAAAATAGGTTCAGGAGTCGGTTATGTGTGAGGAAAGATTAGCATCCTCACATGTCCAAAAATTGTACCTAGTCAATTTTTACAGGTCTTATTTGTTAAAAATTTGAAAACTCGAATAGAAGTTAAAATGCGATCCCTAAATGCATGATTTATTTAATATTATTTTAAAAATTGAATTTTGTAAAGAAAAAAATGCCTTTTTGTTTCGAATTAATCGAGAAAAAGAAGTCATGTCCAAGACGTTAGGGCATAACATTTTCAAATTTTCGAACATAAAGGTCATTTGTTTAACCAAACAATAAATATTTTATTTTGAAATAGGGTATCCAATTACGTAAGTTTAACAAAAAACCATACCCAAGACATTAGGACATAATTCTTCGAATCTCTTAAATAAAAGAATATTGCCTTGATTTTTTTAAAACAATTTAAGGTGCTCGTTTATTTCATGTCGAAGAGAAAAAACACACCTAGTAAGTTAAGGCATGATTTCCTCGAATTCCCGAAGATAACGAGCATTCCATTTATTCAAAGTCTCACATTTTTTTTATAAAAAGAAAGGTATTTGATTGTTTCGGTTCGAAGAAAAAATCGCACATTGTAAGTTAAGGCACAATTTTTCAAATCTTGAAATAATGAACATTGCCTCAATTTTAAAATCATTTATTTGATCAAAACACACACACACACACACACATATATATATTTAAAATGAATGAACACAATTTTCAAATTAATAATGATGGCATGGCATAAAATAAAAGACAAGTAAATACATAATGAAATAAAACATTCATAAATACAAAATTAAAACGTAAAACAAATAAAATAATATCAATAAATAAATATATATAAAAAAATTGGAAGAGATTAAATTGAAATCAAGACCAAAGCAGTGATATTAAAAGATAAAAAAAACAAATAAAAGTTATGTTAAAACAATTTTTAAAGAAAATAGGGACTAAAAAGAGATTTTCCTAATGATCCACAAAACAGTTTCAAAATAATGGTCAAAGGACCCATTTTTAAAAAAAAAATCAGAGGGCTTAATTTTAAAAAATAGTTTTAAGGTAAAAAGGATAAATTTTAAATAAATTAAAATGCAGAGGGACTTAGTTAGTAATTTTCCTCTCTTTTTTTTTTAAATGTCTATCGCCAAAACGACGACATTTCAAAGTCACTGTAGTTTGGCTTGAAATGGCGTTGTACAGAGGCGACATTAGGTGCACAGGGACTAGTTTTAAATCTCTTGAAAACTGGAGGGATTGTAGAGATAAATCTCCCATTTTTAAAAAATGAGCGGATCCTAGTTGGGATCAAATAGGTCGGGTTTTCAGCGTCAAAACGACGTCCTTTAGGGCCACCAGATCAGGCCCTAAACATAGTATTAGGGCGTTATAAAAGTGATTTTATTTTGTGAAACTTTATTTCTTCCTCCCATTTTAAAAAAACTTCTCCTTCCCCTTTTCTCTCTAGCCCCTCCTCATGTCCAGCCCCTTGGTGCATGGTCTCCATCCGCCTATCATTGGCGCCGACGATCGCCACCTACGGTGGTCGGATTTCCAAATTTTTAAAACTTTTCTTTTTTTAAAATTTAGATCTAGGCTTTAAAACCTTTAAATCCAACCAAATCTTTAAAAAAAAAATCAAAAGCTTCGATTTTTGCGTTTTTTTTTCAAAACCATTTTTTGGGTTTTTCGTTTGTTTAAAATGCCCCTTTCACCGGAGCCCCCCTTGTGAACATTAACGGGTTCAAAGGGACTCCCTACGGCCACAACGACGACCGCGACGTAGGTACGAAACCCTAGCTCTCCTTTTTTATATTTTATATATTTATTTTATATTTAGTTTCAAAATTAAGGAAAAAATGAAATAATAAAATATAAAATAAATATAAATATAAATATAAATATAAATATAAATATATATGTATGTATGAAAACAGTAGTATACCTTGAGCAAGTAAAACTCTCGATTTTTTTTATTTTGAATTGATATTGTGGGTAAAAATTACAGGAAATGGTTGTGGCTTTTATAGCCAAATTTAAAATATATTTTATTTTATTTTCTCGTCTTGTCTCTATCTTCTTCTGTTGTCATCTATTTGTAGGTAACACTGGGAGCAACGGGGGGAGTCAATGGCGACGGAAATCAAGCCCATTTTTCTAATTCGGTGAAAGAGTTAGAGGGGAGGTCAGAGAACCCTTGAGGCACATGGCTGATGTGGTAAGGGTTGATGTGGCGGTGGTGCTGGACGAGTGTTAGGGTTTTTGCTTGCTGAAAATTTTAAGTTGGTGGGCTGGGTTTGTAATTTAGGCCTCGGTTTGGGTTAAAATTTTGTGGGTTTTAGGTTTTAAGGTAGTGGGTTTAAATTTTTTTGTGAATGAACTATTGGGTTTAATGGACTTTAAATTTTGTTTATTTTGTTCTGGTTTTGTTTTTTTTTTTGGTTGGGCCCAGAAAAATTGGGCTCCAATAAAACCAATAGTACTTTCGATAGTTTTGTTCACAGAGGTATAGGTAGTTGAGATACTTTATCGGTAGAAGTAGTAGAGTTAGACTTCTTAGCTCTTTGGAGTTTTTAGTATCGGTAGAAGCCTGACTTGTATCTGTAGTTACCTCACTTGTATTGGTAAAATTGTCAAGGGTATCGGTAGAAGTCTGCACTGTTTCTTGAATTGTTTACTGACTTGACAACTACCGATACTTTTCCAACAAGTATCGGTAGAAGTCTCCAAAATTCATGGAAATGACATTTTTTTCCTTTTCTGAGTTGTGTTATCTTTCAACTGATGATTTATGTTGTGCATATGTATTTCTCTAATAAAACTTGATTACACGAATAAACAACGTAAGATAAATTGTTATAGAAGATCGAACGAACATAGAAACCCGAACCGGTGATGGTGTCGGGTTTTGGGTGTTACAGTCCAGCACACAGTTTCACACATGGACGTGTGGGAATTTCGCATGATCACACGGCTTGTCACACGGTTTGTGACATGTTCGTGTAAGGATATTTCGTGTATGTACACGGTCTGGCACATGGTCTGGGGCACGATCGCGTGACCCCTATTTCACTGACTTTCAATGTTTTGAAAAAAAAATGTTCTTGCTGTAATGCAATCAAGTCCTTATGAATCGAGTTGATAAACAAAGTAAGAATGATGAATTATAAATGTATATATTTATTAAATCAAGAATGATGTTGTAATAAGATATGAATATGTAACGATTTTGAGACATGAATATATGTGACTTCGGAACCCTAACCGACGACGGTATCAAGTTTTGGGTGTTATAATTACATGGTGATAGTAAGAATGATTGATGTGGCTTGGTTGATAGTTGTGGTATTATGGTTAGTATAAAATACAGATGTTATGATAATTGATATGAGTATTGACTCTTTCTTGTCTAATTAGTAATGAAAGTTGTATTTGAGACACAGGGTTATGTGACCCATGATGGAAAATTTCTGAATGTGATCCTAAGTTCTTGTATGAATATTCTTTATCCATGATTGGTTGAAATGTTGTAGATAAATGTGTAAGATTAAATAGAGCTAATATTCTAGGTTGTTAGATTGTGATTGATTTGTTTAAAAAAAAACGTAAAGTTTTGTAGACCCCTGAGTCCTTAATTTGTGATGGTTACTGATTTTGGGTGTTACACAAGTCATCTAGCATCCTAGTGGAGGTATCGTGTAATAACCAAGATGCCTGGAGAGCCTCTTAGGATGTGATTAATTAGTTGAAGCGTGCGTGCATGATTACTATTTAGAGAGTAACCTAGGTGGGATTTGGGCTTGAGATAACTCTAAATAGGAAAACCCAATAATGGAAAGAATATTTTCATTTTCATCTTCTCTACTTGCCTTCGTTATCATCAAAGAGAAACTTTTCGAAAAAGCTGTTTGTTATGCTTGTAAAAGCTTTTTTCATTAAGTTTCCTACTAGTAAATTCTTAAACGCTTCTGTAAGTTTACCATATAGAGAGTTGTTGTAAGAGTTGTTCAGTAGGGTTTCCATTTGAATACTGATAGGAAGAAAACTTTCATTCGAGAACTGTTTGCATGTTTACCGATTAATGTTATTTTGTTGAGTGTTGGTTGTTCTTGTGTTTAAAGAAGTTATTTGATTATTTTAGCCAAAGATACGAGAGAAGGTATCAATGCTAAGGGAAAAGAACTTATTGAGTAGGAAGATTTGAGTGAAGGTTTCTGGTGAATTCCTTTGTATCTTGAGTTTTTTATTTTTACTAAAATGTTTAAGCTTCCTACTATATACCCAGGTAAGTAGTCTTAATCTTTGGGCCTGGTACGTATGTAAAAAAGGACGTGGTAAGAAATCGATGCATGTACGGTTATAGTCAGTAATTCATAGACAAAATTCTTGCATGTGCATTGGTATAAATACTCCTTCCTTGGTGCACAAACTCCGTATCCAAAATGGTGGAAGGAGGTATTGGAGGGTTGATATGCATGATTATGAAAAGATGATACAATATAATAACTAATTCTCATATTAGGGAGCTAAATTGATTAATTTCTAATCAATTTAATATTACCTCTTGATTACTAATTTAACCAATTAAATGATTTAGTCCAATTAATGTCTTGATAACACTTTTCTATTTATTCACCTAGTGTCGTCAATTCTAGGTTTCTATGTTTATTTAATTTACTCTATAAGCCTTGAGTTGATTAATTAACATTTCAATTAATCAACTACAATAGCAAATCAGTTCATGTCCATATTCAACAAACAAGACCCAATCATTTTTATATTCATTTAAATAATTATATCACATAAAGAATGGTAGACTTCATAAATGCTTAGAAATCGTAATGAAGTCTCGGCTTGATTGTTGAAATGGTACGTACACACGAGAATTCATAACCCAAATTATAGAATTATAACTCTATGTTATGAAATCAAGCTAATATCTATTGAAATTTATGTAAAACTCAAATATACAAAAAGGTCCCTGTACCTTTGAGAGTCAAAAGATGAAATGCAGAAAAATTATCTCTAAGAATAGCAATTACTAAACCTAAAATTATTCTAATGAAAAAGCTCTCTAGAAAATGTTTTTAAAGTGACTTATATAGTTCTGAAAAAAGTTAACCTAAAATGGAAAAAATGACCTTACTTAATAGTTGACTTGGATTAATTTGACTGAGAAATGCCTTTGCAGAATTTGTCTTGTCGAGCTTCGATGTCGCGAAACCCAAACCTTAGTGTCATGACATCCCCAATAGTCTACTCCCAAGGATGTTTGCTAGCCTCAGTGTCGCGACTCACACCCTTGGATGACTTAAAGTTCTTAATCTTGGTGACTGCCTACGAAGTCACGAACTTAGAAGCTCAATGTCATGACCTTAGAGCTTGATGTCGTAACCAACACCTCTCGATGCTGGGACTCCATCAATAGTCCACTTGCAGTGTGATTTTGTTGAAATTTTAAGTCCACGTGTTGGTGGAAAGCTTTGGTGTCGTGAAACCAAGGACATGGTGTTGCGACTTGGGGCAGAATGGCAAGACCTCTTCAAGTTTTCACCTTGGTCACCTCCTTCATAAACTCAAATTAATTGTGAAACCCCCAAAGGCATGATTTTTACATGTTAGAATTGGGTGACTAGAATTCTTATTAAAATAAAATTTAGTGGTAAAATAAAATAAAGTAAAGTCCAAATAAACTAGACTTCTTTTATTTTATTTTAATTAGAATAGGTCATCTATTTTATTTTAATTAGAATAAGGTGTTTCAGCCTTACTATGTTACTTCTATTAGTTGTTGACTGAAATAAGGTTTTTCAACCTATAAATAGGCATAGTCATCTCCTCTTGTAATTATGAGATTTTCGATATTAGTGAATCTTCTTCTCCTCTGCCCGTGGTTTTTTCCCAAAAGGGTTTCCACGAAAAATTTGTGTGTTCTTTCTTTTCGTTTTCTTTGCGATATTTCTTCATTGTCGACATTTAATTTTATTAAATTGGTATCAGAGCTTTTTGGATTACTTGTCTCGATCACGATAATGGCAACATTGAAGTATGATATTCTACTGTTGGATCACAACACCAGATTCGCGTTGTGGCAGGTAAAGATGTAAGCAGTTCTTGCGCAGATGGATTTGGAGGATGCCCTATTAGGGTTAGATAAGATGCCTTCAAATTTTGACGGATGAAGAGAAGAAACGTAAAGATCGAAAGGCTTTGATGCAATTACAGCTACATCCATCGAATGAAATTCTACAAGATGTGTTAAAGGAGAAGACTGTTGCTGTATTATGGGCAAAATTACAACAGTTATGTATGTCGAAAACCTTAACCAGTAAATTGCATATGAAGCAGCATCTGTATTCTCATCATTTGAAAGAAGGTGGGTCTGTGCACGAACACTTGAATGTGTTTAAAGAAATTGTCTCAAATTTGGAGGCCATGGAGGTTCAGTTTTGTTACCACCGTCGTATTCAACTTTCAGAGATACAATTTTGTATAGCCGTGAATCTCTTATAGTTGATGAAGTCTATGCTTCCTTAGCCTCACATGACAAGATAAAGAACTTGTGGTTGGATTTGAGTCTCAGGGAGAGGGTCTCATTGTTCGTGAAAGACAAGATCAAAATAGTGATGATAATCGTGGGAGGACATAAGAAGGAAATCCCCGTAGTAAATCTAAAGGTATATCGAGATCTTCAAATAGAAGTAAAAATTGTAACTTCTGCAAGAAGAAAGGACACATTAAAAAAGAGTTCTACAAGTTACAAAATAAGATAAAAAGGGAGGGAGAGAATCAAAAGGGAAAACAACCAGAACAATCCGGTGAAGCTGATGTAGTAGAAGACTACAGTGATGGTGAACTCCTAGTTGCTTCTGTCGACAATTCTAAAGTGAGTGAGGAGTGGATCCTTGATTCTGGTTGCACCTTCCATATGAGTCACAATCGGGATTGGTTTACAACATATGAAGTTGTGTCTGAAGGTGTTGTTTTGATGGGAAATAATGCTTCATGTTAAATCGCAGGTGTTGGCACAATCAAAATAAAAATGTTTGATGGGCTCGTTAGAACTCTTAGTGGTGTGTGACATGTACCAGAATCGAAAAGAAATTTGATTTCATTGAGTACTCTTGATTCAACAGGACACAGGTACGCAGCAGAAAGTGGGGCTCTAAAGATTAGCAAGGGTTCCCTCGTTGTGATGAAAGGGCAGAGAAAGACTGCCAAATTAAATGTTTTGTAAGGTTTAACTATTATAGGTGATGCTGCAGTCGCTTCCTCTTCCTTATCAGATGATGATATTATTAGACTTTGGCATTGGCGTCTATGGCATATGAGTGAGAATGACATGATAGAATTGAGTAAAAGTGGACTTCTTGATGGGCAAGGCATTAGTAAACTGCAGTTCTGTGAGCATTACGTTTTTGGGAAGCAAAAGAGAGTTCGATTCACCAGAGGAATCCATAACACGAAGGGAATATTGAATTATATTCATTCTGATCTGTGGGGACCATCTAGAGTGCCTTCGAGAGGTGGAGCTAATTATATACTAACTCTTATTGATGATTTTTCTAGAAAAGTTTGGGCATTCTTTCTGAAGCAAAAAAGTGATGTGTTTTCGACATTCAAGTATTGGAAAACTATGGTTGAAAAACAGATAGGAAAATAGATAAACACCTTCGCACAGATAATGAGTTAGAGTTCTGTTCTGATGAGTTTAATGAATTGTGCAAATCAGAAGGGACATTGAGACATTTGACAGTTCATCATACTCCACAGCAAAACGGTGTTGCAGAATGAATGAACAGAACGATCATGAAGAAGGTTCGATGTATGTTATTGAATGCTAATTTACCGAAGTCGTTTTGGGCTGAAGCAGCCTTTACTGCATGCTTTTTGATCAACCGATCTTCATCCGTTGCCACTGAGAAAAAGACTCCACAAAAGATATGGTCTGGTAAGCCTTCTGATTATTCTGATATAAAGATTTTTGGGTGTCCCGCGTATGCTCATGTTGATAATGGAAAATTGGAACCAAGATCCATTAAATGTGTTTTTCTTGGTTTTAAGGCTGGTGTAAAAGGGTATAAGTTATGGTGTCCAGAAAATAGAAAAGTTGTGATTAGTAGAGATGTTGTTTTTGATGAAATTGCTATGTTACCTAACTTATCTCTTAAAGACTCTTCCAGTAAAGAACAACAGAAATAGGTGAAGTTTTAGATTGATTCATTATCTACAACAGAGTTAACTTCTCAAGTTAGTATAGAAGTTCATAGTAGAGCCACTTCTTCACCACAATATTCTAATGCCAGGAATAGATCTAGAAGAGAAACTAAACCTCCGAAGAGGTATGTCGAGGTTGATCTAGTGGCTTATGCTTTAAACGTGGTTGAAGATATTGGTACAATATTTTGTGACAGTTAAAGTGCCATTTTTCTTACAAAAGATCAATTGTTTCATGAGAGAACAAAGCACATTGATGTTCGGAATCATTTTATGCGTGATATTATTGCTCAAGGGGATATTGTTATGAGCAAAGTTAGTACTCATGAAAATCCTGCAGATATGATGACTGAGTCACTTCTCATAACCAAGTTTGAGTATTGCTTGGACTTGGTTGGTGTTCATTGTTGAAGAATACCCCTCAAGGGGTTTTGTGGAAGAGGTGGAGAACTTGTTTGTTGGGAGTTCTTGTTCGTAGAGAATTATTGTCAAGGTGGAGATTGTTAGAATTGGGTGACTATAATTCTTGTTAAGGTGGAGATTGTTAGATTTGGGTGACTAGAATTCTTATTAAAATAAAATTCAGTGGTAAAATAAAATAAAAGTAAAGTCCAAATAAACTAGACTTCTTTTATTTTATTTTAATTAGAATAGGTCATCTATTTTATTTTAATTAGAATAAGGTGTTTCAACCTTACTACGTTACTTCTATTTGTTGTTGATTGGAATAAGGTATTTCAACCTATAAATAGGAATAATCATCTCCTCTTGTAATTATGGGATTTTCGACATTAGTGAATATTCTTCTCCTTTGCCTGTGGTTTTTTCCCGAAAGGGTTTCCACGTAAAATCTGTGTGTTCTTTCTTTTTGTTTTTTTTTTTGCGATATTTCTTCATTGTCGACATTTAATTTTACCATTCCATTTTAGTCCCAAAACATACTAAAAATGCATAAAAATTGAATTCTGAAGTAAAATCTAATAATTACTAAAAAGTATTAAATAAAGTCATAAAACACTTGAGAGAAAAAAACTCTTTAAGTGGCAAAAGAGCTTAATTTGGCGTATCAATTTACGAAAGATCAATAACATATTAATTAATAGTGTATTATGAAAATATGGTGGCCTTGAAATGGTTAATTGTTAGCGAGTTGAAAATTTCAGAAAAGTCATGAAATATGAAATTATTGTGGAAAGAGGTGTCAATATGCTATGACATTGAAAGTTTTTTTTTTGAATATACTGGTGTGATTACATGGTAGTATCTGTTCACATGATCCTTGCTAAAAACAAAGTTATATAAAGTTGATAATAAAGTAAAAGACATGGTGACTTGGTCACCTAATAAGAGTTTGATTGTGAATGAGGAAACATGCAAGATTTATGTGAGTATGTGAGTAATTGGTAATTGGGTTCCATTGGAACAAAAAAATGTGATATTTGTTATATGGTATTCGTCATGTGATTGCGAAAATGAAATCATTACGAGATATGTAAATATGTGAAATGTCATATGGTTAGTGAATCTTTTAATTGGTATATGTTAATTGTGATTTTAAAGTGTCATACTAGATCGAGTGAAATAGTTAGGATATGATTGGTTTTCCAATAGGGATTAGACATAGAGTTTTGTTATTTTGGAGTTCTGTAGGAGTTTTGATGCCTTCAAGCCATGCACCTTTTGGGCTATGCATTCACATTCATACTCTTTTACCTTTGGGTTATGCATTCGCGTTCATACTTTGATGCCTTTAGGCTTTGCACTTCATTGCACTTTGGTGCGTTTTGGAGGCTTAGCACTTCGATTCTCTCTAGTATGTTTAGGAGGGATATGCCATGATGCCTTAGGGAAAAACACTATGTGCTCTTTAATGTGTTTTGGATGAGTCCTGTATATATGAGTCTTTTTGCTAGATTTTACTAAGGGTAAGATGAACTAAAATCTTATTGATGGGACTTGCCATGTATACAAGTTATAGGGACTAAAATAATATGCACTAAGGCCTATAAATTACATAAGCTAAAAGAAACAGAGTAAGCTACTAATGAATATGTTCTGGTACTTTATTTAGGCCCATTAGTGACATAAATAAAATTTGATTTAAGATAAAATCTTGAACAAAAATCCCTCATTTGGATGCCTCTAATAAGGAAAAATTAGTAGTGAAAAATGAGACTTGCCCAAGGAACATACGACCATGAGTCGAACTTATGGGTGAGATAATAGAGGCTATGGCTAAAGAGTTGAACATTAGATTAAATTTTATTTTAATTCTAGAGAGGAATATGAAAACATGAACTATTATAATATGATTGACTAATGAATTTTTAATGGATAAGTTGAGCCTTCAAGATTTGGTAATAAGCAATGCTTTTGTTAGCGACATTAAAATTTGTTATGAGTGAAACTTGTGATATATATGACCTAGGGTTCAACATTAATAGTGGGGAGAATTAGAATGAATATCCTTATGTTCTTACTGAGCTCATTGAACTCACGCATTAGTTGTTTAAATATGTAGGTTTTGGATTTATCGAGAAGATGGTGATTTCTTGTTGAGAGAATCTCGTCAGCATACAAGAGGAAGTTGTTTACAATTGTTTTGGGATGTAGTTATGTTTAAATATTAGAATGTACATATCTTTAAATAATTCAATATCAAGTTTGTAAGTTTGCATTTTAATCTAATGAAAGCCAAACCATTTTAGAAGCTTTTTATTTAAGTTTCTATACTTGTAATGATGTAAAATGTTCGTTGGGTCATAATTTATGTTATACTAGTTTTGAATTTGGTAGGATTTGTTTAGAATCCATGGATTTTGATTTAATGATGTTTATAAGTTGTACGGACCCAATTTTGACTAGTCCAAAACCTATAAAATGAAATACTAAAATTCAAGTCCATTAATTTAAAAGTCCAAATTACAACAAAAAAAATCAAAACCCAATTACCTAAGACCTAATACCTGCTAGCCTAAACCCGATTACAAGCCAAAACTAAAAAGCCCACTATCCTAAAACTAACAAAAACCCTAAGAAACCCTAGGAGCCACTAGCGCTGCTACTCCTACTACGTTAGCGGGCATTCCCTGCCACGTCGACCCTCGCCACGTCAGCACGTACCACCTGAAGCCCATTTGACACCATGCCTAGATCTGCTGCCAAGCTGGCCACAATGATGAAAAACCTAAAAATAGAGATAAAAAAGAAATGATAAAAGAAAAAGAAAAAATAGATAAAATATGTAATTTGTTGTGGCTATAAAAATCGCACCAATCATTTGTATTTTTTTACACACACGAGAATAAATCAATCAAAAATATTCAAGGTATACTCTTGTTTTAAAAACTTTCTAAAAAATTAAAAAGAAAAAATAAAAGAAATTTAGGGCTTTGTTTTTTTACCTTCTGTTGATTTGAATCCACCGTTGTGGGCGGATGAGGTGGCTATCCTCGATGAAGGATAACTTTCTTCTGACACAAGGATCCTCTGAACCCTTTTGGGTTCATTGGGCTCCGTAAAAAAGGGTGGAGGTATGGTTTTTCTTAAGAACAAAGGAAGGAAGTCGAAATGCTTATATTTTTTTGAGATCTAGGTTAAGACCTAGAGGTTTTCAACCCTAGATCTGACTAATAGGTTTCAAAAGGATAAAAGGGAAATTTTGTTTAGTGCTCCAGCCATTTGAGGCAGCTATTTTTGTCATCGATGATCCGTGGCCACGACGGAGGCACGATGGCACGATGATTAGCCTAAAGGGGGCATTGAGAGAACAAAAAGGAGAAAAGAAGGTTTTTTTTAGAAAGGGTGTAACATGATTTTTTTTAATTTTTTAACTTAAATAGGCCCATCCATACGACGTTATTTTGGTCTGGGTTTAAAAACACCAAAACAACGTTGTTTTGAGCTTGACCTGAAGACTTGACCCGGATCCTTATACGATTCGTGTGTTTTTTAAGGAATGGGTAAATTTCTTCCTGGGTCCTTCTGCTTTTGGTTCTCTTTCTAATTTAGTCCCAAAATTTTCTATTTATTTTAATTTTACCCCCGTTAATTTTGTTTATGGTGCAATTTAGTCGCTTGACCCACTATGGACCCTTTTGGGAGTGACACGTGTATAGAGGATGGGGTAAATGTCTGACCAGATTCGTGTGTTTCTGTGTTCTTTTAAATTTCGTCCTTCTTATTTATTTATTTATTTTATATTTATCCCTTTAATTTTATTTTGTTTGCATTTTAGTCCTCGACCCTACATTGACCCTTTGGGTAATGTACGTATACAGAGGCTGGGATATTTATCCATTTGGTCCCTGTAATTTTTATTTTATTTTAATTTAATCTTTTAGCATCTATTTTTTATTTATACTTTAATTTTTGTTTAGGTTTCAATTTAATCATTTTTATTTAATTTAGCCTTTTATTATTTTGCAATTTAGGCTTTCAATTTTTTATTTTTTAATTCAATCCTTTACCTTATGTTTATTTATTTATTTATTTCTAGTGTTCTTATTTTATAACTTATATTTTTACCCTTAATATTATGCATTTTTTTATTTCTTCCTTAATTACTATTATTAAAATGTCATTATTAGCATTAATTAACATCATTTTTACATTTATTGTTATATTTATTATAATGTCATATTTATTCACTTTATTATGTTTCATCACATTTTATTATTATTGTATTGTACGCATATATTCGCCTATTTTTGTACCGTGCTCAAATAAATCAATTGCATGTGACATTAAAATGTCCTATTCGATTCTTGCGTAACGTATTAGCAATATTGAAAACCGAGGCAATGTTCTTTATTTAAGGGATTCAAAAAATTGTGTCCCAACTCACGGGGTATGGTTTTCTCCTCGAACCTATGTAATTGAATATCCTATTTAAAATTAAAAATATATATAAGATTTGGGTAGTAATTAGTTGATAAATGTTCTTTGTTTTCGAGGATTCAAGATGTTGTCCCCTTAACTTACGAGACACGACTTTTCTTCTCGATTGGTTAGAAATAAAAGAGCTTTCTTCGTAAAATAGTAATTTTTTAGTAATATCATCAAATAACACCATTTTAAGGGTCGCATTTTAAATTCTCCTCGAATTCTCGTTTTCAACACTAAGATACTAAGTAATCAACAAGGTATCAATTTTGGGCATTATGAGGGTTCTAATCCTTTCTCATGCGTAATCGGCTCTCGAACCCGTTTTCCTAATTTTGTAGACCAAAAAAAAAATTGTTATTTTAAAAAATGATTGTATTTCGAGGTGATCCAATCACACCTAATTAAAAAGGATTGGTGGTAACTCCATTTTCATTTTTTTAAATAAAACTCGAGACTCGAAAAAAGGTTTCGATAGCTTGGTGACTCCACTGGGGACTGTAAGAGAGTCAAGCCACGAGTTGATTACATTTTGGTTTTTTTGTTGAAAATTGAGAATTCGATTTAAATTAATTTGCGACCTCTTTCTTGCATTTTGTCATTCATTCATGTGTTTGTTTTAGATTAAAATTAATTTTCTTATGGATTTATTTTTGAGTCGAAGGTGAGGGTTTTTCACACATTGCATGATCCTTCTACTCTACCTTATTTAAGTTGGAGTGAGAAGTTATTCCTTCGTGAGGTCTTCACCTCCGTGAAGGATAGTAAACCGCATTTGGGATATATCCATACCTATGTTTTCATGAGGTCTTCACCTCCGTACAAACATAGGGAAATGTACCCCCTGAACTGAACTTAGTCCGTATGTGCCTATAATGGGTAAGGATTGAGGAATCTGCCGGTTCAGGTACCTTTATTCTAGGACCCAACCGCATGTAACGAGCCCTAAGAGCCAGCCTTAAGTAGAACCATGCTGAACCTTTAGTTATTACCTGGATAGAGTGTAAGGGAGAGACGCTTTTAACCTTTTTTCTTTGTTTTAATTATAATTTGTTTTCAATTTTTTATTCTTGATTAATTATATTGACTTCCTTCATTTTGTTTTGATTTGTTTGCATTGCATTTTCATCTTAAAAAAGGTGTTGATTCGTGCTTGATTACTAAATAGAGAACTTACCATGAAAAAGGGGTTTCTTGATAAAGTAGACAATGTGGTTGTGCGTATGCGGTCAGAGAAAAAGTAACAAGAGAAAGGTGACAGCCTATTAGAGGGGCATATATTGGAGTTATGGGTTTCACCCATGTTAATGTGACCCAGAATAATCTGTAGGAGTTGAAAGAAATATGGGATCAGTAGGATGATGAAACAAGATAGATGTTTTACCGCGAATATGATGATTTGTCGTACCTACTTGATGTTAAGGTGGATAAGCATTTATTCCAAGCTCTCGTGCAGCATTGAATCCTACTTACAACTGCTTCACTTTTAGGAAGATAGACATGATGCCCACGATAGAAGAGTACACTACTTTGCTCCGTTTCTCAATAATTTAGGTCGATAAAGCCTACTTTAGAGCCGCCAATGTCCCAAATTTCTTAAAGTGGTTGATGAACATAACCGAGATGAGCAAGCAATGAGTTGTAACTCGAATTAAGGTAAAAGGGGATAACAAATGCATCACTAGGAAGAGCTTGCGAGATTTAATCTTGGTACACCCTGATGCAAAGAAAAGGTCGATGTCTTTGCCTTAGGCATTTATGGGTTAGTCATTTTCCCTAAGGCGTTGGGGCTTGTAGAGGATGCAATTTCAGATTTATTCGACTGACTCGACAAAAGAGTCAATCTCATCCTTGCAATCTTAGCTGAAACTTTTTGGTCTTTGAATGCATGTCGAAGAGAGGGCGAATGGAGATTTATAGGTTGTGCACAACTCTTGTTAGTATGGTTCGAGAGCCACTTTTGGAAAGTAGAAAAGGTCTCCTATCGAGTGTTCTCCAAGGATTACTCTCTATTGAGGGAATTTATGGCTACTCAAAGACAAGAAAACATCTCTAAAGAGAAATGGATGACAATTTTCCAAAGTCTCCATGATGAAGATATTGAATGGCGGGATGATTCCCAATGAAATGCTTTACCGATGCAGAGATTTTGATTGGGTCCCTTTGCTTGGGATATGGGGAGCTATAGGATATGCTCCTTTACTTGTGTAAAGGTAATATAGATTGAGGCAATTTATTCTAGCGACACAAGGCTTGACCCACTATGAGTTTGCACACAAAGGTGACAATTACAAGAGGAAGGTCTGTGAAATATCAAATGCATGGAACCAAATTCATAGGATGAAGAAGTTTGTTGCAAATCCCATGATTACCCCAGAATACGATTGGTGGTAGGGTAGGAGGATCAATGATAATATTCGTTTACCAAATCAAGAAAACATCCTGCCAATGGAAGAACACTTGGAAGTGATCCCGTCTAAATTAGACATGGTGAAGGAAGATTTTGAAAGGAAAAGTTCAGAGTTGGGAAAAAAGATAGAGAAGTTGGAAGAGGAGAAAATCCAGTTGGGTTTAAATGTCGACGCTCAGAAATTAGAGGTCAAAAAATAAGGAAATGAAAGAACAAGGTTGAAGAAGACTTGAACAGTTTAAAAAGGGATTACAAGAAACTCCACTTATCGATAAGGACTGTCGGATTGGACAAAATGTCAGAACAATGGCAATAGGAAATCCAAGGAGAAAAGAATAGGGCCAATTAGTGGGAGAGAAAATTCTAGGGTGCTTGAGTTCAAGAATATGCTATAAAAGGAGAATTGTTAGAAAGTAAAGTTGAAAAATTGAATTGAAAGCCCGAATAGCCGAGTTGGAAGGGTCTTTGCATAGACATCATAGTCGCAACCCTATGACTGAATTAAAGGAAAGTCAGGCAAAGAATGAGGAGTTAAAAAAAGAAGATAGAAGAACATGAGGCGTTGTTGCAGAATTATGAAATATGAATTGAGCTTCTCGAAAGAACCAAGGAAAAAAATAATAAACATTGGACGGAACAACTCCAACACTCTCAGAGGCAGGTTAGAGATAGGGACCACGTTATGGGTGAAACTTTGACCCAAATGTGAGAAGTGGCTGACCACCTACAGACCCTGGTCATTCAAACCGACATTTTAAGCATGAAATACGAATCAGAGTCTGATCAGGGCCAAAAGTTAGCTGGGCTTCTTAGGAAAATTAAGGCTTTGAGCATTAAGGCAATGCCATATATGTGAAATGTATTTGCTTTATGTAAAGAAACTTGTTTTCTAGTAAAGTTGTTCTAATGGAATTGAACTAAGAATTAATGCCTTCTTTGTATACATTTTTACCATTAATCAGTATTTCATTTTATTACATGCATTAAATTTCAAGAAAATTCCCCTAATTAATTAAAATTATGACAGTTACTTTGGAAAATATTGAGAACCTACAAGCCCAACACCGCTACGGTACTCGTGGTAAATCTAAAGCCATGGACCAATGATTAGAAAGTTTGGAATAGATCTAGAAGGATATGTCGGAACAGTTGCAAGAACAGCTTCAAGCACAGTTGCAAGATCAGTTAGTAAAAGTGCAACAAGATATGAAGGATCAGATAATAGAATCTCAGAGGAGTATAATAAGCCAGTGAACCCAGTTGACTGGAGGAGTTGACAAAGGAAAGAGCCTTGCGCTAAACCCTAGAGAGGAGAGCGAAGACCTTCCATACCCCCAGGTTTTACCCAGTACACGTCCAAGCTCAGCAGGAGGTATACCCACGAGGAGTACCCATCACTATAAGATCGCAGCAGCACCCGGATGACACTTCAAGTCTAACAAATTACCCAATGGGTTCTGGTTCCAACTCGGGAGATAACCCAAACAACCCTATTGTTCCAGATTTAGACGATGTAACGAAGACAAAGAAAGTTATAGTCAAACTTTCAAAATAGTTAGAAGATCATTGTAAATGGCTGGAAGAAAGGTTTGGTCCTGGACATCTTCTGCTAAGTTGACGCCAAAGAATTAAGTTTGGTCCTGAACCTAGTGCTCCTGCCCAAATTTAAAACCCCAAAATTTGAAAAGTACAATGGGACCAGTTGTCTTGAGGTGTATATTACAACTTTTTGCAGAAGAATGGTTGGATATGTCAGCAATGAGCAGTTGTTAATCCATTGCTTTCAGGATAGTTTAACCAGATCAACTCCAAGTGGTGTAATCAGTTAAGCCGTGCTAGGATCAATTCATGGAAATATTTGGTGCAAGCTTTCATGAAGCAATACAACCATGTTACTGATATGATGCTTGATAGAATCACGCTATAGAACATGAAAAAGAAACCAAATGAGAGTTTCAGGCAATACGCACAGAGATGGAGGTATGTGGTAACACAAATGCAATCACTCCTATTGGAAAAAGAAACAACCATGTTGTTCGTCAACACTTTGTAAGCTCTATTCATCAATCACATGCTAGGCAGTGCTACTAAAAGTTTCTCGGATATGATTATGTCTGGGGAGATGATTGAGAATACGATAAGGAGCGGGAAGATAGATGCAAGGGAAAATATTAGGAAGTCAGCCCTTAGAAAGAAAGAAAACAAGGTAAACAATTCTAGCTTGTACAAAACAAGCTACTCAAAGGCGGTTATGATATGACTGCCCCTGAAAGTACTCCTATTAGGCATAGATTTAGGCTTTCCGCAAGTATACAGGTTAGGTTGTAAATATAGTGAGTTACAATGGAACACTTGGTAGTATTCTGAGGATCGTACCCAAAGAAGGCGTAAAGTGATAGTAAATAAAATCCCTGCAATGAAGAAAATTAATTAGTACTTCTTTTAGGGTTTATAGTACGAAGAGAAATCGAAGAGTTGATTTCAAAGAGCATATAATAATAAAAAAATAAAACAATAAGAGAAGTAAAAAGTTGAGATGTCAAATTCTTATAAACATCTTTGGGGATATTAGGTCGTTTTCGTATAAGTTCCTTAATTGTTAGGTTTTGAGATTTTCCTCCAATCAACTAGTCACTACCCCAATTGGATCTCTCAATCTTTCGTCGGTATAGCAAGTCGATAGAGATTACTTATCGTTATATGTCACAATCTGAATCGATTTGGGGAAAAGGTGTTCAGGAATGGGCAATACCAATTTTGGATTCATTCCCACGTAGATGACTTTCTAAGGTTGTTAGACCTAGTGTTTGTTTGATGTTCTTCCTTTCCTGAACAGCTGATCTGAAAGGTAAAATCCTTGTAAAACAACAATTAATTATTCATACGTCCAGTCCCTAATTCCCTAAAATGGAATTAGTTCCTCATGGTTTCTTTGATCATCAATAAAACAATATATGAAACATATAATTGAAGAAGAGAATGAAGAAGAAACTAAAATTGTATTAGCAATCTGTCGAGAAAAACTCCTCAATTGTTTATGCGAGTTTCTACATTCTCATTTCAAACAAAAAATATAAAGTAAAACCTAAAAACTAAAATATACTGAATGGTGTCCAAAACCCTAGTGCTAAAGGTCCTATTTATAGCTTTAGATGGTCGTTTCTCCTTAATCCTAGGTCAGTTGTCATTCCTCGTGTTTAAGTGGCATTGTAAAGACCAAAACGCCCTTCATTTAGTGTGAAATCCGTGTCTAGGGATCGATGTCGCGACAAACCAGGACCAGTTTCGTGATAAAGACATTAGTTGTAACACCCCTATACCCGATCGAAATACCAAGTTGAGTATAGGAATGTCACATTTGAGTATCGGAGTAATCCTGGCTAAAACATTTAATCCAAACCCTTATTCAATTATATTTTTAACTTTTAACTCATAGCATTGTATAATATTTAATATAAATTAAATAAGTTTCACACTTTTCCTTTAGTCATTTGACGCATTCATACAAAATTATTTACTTAGGTACATGCCATTTACCAAAATATCAGAAAATGAAATTTTACCACTTTCTTGGGTCCACTGATGTGCTGATGTGATGAGAAGTGGCCTATCCACAATGCCTTTTACTTGCTTCTCTTTACCTATCTGTATAAAATACGCGTTAAGCTATTGCTAGCTTAGTAAGTACAAGAAAATTTTAATTAATATTTTTATCTATTATAGAACTTAAATTTTCTTATTAATAATTACACAGAATCATTTAATGACCTATCATCCAATTTACAGTTTTTTTAAGAAATCATTTATGACATAATTGGTCATTATTCATCAACTAACCATATTTAATAAAATTGTAATTCTTATAACACTTAAATTACATAACTTTATATAAATTACTCATTTCACTATTTAAAGTTCCAAACATTTCACTATGCTCATTTTAACCTTATAACTTATCCAGTTTCCTAATTTAATTACCTTTCAATACATAAAATATTTATAATTCAATAATCAAATAGAACAGTCTTTTATTTTTTTCGGAGGTAATCCTTTATCATTTCTTTCACTTATCAATCAACATTAAATATCAACTTAACACATTTAATTCGCTTACTTCATTCTTTTGATAATTTAGTTTATATAATATTTTTCTTATAACAAAGGAAGTCATATACCTTTCAAACAGAGAAAATCCTTTATCTTTTGAACAGTGACCCAGTAGACACAATAGAACACATAGGATACATGGAACAAATCACAAAACACGAAACTGTTGTATCACGAAGCACCGCATTGCTATTATAAAACAGAGAGCACACAAAGTGCTAATAAGAATAGAGAGCACACAAAGTGCTAATAAGAATAGAGAGCACAGAAAGTGCTAAATACACGTAGATCACGGTAAACATGAGAGCGTTCGGGGTCCTATGACATGCCAACTATATCTCTATGCTTCTTATCTTGTCTAAATGCGCAAATTATATTTTCCATATGCCACTTTTACACTATTTACAATTAAATCCTTGTAACACCATTTCATATAATTCACGTATAATTTTTTTATCATCATATCCCATATTATTTTTGCATATTTTATAATTTAGCCCTCATCATAGTAGTATCTTTTACTTTTGATAACACATTTAACATAATTCAATACTTATTAGTATCCCAAAAATTCACTACAATATCAATTTTCTCATCTTAAGTGTTATGCACTTCACTTTACTACTTTTACCATAAATTTTCCAAAATTCATGATTTAGCCCTTAATTTCCACGATATTAGGAAATAATAGTTTGGATTACAAAATTCATATATTATTGTATTTTTCACTATATGTTTTATTTATCCATATTTTCTTGTAAACTTTTATAACTTTCTGATAGCATTACAAATTACATATATTTTCTCCCTAAATTAATGTTTTAATTGTCTCCTTTGTAATTTATTTAGCATGCATTATAAGCATTTCATACATAATTTTTATATTTTCTAACTCATTGTAGTTTAGTTTAAATTCTTGTTATTTTTATCTCTTTTTGTACTAATGTCACCACAAGCAACTAATATATTATGCCTTAGAATTGTCAGTGCAGGAACTCAGCTAAGAAGATTAAAGCTAGAAGAAGAATGCAGTCACAAGATCAGCTTGGAATTGCGACCAGAGATGTCACCGCATAGAACCTGAACTTCTAACAAGTAAATTCAAGCTTAAAATACAATTGGAAGCACCAGCGTAGGAAAATCACACATTGTCGCCGCAATTAAAGATTTTAGATTGCGCTTAGAAATGCAACGACAACTTGCAGATCTCTGAAGAAAACATCAAATATGCGTGAGTGCACAGCTGTACTGTAACTAACTTTGATACCTGCAAAAATTAGATTTGGATTTGAGAATAGAGGAGGATGAAATATGTAACTTTTGAGAGCTATAAATAGAAGAAAGAAGATGAAAGAAACATCAAAAGGAAAGGAATTAATTTCTACAATTACTTTGTGTTTTTGAGATTAAAGCTAGAAATGGTGAGCTGATGGAGAAAAGGAGAAACCACTTTTGACGAGAGTTGCTTGATGCAAGGCAAGAGGAGCGGTTAAGGAATAGTCCTAGTAGTCTAGAGATAGTAAGCTTCGATTGTATTTGTTAATCCCTCTTTTAAGTTGATGGATTCTAATGACAATTGAATGAATACAAGAGTATCTTTCATTGTTAGATCACTTTGATTTTTATTTAATGCTTTTTATCTGTTTATTCTTGGATCTAACTACATCAAATACGAGAGTGCATTTGCAGTCTACCGACATCGAGAGATGCGGTGACAAGTTGGTTAACAAGTAAGTTAGGCGAGAGCTGCTTGGGATTAGAAGAGATTCTAGTCATTTGTTCTTGAGTGCACAACGTTGCTCACACCGAGAGGTGGGGTGATTGTGGGTACTTGAGTCTTGATTAAACAGAGGACTATTATTGGTAAGATTTCATTAGAGCTTTATTGATGCGACAATTCATCTAAACAATACCTTGTCGACGCATCCAGTGTTGCGACTTAGCGAAATCAGTGATCCACTCCAATCCTTTGCACTTGATCACACCTTTACTTTGATTTACTTTCTGTTGCTTTGAAAATTAACCTTTATTGCATTAACAGTATTAACAATTTTAGTGTGCAGATCTGACTTAATTACACTGACATCTTTACTCACATTTCATCTAATAATAGTATTAGTTACTTCAACAGCTGAACATTAAGAACCCATTCCTCGTGGGATCGACATCCAATAGAATTGTTCTATCAACTGTACTTGCATCGACGTGTGTTCGTTTGCACAACTGCTGTGACGTTACAAACGCGATCAAGTTTTGGCGCCGTTGTCGGGGCGTTTGTTTGATGTTTGCTTTTGTAGTTGCAATTAATTTTACTTACTTAACTTTTAATCTCTACTAATCTGTTTACTTTCCTGTTGTTTTCTTTTTCAATTTTCTAGGTGTTGCATGTCCACAAGGAGAAATCCTAAAGATATTGTGAGCTTTGATCCGGAGCTTGAAAGGACATTAAGGAGGAAAAGGCAAGAACAAAAGAAAATAGCTAGTAACAACAATATCATCAATTTACCACCATTGCTGCCACAAGATGTAGTTCCTCCAGTTAATAATCTACCACCACCGCCTTCACAAGTTATTAATAATTTACCACCACCGCCTCCATAAGAAGAACAAGTTCAAAATAGGACAATCCGAGACTTTGTTGTTCCTATACTTGATGATTTGCAGCTAGGGGTTGTGAGACTAGCTATTTAAGCTTGAAATTTCAAGCTGAAATCGGTGATGCTTCAGATGCTTAATTCAAATAGGCAATATTCTGGTTTGCCTCATGAAGATGCAAGAGAACACTTAAAATAATTTCTGCTTATTTGTGCATCCTTTAGTCAACATGGTGCCCTTAATGATGCCTTGAAAATGCAATTATTTCCTTATTCGTTATAGGGTAAAGTGAGAACACGGTTCTTGGGATTGCCGACTGGATCCATTACATCTTGGAATATGCTAGCAATGCAGTTTGTTTTGCGTTTCAATCTGTCGACAATGAATGCAAGTTTGCGCAATGATATTACAGCCTATTAGCAGTTGGATGATGATAACTTACATACAACATGGAAGCGTTATAAGATGTTGCTTCGACGCTGCCCAATGCGTGAAATTTAGCAAGAGATCCAGATAGAAATCTTTTACAATGGTTTGAATGCCTAGACAAGGAATCTTGTCGACACATCGGCTAATGGTCCTTTGTTGGATTGCACCTACAATGAAGCTGTAAGAATTCTAGAGAGGATTGCTTAGAACGATTATCAGTATCCAATCTCTCGTTCTGCACCGGTAAAGACTAACCTTGGTGTTCTTGAATTAGATGTTATTTCTACTTTGAGTGCGCATGTGTATTCGTTGGCCAATATCATCAAGAATATGAATGGGACAAGGGATGTTGCCCTTATTCAAGTGGCTCAACAAATGGATGTGCTGACATTTTCTTGTGAAATTTACGGTGACAACCATAGTTACAAGGATTGCCTACAACATGCTGAAAATGCTTTTTATGTCAATAACATTAGAGGAAATTCATATGGTAACTCATACAATAACACAACTCAACAACCTTGGGGGAATCAAAATGCTTCCACATACATATATGGAAATTCCTCAAATCAAGGAAGTTATAGACAAGGGAGTTACAACAACCATCAACAGCAGAATTTTAATCAAAATTCGCAAGTACATTCGCACCGTGATCAGATGCAAGTACATAGCTAGATGCAACCACAATCTCGAATGCAATCACAATAGTCTATGCTGCCACATATGCAAGGACAACATCATCAACATAAACAATAATAGATTTCTCAACCAAAGTCAGATCTTATGGCTGCTCTTGAGGCATTGATATGTGAGCATATCACGAGAACTGAAGCAATAGTGCAAGGCAACTCTTCCTTTATTCGAGCGTTAGAAAGCTAGATAGGAAAATTGGCTTCTAATCTGAGCGCAAGGTCACCAAGTACTCTACATAGTGATACTGAGAATCCGACGCAGAGAGGGAAGGAGCATTGTAAGGCTATCACGCTAAGAAGTGGGAAGCAGACGACTGGACCAGGTAGTTCTAACTAGGACCATGTCGACGTATTTGAACCGCAATAATAAGGAGAGGTTGCAAATGAAGGAAGCCAAGCAGAAGCAGATGAAGAGGAACCAACTGTAGTACCATCTATGCCTACAGTTTGCCCAACAAAGTTGTCGACGCAACTGCCAATGTCGACACCATCGAGTTTTCCACAACAACCCACTGTTACAATACCTTTTCCATTTCCGTAAAGATTTAAAGAGAAAGTCTATGATCAAGAATATCAGAAGTTTGTTTTTACTTTGAAATAATTACACATTAACATACCTCTTGTTAATGCTCTTGTGCAGATACCCAGCTATGAGAAATTTATGAAAGAGCTGTTATCAAAGAAGAAAAAATTGTCCGAAATCGAGACGATTGCACTCATAAAGATCTTAACAGCTTCACAATTCCATGGTTCATTGGAAATCATTATTTAGGTAAAGCTTTATGTGATTTGGGAGCAAGTATTAATCTTATGCCCTTATCTACTTTCAAAAAGTTAGTAATAGGATCAATGAAGCCCACTATGGTGACGTTACAACTTGTGGACAGATCCTTAGCACAACCTGAAGGCTAGATCAAAGACGTTCTTGTCCAGGTTGATAAGCTCGTGTTTCTTGTCGATTTCATAATACTTGATTGTGAAGCAGACAAAGAGGTGCCTATTATTCTGAGGCGACCATTTTTAGCAACGGGACGCACACTTATCGACGTTTTCAAGGGAGAACTTGTTATGCATCATAACGACGAGCATATGACCTTTAGTGTGTTTGAGGCATCTCCGTCCAGGAGTAAAGAGCAATGCTACTACATCGACGTGCTAGATAAGATAGTTCTCGAGGAATTTAATGAAAGAAGTTCAACCGTCTTAGATAAAGATGCAGGGACATCTATTGATGAAATCTTAGCTGAATGTGACCACAAAGAGGAGGTTAATAATTTTGAGTTGAGACAGAATTGACAATTGAAATCTTTGGATTTTTCGAACAGGACAATCCCTATGTTTAAACCATCTATTAAGCTAGCTCTTACCTTTAAGTTGAAGCCATTGCCGACACATATAAAGTGTCTTTTTTGGTGACAACGATACACTACCTATTATTTTCAATGCATCCCTCGATGCAATGCAAGAAGATAAGCTTATCGCCATTTTGAAAGAACATAAAAGAGTAATAGCCTGGAGCATTGATGATATCAGAGGCATCAGTCCCTCATTTTACATGCACAAGATCAGGCTGGAAGATGAAGGGAAGCAATTAATTGAGTAACAAAGAAGACTTAACAAAAAGATGAAAGAAGTAGTGAAAAAGAAAATTATCAAGTGCTAGATACGGGCATTATCTACCCTATTTCTGATAGTGATTGGGTGAGCCCCATCCAATGTGTGCCCAGGAAAAGTGGTTTCACAGTTGTGAGCAATGACAAGAATGAGTTGATCCCTACTCGCATTGCAATTGGTTGGCGAGTATGCATGGATTATCGTCGATTGAATACGGCCACAAAGAAGGACCATTTCCCACTACCTTTCATTGACCAAATGCTGGATAGGCTAGCTGGTAAGGCCTATTATTGCTTCTTAGATGGCTATTTTGGATAAAACCAAATAGCCATTGCACTAGAAGATCAAGCAAAAACTACATTCACATGCCCTTTTGGGACCTTTGCCTTGTGACGTATGTCATTTAGGTTATGTAATGCGCCAGCAACATTCTAGAGGCATGATGGCGATCTTCTTGGACATGATCGAGGACTCTCTAGAGGTATTCATGGATGATTTCTCTGTCTATGGACAAAATTTTAACCAATGCACTGACAACCTGACAAAAGTTCTGAAAAGATGCGACGACACAAATCTAGTTCTAAATTGGGAAAAATGCCACTTCATGGAAACTGAAGGCATTGCCCTTGGCCATCACATATCATGTCAAGGCGTTGAGGTTGATAAAGCAATGGTTGAAATCTTTGAAAAATTGCCACCGCCTACCAATGTGAAAGGAATAAAAAGCTTTCTTGGACATGTTAATTTTTATAGGAGATTCATCCGAGATTTTTCCAAGATTTCTAAACCATTATGCTCACTGTTAGAGAAAAATAAAAAGTTCGTGTTCGATGACACCTGTATGGATGCATTTATGACAATAATGAAGCAATTGGTACAAGCTCCAATTGTCGTCGCACCGGATTGGACGCAACCATTTGAACTAATGTGTGACGCAAGTGACTTTGCTGTGGGAGTTGTACTAGGCCAACAAAAAGAAAAGTTATTTCATTTCATTTATTATGCTAATAAAACTCTAACTTAAGCGCAGGTCAATTATACAACTATAGAGAAGGAGTTGCTAGCAATAGTCTTTGCATTTGACAAATTTCGTTCATATCTTGTCGGCGCAACTACAATGTACCAGACCACTCAGCATTGAGATATCTTTTTGAGAAAAAAGATGCGAAACCGAGGTTGATTAGATGGATCCTACTCCTTCAAGAATTTGATATTGAGATCGAAGATAGAAAAGGATTTGAAAACCAAGTAGCTGACCACTTATCTCGACTGAAAGTTGAAAGTGAAGATGGGAGGACGTCCCAAATTATGGTGCATTTCCAGACGAGCAACTGTTCTTTGTCGACGCATTGTCTTGGTATGCCGATGTAGTCAACTATCTTGTGTGTGGAAAGCTACTACTGAGTGCCATTGGTCACAATAAGATTAGATTCTTGCACGACGCTGTAAAATATTGTTGGAACGAGCCATACCTGTTCAAGGTATGCGCCGACAACATTATCCGTCGTTGCGTACCAGAAAAAGAACTGACTTCAATCCTGCAACATTACCATGATGCCCCTTATTGAGGAAATTTTGGTGGTGTAAGGACTGTTGCAAAGGTCTTACAGTCAGGATTCTATTGGCCCACATTGTTTCAAGACACTCACAACTTTGCTCAACAATGTGATAGATGTCAACGCACTGGCTCGATATCTCGTCGCAATGAAATGCTCCAACAACCGATTATGGAAGTAAAGCTCTTCGATGTTTGGGGTATAGATTTAATGGGACCATTCCCTAAGTCCTTTGGGAATGTGTACATTCTATTGCGGTTGACTAAGTCTCGAAGTGGATCGAGGCAATCACGGTGCCAAAAGATGATGCTCGAATGGTATTGAAGTTCTTCCACACTTACATCCTTACTAAATTTGGAACACCTAGAATGTTAATAAGTGATCAAGGTACTCATTTCCACAACCATCAAGTGGTGGCAACATTAAAGAGATATGGTGTAAAGCATCGTATGACTACTACATACCACCCATAAACCAACGGCCAAGTCGAGGTATCCAATCACCAAATTAAAAGCATCCTTGAGAAGGTGGTTAAACCATTTAGAAGGGATTAGTCTTCGCGGTTACATGACGCGTTGTGGATGCTTCATACTGCTTATAAGTCCTCACTGGGAATGTCACCGTATTAGTTAGTATTTGGTAAGTCTTGTCACCTACCAGTTGAGCTTGAACATAAAGCCATGTGGGCTATCAAGCAGGTAAATATGAATTATGATGCTACTGGAAGGAAAAGATTGTTGGACATCACTAAATTAGAAGAAATTCGCCTCCATGCTTGTGAGAATGCCACAATTTATAAAGAAAAGACCAAGAGATGGCACAATAACATTATCTTGCATCGACAATTTAGCCCTAGTCAGTTAATGCTTTTGTTTAATTCACGATTAAAACTGCATCCAAGTAAATTACGATCAAGATGGTCAGGCCCTTTCAAAGTTGTCGAAGCATTCTAGAGTTACGGTGACAATTGAGAATCTGAAGGATGGACAACAATTCAAGGTGAATGGCCAACGACTGAAACACTACGTGAGCCCAAATGTCAAGGAACGAAACGAGGCAATCAATCTGGTTACATTTAAATAATGTCGACGCATTTTCAATTTTTCTTTTATTTTTTTACTTTTACTTGTTTCATTTTAATTTCTTTGCAGGAATAAAAATAGTATTTTTGTCAATTCATTGAAACACAACTTATCGGTGCATTCTGCGATGAGTCAGTAAAGATTTTCAGCAAGAATCGTACTGATTGATTTCTTTCCTCTCCCAACCGTTTGATCAGATGAAAAGGTACGATCTGCAGCCTGGCATTTAATGGCTACAAAAATAACGTTTTCCCATAATCTTTTGCAATTATCACGATTTTTGCTAAGGTTAGGTTATAAAACCCCTCACTACAGATTTCTTTTCTCCTCACAGTTGCCATTGTTGTTACATCTTCTTTCTTTCATTGCCTATATTTTTCTCTTACGTTCGCAAGTTTAACTTTTTCTCTGCAAGTTCTTCTAATTTCCTTTTTTAGATACCATGGCTAAAACTAGAGCATCAAAGAATCCTTCCAAAACTCCTAAAACCACACCTTCAACTTCAACCATAGTAGCTCCGACCACAACTTCACCACCATCTACAAGGCCGGTATTATTCTTGTCAAAAGCAGTAAAGGACCATTATCAGAATGTTATGCTGAAGCAAATATCCATCCAGAGTAAGGTCTGCAATTATCCCCGCATCAGACCTTGGGGAAACATGTCCCGAGAACTATAAGCCGACTTGGTTGGGAGTTCTTCTGTGAACATCCCGCTGGCTACTCCCCTACATTGGTCAAGGAGTTTTATGCAAACCTTGTTGATTCTGAACAAGAGTTTGTATTTGTGAGGGAGGGGCTAACCCCATGGAGTGTCGCCCAAATCAATGTGTTGCTTCGAATTCCTGAGAGGGTTGATGACCATTCTCCATTTGTGTAACGTTTTACCGATGAAAAGACTACTTAGATTATGAGGGACCTTTGCGTTAATGATGCTGTTTGGATAGGTACTGGGCCAAATAACTACACCATCCATAAGAGGTATCTCACAACCACCAGCAAGGTGTGGTTCCACTTCATAAATGGCTTCATCTTTCCTTCGACACATAGCACTAGGGTGACACTAGACCATATGTGTCTTTTGCACTCATCCTACAGGGTCGTCACATCGACATTGGAGAAATCCTCCATGACCAAATAGCGAAAGTCACTACCAAACAAAATGGTATACTCTCATTCCCTTCTTTGATAATGTTGCTTTGCAAAAAAAAAGCATTGTGCCTAGGGATGGCGAGGAAATATTGGAGAACAAGAGTCCAATCAATGACATATCAGTTGAATGGATGACTCGCGGCCAAGAAACGCCTGTGGCAAAAGAGGCCCCAAAAAAGAAGGATAAAGGAAAGGGGAAGAAAAAGGAAGACCAAACTGATGCGCCCACAGATCCCCGAGTGGCAAAGAGACTTGCCATTATGGAAGTCGACCTTGACTGAATTGATACACGCACTATATGCACTCTCGGTGTATTAGAAGATATGGACTACAGGCAACATATCTTCTATACATATACAAAGGCTTGGAATGAAGCCATTATCGCCGCATTACGAAGAATAGGCCTAGTCCATTATTGGACTTCCTAGCCTTTCCCTTTATTTTTCGCCCGATGCAAGCCTCTTCCTCTGATCAGCCTACTCCTGATGGTAGGCCTCAAAATGTTCCATCCCCAACGAGAATTCATATCTCCGATGACGAGGAGAGCAAGGGACATTCTAATGCCATGGAAGACTGCTACCAAACAATTACCAGCTTATTTGAAGAATTTTTGAATAGCCTTAAGGCAACCATGGCAGACAAGGGGTTGTCATTGAGGAGCTGCTTAGCCAGTGGGTGTAAACGTAGTGGAAGATGCTGACATGGCCACTACCGAACAAGAACAACATGCGAATGAAGGTGTAAAACAAGAAGATGACCAGATGAAGGAGAATGAAGAGGAAGAGAAGGAAGAAAAAGAAGAAGAGAATGAAATGGACCCTGCAGTAGAACAGGGGAAGAAGGAAGAAGATGCCTTGACAACTATCGCTGAGGATATTGTCGGCACACCTGTGAGTGTGGGGGCATCTATCACTGACGAGGCTCTACCTGATTCGAGCTGGACCGAGGTTGTTAAGAGCAGCTTTGAAGAGCCTAATCCACTTGCAATTATGCCTTATGTGGCACCATTAGCTGAAATCCATCTATTGGAAGTAACTATCGATGAAGTAACCACCCAACCTGCTGAGGAGGAGTAATCCACCGAGTCAATTGGCTCGAAGGATAAGAAAAGGAAATGGCACAAGGACAAGAAGTGGAAGCACAAGGAAGAGGGTGAGTACCAAAGAAAGAAGAAGAAAACAAAAGCAGCCTCTGCATCGACTGCTGAGGAATAAGTTGGTACATTTCTCTATAGATAGTTTTCATGAATTTTTATTTTGCCATTGCATTCCTTTTGTTAATTTAGTTGTATTGTCATTGCATTTCCATTATATTTGTATAATATTGTCAGTGCATTAGGGACAATGCAAACACTAAGTTTGGGGGGGGATATTTTGAAATGGAAATGTAATTACACCAACATCTTTGAATTTTACTTGTTTCTTGTGTTAATGAAAATATGCAGAATTTCAACAAAAATGTGCTTACAATTTTTATTTTTTTATGCGTAAATATTGATTTGCTTGGAATGCTAATGTATAAATTGGATGAATGTGAATGGATAGTGAGTCTTCTATTTTTGAATGAATGAATGGATAGTGTGAATGTTTGAATCTTGAACTAACTGACCAGTTACAGCGACATTGTATGAATCGAAGACACTCTAATAAGAGTGCATGGTGACTTTTCAAGGGAGAACACTTCGCTGTAGGTTTAAAAAAAATATCTAGCCAAAGGCTGTCACTACAAGAGTGTGTGTCGACGTAACTACATACCTCTTGGGGGTTTGTTGTACCCTATCGTTACTGCCCAGAAAAAAGGTAGAGTAATGCAATGACATCTCTCAGTCACTTGAAAAAGAAAAATGAGAAAAAGGAAGAAAAAGAAAAAGAAGAAAAAAAATTTGTAATAAATGTTGTATTGGTTCAAGGAAGATTAGGATTCAATGCATGATACTAACATTTATGAAGTTGCAGTTTTTAATTGTTCACGCCTATAAATTGTCGACGCATTATTCTATCATGTAAATACAATTTGTGCATTAGAATTTCAGAAAACTTAAGTTGTGAGAATAATGATTGCGGTGACATTTTTGCTTATGACTTTGCTAATTTTTGTTTACTTGAGGACAAGTAAAAGCTCAAGTTTGGGATGTGAGCAAAATCTTTAATATTTTTATAAAATATTTTATAAACCTTCTATAAAACTCGACATGTTCCAAAAAATTTCGAATACCTTTAATATTTTTGGGATGTGGTAGGATTTTTATTACCTCAATTTTTTCTTTATCCACTTCTAACCCTCTTTGTGATATTTGATGCCCCAAATCTAACAATTCTCTTACCATGAAATTACATTTTTCCCAATTGAGCTGATGATATCCTAACTACCCATCTAGGAAACAATAATATTCTTTACCTGCCAACCTATCCAGCATTTGATTAATGAAAGGTAGTAGGAAGTGATCTCTTTTGTTGCATTATTTAATTTCTTGTAATCAGTACACACTCTCCACCTGATAACCGTTCTTATAGGGATTAGCTCATTGTGATAATTTTCTACAACTGTCAACCCACCTTTTTCTAGTATGCATTGAGTAGGACTTACCCATTCACTATTGAAAGTGACATAAACTATACTTGTGTCTAACCATTTTACTAGTTCCTTTTTTACCACTTCTTTCATGGTCGTATTAAGTATTCTCTGTGCGTCTATTACGGGTTTCTTACCTTCTTCCAATCAAATTTTGTGTTGACAGAATGCTGGGTTTATCCCTTTTATATCAGCGATCGTCCACCCAATAGCCTTTTTATGACGTTTAAGCACATCCAACAAAGGTACTTATTGCGAGTTACTTAATCCTGATGCAAGTATAACAAATAAATTATTTTTCTCACCCAAATATCTGTACTTCAAATGTTTTGGTAATGGCTTTAACTCCACTTCTGGTGGCTTCACAATTGATGGTATCATTTCAATAGCATTTGGCATCGATTGATCCACCGCCCCTCTGCTTTTCTTTAACTGAGTTGTTAAAAGATTCCTCATTGTCTCTTCTTCCATAGGTTCCTCATCCTCATAATCTTCTTCTTTGCAATGATCAATCACAATCTAGTTGCAGATAGGGTTACTAATCTCTTTTGAAGGGTTCGATCATTCCTCCTAGAATATTTCATTTGCACTTGCTACTTCTAGTATGTCTATAACATCTTCCCATGTCCTAGTCCAAATACTTCCTCTAGTCATTATATCTACCTTGCGTCTATTTTCCATGCTCAACCCATCATAAAAGTGCTGAAGTTGTATAGCAATATGGATTCCTCCTCCTAATATGGATTGAAGTATGGCTTTGAATCTTTCCCAAGCTTGTCCTAATGTTTCTATCATTGTTTACCTGAAATGAAACATTTGTATATATCCCTGCATAATCTTGGGCATAGAAATCATTCGTTGAAAAAACATATATACAAATTCTTCCCAAGTAGTTATAGTGTTTGGAGGTAAAGAATTCAACTATAACTTGGCCTTTCTGTTTAAGGTGAAAAGAACCAATAACAATCAAATCACACTTGGGGCCACCCTTGCATAGGAAATTATTCTACAAATTGCTTCGAATTTTTGTAAAAAAATGACAGGATCTTCTATTGAGGAATAAAAAAAAGTAACCTTGTTAGTAATCCAAGATATTAAGGATGGATTTAATTCACAATGGTTTTGATAAATTGATGGTCTAGCAATACTAGATTGTAACCACTCTAGATCAAAAAACATATTTAATGCATTTTTCATCATTTTATGAATTACAATAAGTAAAATGAATATTGAAGACAAAATTAAAGATAATCATATCTATAACCTAAAATTTTCCTAATTATTTTAATACAAAGAAAGAATAAAATTTACTAAAGCGTTGCCTTCCCAGTAACGGAATTGATCTTGCTATGAATGTCACAGCAAACGTGCAAGCGAACACTTGTCGATGCAAGTATAGTTGATAGGTGAAAGCTATCAGATATCGATCCCACAGAGATGACTGTCTATTTTTAAATTTATCGAAGCAAAAAAGTTAAAATAAGAAGAATTATCAGGAATAATGTCAGCGTAATTAAGTCAAAGATTACACAAATGCAAGAAGTAAAACTGTAATACAAAATGTCAGAGCAATTTAATAAAAAAAATGAAATGAATGTTGACGATATTTTTTTGATACAAATTGAGGAAATTAAAAAAGTAAAACAAAGATAAAGAGATAGAGCGGATCCCTAACTTGATAAGTTGTCAAACACTAAATGTTATTACAAGGTAATTGGTAGATAAATTGTCGCCACAATTAAGCTTAATGAGATCTCACTACTTTTGACTTCCTTATTTATCAAAGACCTAAACACTAACATTAACCACACCTTCCAGTGCTAGCAATGCTTCGCATTCGAGAATAAGTGGCCAAAATTTCTTCGTGCCTCAAGAAACTTCCGTTGTCTTGCTTGTTAATCTAATTTGTTGCTACACCTTCTAGTGAATGTGACTGCAATCGTACTTCCATGGTCAAAACAAGTAAATCCAAAGATAAATAGTTAAGAAGATTGAGCAGAAATCAAAATAGATCTAACATTAAGAGGTATTTCCATATACAATTAAAGCAATAAGAATTTATCAATGTTTAAGAGGAATTAAAGAATAAGTTAAAGGATTCTATTCGTAGCCTACTAGAACTATTTCATAAATGCTCCTCTTGCATCGCATTTAGAACACTCCTTGTCAAGAGTAGATGCTGCCTTCTCGTCGTATTAGTTCACCCTCCAAGGATTTAAACTTCCATGATAGCTTGCTTAAGAAAAATCAGAAAATGGAATTAATTTGTCGCGACATTTCTGGACGCAAATTTATACTTTAATTTGCTGTGACAACCTTGACATCTTCATGCGCTAGTACTTCTGGATATGTTCACATAACAAAAATCCCTGATGAAATATGGAAGTACTCATGTGGTGACATGTTTAGGCGAAATTTTGGATCAACTTGTAGCGACAGCTTTGAACACTTTCTGCTTTGATCTTCTAAGGTGAATCCCTGTGCTAACATCTTTAGACGTAATACTGATACTAAATGTAGCGACATAGTAGCATAAGTGGGATAAAATGAAAGAAAATTAAACCAGACATCATTGACTTAGAAAATGCAATTATTACATATAAAATGCCAAAAATGCATGTTAAACATAATACAGAGGGAGCAAATTATACTCTAAATAGGGACAATTTAATGGTCTTTTCTAATGCTATCGCACCCCCAAACTTGAGTTTTTACTTGTCCTCAAGTAAACAAAATCTAGAAAAGTCATAGCAAAAATTCTTATCAAAACAATACTCATTCTAGCAACTTAAATTCTCTGGGATCCTATTGTATAAATTACATTCATATGACAGAAAATTGCGCTGACAATTTATAGGTATAAATAATTAAAGTTGCAACCTCACTAATGCTAGCATCATGCCTTAAATCTTGAATTTTCTTAACCAATACAACATTTATTGTATACTAATATAAATATATTTCTTTTTGTTTTGTTATTTTCTTTATGTGACTGAGGGATGTCGTTGCATTACTGTACCCTTGTTCTTGAGAAGTAACGATGGAGTGCAACAAACCCTTAGGGAATACATAATTACGCTGACACACACTCATGTAGCGATAACCTTTGGCCAAATTACTTTTTCTAACGCTTCTATTGGACTGTTCCCCCTTGAACAGTTCACAATACACCCATATTGTAGTGCTTTTTATTTATAGCTATATACATATACAAGCAACTGTAAAAGACAATTTCATTCAAGATTCAAGGAATGATGCTAGTCATCCATACTAATGTAATCTAAATCATTCATCCAAAAATTGAAGATACAACATTCAATCAAATTCATCCAATTCACACATTAGCATCTCAAATGATTCGAGAATTAAGCATCAAATGAAAAAATTTGTAGTCACATTTTTCATAACTTTGCATACTTTCATTAAATTGAAGGATAAATAATAACTTAAAAATGTGAATGCAATTGCATTTGCATTCCATACATATTTCCCCCCAAATTTAGAGTCTGCATTGTCCCTAATGCACTGATAATAATATACAAATATTTATGGAAATGCAACTACAATGCAAATGCGTTGATAAAGAAAATGCAATGACAGGAAAAATGTGATGACAACTACATGATATGCATGAAACTAAACTAAATACTGAAAAGTAAAGACTAACTAAGTTTTATGCAGCCGAAGATGTGGCTTCCTTGGTCTTTTTCTTCTTTTTAGAGTGCTCCTCTTTGCGCTTCTTTTAATCTTTACGCTTACGTTTCTTCTCCGTTGGTTCAACCGGGGTGGTGGATTGCTCCTCCAGGTTCAGTTGTATGCTGGCTTAATTGACTGTAACATCCAAAGGATGAATTTTAGTAAGTGGTGAGATTTAAGGCACAATAGCCAAAGGATTAAAATCCTCGTTGCTAAATGTCACAGCCTCGACCTGACTCGCAACAGATGGTTCCAGGTCTTCAATATTTGCACCCACATTGTCAGGTGCGGCGGCAAATTCGTTAGATAAATTTATCGCGACAAAGTCTTCCTCTTTCTCGTTTTCCTTTCTTTCTTCTTCTTTCTCTTCTGCCTTCTCCTCCTTAATGCCCACAGATTTTATGGTGGTGTGCTACTCTGTAATAGCAGCTTCCTTCTTCGCCATATTTGCCCCCAAACTATTAGAGAACTTATCTTCAAAGAGGCTAGTGATATTTCGAAAACACTCCTCCACATCCCTGGACTACACATCATGGTTTTCATCATTAGAAATGTGGACCCTGTGCAGAGATTAGACAGATTGAGTCTTCCCTTCTAAAGCATCCTTCTTAGTTGATGGTGTTTCCTCCCTGATTATAGAGGGAAACACTAGGAATTCTAGTAAGAGTTGCTTGCTCATGCTGCATAGCGTGTTGATAATTGTAGGATTCCATGCCCTGGTGTAGGCATAGAATAAGTTCTGCGAGTACTCCATATCTTCCACTACGATGACAAGTTTAAGTTACCGTAGACTTATTCGGTCAACCAATTGCTCAATTTCTTTAAGTTTCTTCCAAAGTTGAGGATCTGTAGAAGCATGAGGTTGATTGTTTTTTTCTTTGCCTTCCCTTTCTCCTTCCTTTATACAGCTTCTTTTACAATAGAGGTTTCTTGGCCCCTCGTCATTCACTCAATCGAGACATCATTAATGGGGCCTTTATTTTCCAGGAACTCTTCCCCCTCGTGAGATACAACACCCCTTTGTCTACACAATTGCATGATAAGAGAGGGGAATGGTAATATACCTGTTTGTTTCGCTGCAGACTCTGCAATCTCTTGATGGAGAATTGCACCGATATTTATCCGATGGCCTGTAATGATGGAATGGATAAGACACATTCTATCCAAAGTGATTGTGATGCTGTGAGTGGAGGGTAATAGGTGGCAGTTGATGAAACGAAACCAAATTTTGCATTGGATCGTGAGGAATAAACAATGCATTATATAATTGTTTGGATTGTTTCTGGTCTAGACAGCATCATCGATGCACAAATCATTCAGCAGTAAGTCAGCACCTTCCTCTATTAGTTGTTCTAGGAAAGCGACATGCTTATCCTCCCCCTCAGTGACGTTGTACAAGGCATTTATATGGTGAACACCCCACGGTACCAACCATGCTCGGAAAAAGACAAATTCTTGCTCCCTATTAATCAGATTGGCACAAAATTCTCTTACCAAAGATGGAGAATATCCCTTTGGATAGTCGTAAAACTTCTCCCACCCCAGGCGCGAGATGGTTCTGTTGACTTACTTTCCCTACGTGAGCAGTGGAGATAGCTGGAATCCCTGCTCTGAGTGGCAGTTCCGCTTCAACATATTGTCATGGAAGCGGTCTTTGGTGGCTTTGGTTAAAAATAGGACTGGCTCTTTGCGTGGTGGTTGCTCGGCGTTACAAACCATTGTTGTAAATGATTCAGCAATTGGTTTCGAAGGGGTTTTTGCTCCTTTAGTTCTAGCCATTGTTATACGAGATAATGAAAGTGAAAATTTGCAGCAAATCTAAAGGTTTTAGAAAATAAAAGATTGCAGCAACAATGGTGGATGTGAATGTGAAGAACACCGTCGACACAATGGGGTGTTTTATAGAGGATGAAATTGAAAAGGCGTGATGATTTCCACTGCTGTGAGAGGACACTGTGTCTGCATCTAATAAATACAATGACACATATTTTCCTTTTTTCGAATCGATCTAACAGTTGGGGAACAAGGTGAATCAATCGACGTGATTCTTTCTTGAAACATTTCATAGTGGCGAGTCAACAAATAAAATGCGTTGACAAGTTGTGTTTGTGTGCGTCGACAAAAAAAATAACTTTTATTCTTGCAAAGAACTAAAAAAAAGAATTAAAAGAAAATAAAATACAAAAAGTAAATAAAAAATTGTAGGGACATGTTAAGAAAATGTGACCAGGTTAATGGTCTCATTCTGTTCGTGGTTGTCTAGATTGAGATAGTGCTTCAATCGTTGGTCATTCACCTTGAATTGATGGCCATCATTTAAATCTTTAATTGTCACCACACCATGAGGAAATGCTTTGACAACTTCGAAAGGTCCTGACCATCTGGAGTGCAATTTACCAGGATGCAATTTTAAGCGTGAATTAAATAAAAGAACTAACTGACCTGTAGAAAATTATCGGTGTAAAATGATGTTATCGTGCCATCGCTTCATTTTTTCTTTATAGATGGTAGCATTTTCGTAAGCATTGCGTCGAATCTTTTCTAGTTTTGAAATGTCCAACAATCTCTTTTGCCCAACAACATCATAATCCATATTCACTTGTTTAATTACCCACATGGCTTTATGTTCAATTTCTACAGGCAAGTGATAGGATTTACCAAAAACCAGTTGATACAGCGACATTCCTAATGGTGTTTTGTATGCTGTGTGAAGTAACCATAATGTAACATTGAGAAGTGAAGACTAATCACGTCTAGGTGGATTAACCACCTTTTTAAGAATATTTTTGATTTTTCGATTGATTACTTTAGTTTGGCATTGGTTTACGGATGATATGTGGTTGTCATTCGATGTTTAACACCATAACTCTTGAATGCTGTCGCAACTTCATTACAATGAAAATGAGTGCCTTGATCACTTATTAGTGCTCTAGGTGTGCCGAATCAAGTGAGGATATATGTGTGAAAGAACATAACACTATCCGAGCATCATCTTTAGGATCAACTATTGCTTCCACCCACTTTGAAACATAATAAACAGCGACCAGAATATAAACATTTCCAAAAGAATTGGGAAATGGTCCCATGAAATCCATACCCCAAACATCAAAAAGCTCAACTTCCATGATAGGCTATTGTAGCATCTTATTACGTCGAGATATTGATCCGGTGCGCTGATAATTTTCGCATTGTTTAACAAAACTATGGGGGTCTCGAAACAATGTCGGCCAGTAAAATCCTGACTGAAGGACCTTTGCAACAGTCTTAACACCACCAAAATGACCGCCATAAGGTGCATCATGGAAATGCTTCAAGATAGAGAGCATTTCTTCTTCAGGGACACAGCGACGAAAAATATTGTCGGCATACCTTGAATAGGTACGACACATTCCAATGGTACTTTACAGTATCTCGAAGAAATCTGACCTTTCGATGACCATTTGCACTCAGTGGTAGCTTCCCACAGACCAAATAATTTATGACATCTACGTACCATGGAGATGCATCGACAAAAAATAGTTTCTCGTTTGGAAATGCATCGAAAATTTGTAACGTATTTTCATCTTCACTCCTAGATTCCAAACGAGATAAATGGTTTGCTACCTGGTTTTCTAATCCTTTTCTATCTTTAATTTCAACATCAAATTCTTGTAATAACATGATCTATCTAATCAGCTTAGGTTTGGCATCTTTTTTGGCAAAGAAGTATCTCAATGCAGAGTGATCAATATAAACTGTAACTTTTGCACCGACAAGATGCGAATGAAACTTGTCAAATACAAAAACTACTGCCAGCAACTCTTTTTCTGTGGTTGTATATTTGACCTACACTTCAATATGACTTTTGCTAGCATAATATATTGTATGAAATACCTTGTCCTTGCGTTGTCCAAGCATAGCACCTGCGGCATAGTCACATTACACATCACTTCAAACGGTTAGGACTAGTTCGATGCAACGACAATAGGTGGTTGCACTAACTGCTGCTTAAATTTAGCAAATGCTTCTAGACAAGCATCATCAAACATAAACTTATTATTTTGCTCCAACAGGGAGAAGAGATGTTTTGCAATTTTGGAGAAATCTCGAATGAATCGTCGATAGAATCCAGTGTGGCCGAGAAAACTCCTTATTCCCTTAACATTGGTAGGTGAGGGTAGCTTTTCAATAATCTTCACCTTTGCTTTATCAACTTCTATGCCCTGACAAGAGATACGATGCCCAAGGATAATGCTTTCAATTGCCATGAAGCGGCATTTTTCCCAATTTAGTACCAAATTTGTGTCCTCGTATCCGTTTAACACTTTTACTTGTCCGTTTGGTACCAAGGACAATGCTAAATTGTCAGTGCATTTATCAAACGTATGACCATAAATAGAGAAGTCATCCATAAATACCTCTAACGAATCCTCAATCATATAAAAAATATTGCCATCATGCACCTTTGGAATGTGGTTGGTGCATTGCATAAACCAAATGGCATTCGACGGAAAGAAAAGGTACCAAACGGACAAGTAAAAGTTGCTTTGGCTTGGTCCTCTGGCGCAATCGCAATCTGGTTATAGCCATAATATTCATTAAGAAAACAGTAAAAGGCCTTTCCAGCTAGCCTGTACAGCATCTGATCAATAAATGGAAGTGGGAAGTGATCTTTTTTTTTTTGTGGCAGCATTCAAACGGCGGTAATCCATGTACACTCGCTAACCTATAGCAATATGAGTAGGGATTAATTCATTTTTATCATTTCTCACCACCGTAATGTTGCTATTCTTTGGTACACATTGGACTAGGCTTACCCATGTACTGTTAGAAATAGGGTAAATAATGCCTGCATCTAACCATTTTATGATCTCTTTTTTCACTACTTCCTTCATTTTCTCATTTAATATACATTGTTGTTCAATGGATTGCTTTCCCTCGTCTTCCAGTCTTATCTTGTGCATGCAGAAAGAGGGACTAATGCCTCTGATATCTGTAATAATTCAGGCAATGGCTCGCTTGTGCTGCTTTAGTATTTCGATTAATTTCTCCTCTTGATTTGCATCGAGATTTGTGTTGACAATTACTGGCAAGGTATCATTGTCACCAAGGAAAACATATTTTAGATGCGCTAGCAATGGTTTCAACTCCAAAGTTGGAGCTTCTTCAATAAATAGTATGGAAATAGGGATCATCCTATTTGTCAGATCCAAAGATTCCATCTACCAACCCTATCTAATCTCACAAATATTTAAGTCAACCTTGTGGCCGTAATCAGGTGAGAAATTGTCTTCAAATGTCACTACAAATTCTTCTGGCACTGCTGAACTATGCTCATTAAATTATGTTGTAATTAACTCATCCAGGACATCAATGTGGTGACATTGTTCTTTACTCCTGTAAGGAGTTGCTTTAAAAATACTGAGGTGACGTGTTCATCATTATGTCGCATGATTAGCTCACCTTTGAAAACATGGATAAGAGTGCATCCTGTAGCAAGAAATGGGCGTCCCAAAATTATTGGTACCTCTTTATCAGCTTCAGAATCGAGCATGACTAAATCTGCTGGGTACACAAATTTATCAACTTGGACGAGAACATCTTTTATTTGTCCTTCAGGTTGTGCTAACAATCTGTCTGCTAGTTGCAATGTCACTACACTGGACTTCATGTGACCAATTCCCAATTTTTTGAATGTTGATGAAGGCATAAGGTTGATTCTTGCTCCTAGATCACAAAGAGCTTTTCCTAAATAATGGTTTCTAATGGAGCATGGAATTGTGAAACTGCTAAGATTTTTCATCTTAGTTGGCGGTTTATTTGTCAGTACAGTACTACAACCATCTATGAGCGTAATTGTCTTAATGTCGGATAACTTCATTTTCTTTGATAAGAGCTCCTTCATAAATTTTCCATAGTTGAGAATCTGTACAAGAGCATCAACAAGAGGTATATTAATATGTAATAGTTTCAAGGTAGTCACAAACTTTTGATATTCTCTGTCATGTTCTTTCTCCTTGAATCGTTGTGGAAACGAAAAAGGTATATTGACATTGGGTTGCTATGATACACCCGGTTATGTTGACATTGGCAGTTGCATCGACAACTTCGTAGGTCGAATGGTTGGCATGGGTGTGATTACTGGTGGTTCCTCATCATTTATTTCTACTACTTCTTCTTTGGATACAACCTTTCCTTATTGCTGTGGTTCATTTGCGTCGACATGTGCTATATTGGAGCTGCTGTTTTGGTCAACAATTTGTTTCCCACTCTGCAGAGTAATAGCCTTGCAATGCTCCTTCCCCTTTTCATTTGGATTCTCAGTGTCACTAGGTAAAGCACCTGGTGGTCTTGTGCTCATATTAGAAGCCAGCTGTCCTAATTGTGCTTCCAACACGCGGATGGAAGAAAAATTTCCGTGTACGATGCTTCCATTCTTGTAATATGCTCACGCATCAAGGCTTTAAGGGCAACTAATGGATCCGATCTTGGTTGAGAATACTGTTGTTGCTATTGTTGATGCTGTCCTTGCATGTTTATATTTGGCATTGTAGTCTACTGTGGTTGTATACGAGCAAGTGACTGCATCTGATCATGATGTTCCTGCACTTGAGGATTATGGTTGTAGTTCTACTACTGCTGATTGTAACTCACTTGTCTAAAATTTCCTTTATTCGAGGAATTTCCATATTGGAATGTGGATGTTTGATTCCCCTAAGGTTGATGAGCCCTAGTGGAACTGTTGTAAGGGTTACCATATGAGTTCCCTCGAATGTTATTAACATTGAACGCATTCTTTGCATACTATGGACAGTCCTTGTAGCTATGGTTGTCGCCACAAATTTCGCAACAGAATGTTGGAACATCCATTTGCGAATAGAAGCAACATCACTCGTCCCCTTGATGTTCTTAGTCATGTTAGCGAATGATGATACCTGTGCACTTAATTCTGATATGGAGTCTAACTCAATAACTCTAAGATTTGTTTTCACTTGAGCAGCTCGAGAAATCGGGTATTGATAATCATTTTGCGCAATTTTCTCCAAAATCTACACAGCTTCATCATAGGTGCAATCCAACAAAGGACCATTTGCAGATGCGTCGACAAGATTCCTTGTCTGCGTATTTAATCCATTATAGAAGATTTCGATCTGTGTCTCCTGTTGGATTCCATGCATCGGGTAACGTCGAGCAAAGTTTTGTAGCGCTCCTATGTAGTATGCAGGTTCTCATCATTCAGCTGATGGTAAGCAGTAATATCATTCTGCAGTCAAGCATTCATTGTGGGTGGATTAAATCCCAAAACAAATTGCATTGCTAGTGCATTCCATGACGTAATAGATCCAGCAGGTAATCCTAGAAACCAAATACGAGCCCTTCCTTGCAAAGAATAAGGAAACAACTGCATCTTCAAGGCATCATCAGGAACACCATGCTAACTAAAAGAAGCATATATTAGAATAAAAGATTTAAGATGCTCCCTCGCATCTTCATGAGGCAAACCATCATGTTGCACATTCGAGTTTAACATCTAGAACATCACCGATTTTAATTCAAAATTTCTAGCTTGGATTGCTAGTCTAACAACCCCTAGCTACAAGTCATCTAACACAGGAACAACAAAATCTCTGATTGTTCTGTTCTGTATTTGTTCTTCCTGTGGCAACAGTGCATTGTTGAAATTTTGTGGCTATACTAAAGGGACAGGATTTTGTGGTGGCAACTATGGTATGTCGTTATTTCTAGGTAAAGCCATATTTCTTTGTTCTCGTCTCCTCCTTCGAATGGTTCTTTCGATTTCTGGATCTAAGCCAACAATATTGTTAGGATTTCTCCTAGAGGTCATACAATACCTAAAAGAAAGTTGAAAAGAATTATAAAAAATAAAGTAGATTAATAACAAATAAAAGTTAAGAAATAAAGAGTAATTGCAACTACAAAAATAAACATCAAACAAACTTCATCCCCGGCAACAGCGCCAAAATTTGATTGCGCTATGAATTTCACAGCAAATGTACAAGCGAACACTTGTCGATGCAAGTATAGTTGATAGGTGTAAGCTATAAGATATCGATCCCACAGAGATGGTTGTCTATTTTTAAATTTGTCGAAGCAAAAGAAGTTAAAATAAGAAAATTATCAGGAATAATGTTAGCTCAATTAAGTCAAAGATTGAACAAATACAAGAAGTAAAACTGTCAGCGCAAATTATGTAAAACTGTAATACAAAATTTCATACCAATTTAATAAAAAATGAAATGAATGTTGAAGATATTTAGTCGATGTAAATTGAGGAAATTAAAGAAGTAAAACAAAGATAAAGAGATGGAGGGGATCCTTGACTTGATAAGTTGTCAAAGACTAAATGTGACTACAAGGTAATTGGTAGATAAATTGTCGTCGCAATTAAGCTTAATGGGATCTCACTACTTTCGACTTCCTTATTTATCAAAGACCCAAACACTAACATTAACCGCACCTTCCAGTGCTGGAAATGCTTTGCATTCGAGAACAAGTGACCAGAATTCCTTCGTGCCTCAAGCAACTTTCGTTGTCTTGCTTGTTAATCTAATTTGTCACTACACCGTTTAGTGAATGTTACTGCAATCGTACTTCCGTGGTCAAAACAATTAAATCCAAAGATAAATAGTTAAGAAGATTGAGTAGAAATCAAAATAGATCTAACATTAAGAGGTATTTCCATACACAATTAAAGTCATCAGAATTTATCAGCGTTTAATAGGAATTAAAGAATAAGTTGAAGCATTCTATTCCTAGCCTACTAGAACTATTTCGTAATTGCTCCTCTTGTGTCACATTTAGAACACTCCACTGCCTTCTTGTTGCATCAGTTCACCCTCTAAGGATTTAAGCTTTCATGGTAGCTTGCTTAAGAATAATCAAAAAATGGAATTAATATGTCACGAGCTTGATGATCCCCTTCTTCTTTTCTCTGCTCAGTATTTATCTTTGTTGCCAAGTACAGGTGTCCTTCTGCTCTCAGATCTAACTTCCTTACAGCTGTATAAGTTAGTTAATCCAGTTGTACACTCACGCAAATATGGTTTATGCAGTAAGTAGTTGCAGGTTGTCACAACATTTCTGGATGCAAATTTATACTTTAATTTCCTACGACAACCTTGACATCTTCATGCACTAGTACTTCTGGATATGTTCATACAACAGAAATCCCTGATGAAATCTGGAAGTACTCATGCGGTGACATGTTTGGGTGCAATCCTAGATCAACTTTTAGCGATAGCTTTGAACACTTTGTGCTTTGATCTTCTAAGGGGAATTCTTGTGCTGACATCTTTAGACGCAATACTGATACTAAATGTAGCGACATTAGTTGCATAGAAGGGATAAAATGAAAGAAAATTAAACCATACATCATTGACTTAGAAAATACAATTATTACATATAAAATGCTAAAAATGCATGTTATACATAATACAAAGGGAACATATTATACTCTAAATAGGGAAAATTTAATGGTCTTTCCTAATGCTATCAGGCACCAACAACTTGACCGCTCCTGAACGTACTCCTGTTCAGCGTAGATTTAGGCTTTCCACAAGTATACGGGTCAGGCTATAAATATAATGTGTTGCAACGAAACACTTAGTTGTATTCTATGATTGTACTCAAAGGAGGTGTAAAGCGATAGTAAATAAAATCCCTCCAAAGAAGAAAATTAATTAGTACTTATTTTAGGGTTTTTAGTACGAAGAGAAAACGAAGAGTTGGTTTCAATGAGCATATAATAAAAGATAAAAATAAAATAATAAAAAGAAGTAAAGAGTTGAGATGTAGAATTCTTATAAATGGCTTTGGGGATATTAGGTCATTTTCATATGAGTTCCGTAATTGTAGAGTTTTGGAGATTTTCCTCCAATTAACAAGTCACTACCCCAGTTGGATCTCTCGATCATCCGTCGGCATAGCAAGTCGATAGAGATTACTTATCACTAGATGTCACAATCTAAACTGATTTGGGGAAATGGTGTTCACGAATGGGCAATACCAATTTCAAATTCATTCTCACCAAGATGACTTTTTAGGGTAGTCAGGCCTAGTGTTTATTTGATTTTCTTCCTTTCCCAAACAGTTGATCCGAAACGTAAAATCCCTGTAAAAAAAATAATTAATTATTCATACATGCACTTCTTAATTCCCTAAAATGGAATTAGTTCCTCATGGTTTCTTTGATCATCAATAAAACAACATATGAAAACATATAATTGAAGAAGAGAATGAAAAAGAAACTAAAATTGTATTAACGATCTGTCGAGAAAAACTCCTCGATCGTTTACGTGAGTTTCTACAATCTCTTTTCAAACCAAAAAATATAAAGTAAAACCTAAAAACTAAAATCTACTTAATGGTGTCCAAAAACCTAATGCTAAAGGTTCTATTTATAGCTTTAGATGATTGTTTCTCCTTAACCCCATGTCAGCTGTCATTCCTCGTGTTTAAGTGGCACTGTGAAGACCAAAACGCCCTTCATAGTGTGAAATCTGCGTTTAGGGTTCGATGTCGCGACACACCAGGACCAGTGTCACGACAAGGACATCAATCTCTTGGTGAAGTGTCATCCTACAGGCATTGTCGAGACATAGCCCATGTATGTCGCAACAAAGAAGTCAGTCTTTGAGTTCTTCAAATATGGTCCCTTGGTTGCGACGTAGCTCAGCCTATGGCATGACGAAGTGATTAGTCTCTTGTTGTTACACTTCTTGTGGTCTCCTGCACACTTACCAAGTACATTAGCTAACCTTTAGGCCATGACAGCTAACTAGCAAGTCACCTTGAGGCAAGAATCTAGTTCAAGGCCAAATACAGAAAGAGTTCAGTTTACCCCCATCCCAATGACGTATAGGGAGCTATACCAGAATCTGTTTGACACCCATGTAATGTCGCCATTCCCAAAGTGCTATGATTCGAATGCTCAATGCGAATATCATGTGGGAATAACTGGACACTAGATTAAAATCTGCACTGTCTTCAAGAAGTTATCGAGAGGTTCATTAAAATGGGAATTGTGAGGTTTGACGATCCAACAAGGTCCAATATGGCTGGAAATCCATTACCCAATCATCCCGACCAAGGGGTAAATGTGATAATTGAAGAAAAGAGAAAAAGGATCAAATCAAACTTTAGGGAGATAAAATCCCCACTAAAATGAGTTTGGTAGAAGATGGTGAGTGTGGACTTGATCGTACAAGATTTAGAAAACGTAATAGAAAAAGCATAAAGTTATTGTGAGCTTCATGCTACAGAGGGGCATGGGATCTAAGGGTGCGTCGAATTCAAAGCCCTAGTACAAAATTTGATGGATAACAAGGAACTCAAAATTTTTGAAGAGATTGAGAATATAGAGGGGAAGGATGTTTGTGCTTTCGAGGAGAGAGCATCAGAGAAAGCTTATAAGGTTAATCACTCGGTAGTGATCATCTACTGGTGAAGATGCAATGAAGTCGGGGAGCAAACAATGCCACGAATCATAATCCAGAAACCCGTGGCATTTCCTTACAAGGATAGAAAAAGGGTCCCATGGAGCTATGATTGCAACGTAATGGTGTTGGATAAGGAATATTCAAAGGCCACACCAGGAGAGGTCCAAAATGTGGGTTTCATCATGCATAGTGGGAAACGCTATGAACCTGTGGACATAGAAAAGGAAACATACAAGGGAAAGGCCCCCTAGTAGTTGAGCCTAAAGAAGGAAAACCCGATAGACCCAAGTCACCAGTTAATGAGCCAGTGATTGAGAAAGAAGCCAAAGAGTTTTTGAAATTTTTGAAGCACAGCGAGTACAGTGTAGTGAAGTAATTGCACAAACAGCTAGCTCGTATATCAGTTTTAGCCTTGTTGCTAAGCTTAGAGACACATCGTAACGCAATAATGAAGGTACTAAATGTTACGTTACCGATGAAATCTCTGTAAATAAGCTGGATTAATTGGTCAACAGTTTGAGTGCGAACCATTTGATCTTCTTCAACGATGATGAAATATCTCTAGGGGTATAGGATCAACGAAGGCTTTACACATCACTATTCACTGCAGGGGATATAAACTACCTAGAGTGTTGATCGAAAATGGCTCAGCCCCGAATGTTCTACCACTGGCTACATTGAGTAGGCTGCCAGTTGATAGCTCTTATAAGAAAGTATGCCACAACATAGTAAGGGTGTTTGATGGCATATAAAGGAAAGTGATGGGGGAGGATTGAAATACCACTTTTAATCGGTCCAAACACATATGAAGTGGACTTTTTGGTAATGGACATCAAGCCTACTTACAATTTCTTGTTAGGAAAGCCTTAGATTCATTCAGCAAGGGTAGTGTCGTCATCACTGCATCAAAAAATTGAAGTTAGTGATAGAGGGTCAATTGGTCACGATCAACATTGAGGAAGGCATCATTGCGTTTGTGACTAGTGATGCACCCTATATAGGGGCATATGAAGAGGCTGTGGAGTGCTCTTTCTGATCTTTGGAGTTTGTCAATGCTACTTAGATTGTCGACGAAAGTAAGATCCTCACTCCGAATATATCTAAAACCACAAGGATGGGTCTACAATTGACGATCGGGAATGGAGCTTTACTAGGGAGAGGACTTGAGAAGTATCTCCAAGGAAGGATTAATGCGCCAACACTAGTAGAAAAATAAGATCATTTTGGCTTAGGATACAAGCCAGATGCAAGATAAAGGAGAAGGGAATTGCGAAAGATGCAAGAGAGAAGGAAAGCGCGACTAAGTGGGGAAAAGATCAAGTGGAAACCAATGATCTTTCCCCATATATCTGAAAAATTCGTGTCAGGGGAATTATCAACCTTGAATGAAAACTGATGGAAAGTAAGATAGTGGGAAGAAAGATGGAAAATTTGAGCATCAACATCATATCCGAAGAAGGGAATGAAGAAGAGAACCTATCAAGAATTCGTCCTTATCCCTCGAAAGTGTTCTGAACATCTAGATTGGTGATGAGCTTCCTATAGTTTTTAAGACTTTTTTAGAGTAATGTTCGAAACACACTTATTGCTCTAAGCCCGAGAGTAGTAGGGATCCTTTCGTAAAAGGGCACATGACCACTATATTTTATTTTAATGAAAATAATGCTTTTTTTGTGTCCATTTGGCAAACATCTTACTATTCTTTCCATTCATCTCATACCATAATTAATCATTCTTAAATTCATTTGTTCTTTGGATCTTCTTTTGTCCCTATGATAGGTCCCTTGATATTAATGATATGAGTGACGTTAATGTTGACTTGGAGCCTCCTTTTAAGCAGGATATGTGTCCAAAAGAGCCTTAGGATTTTGAAGTTGGTTAAGACTGTAATTTGTCTCCTGATCTACTAAGGGTGGTAGAGCAAGATGAGAAACAAATCTTACCTCATAAAAAGTCAGTGGAAGTCGTGATTTTAGGGGATGAAAAGGAAAAGAGGTGAAGATTGGGACATGTATTACTTTAGAAACAAGGCGAGAGATCTTATTAAATTGCTTCGAATGTTTAAATATGTCTTCGCATGGTCCTATCAAGACATGTTTGGTCTAAATACTAACATTATGGTACACAAGCTCCCTATAAAAGAAGAATGTAAACTGGTTAGGTAGAAACTTCGAAGAATGAGGCCCGATGTACTGTTGAAGATAAAAGAGGAGGTCAAAAAACAGTTCGACACTAGTTTCCTACAAGTGGTCAAGTACTCAAAGTAGGTACTAATATAGTTCTCATCCCTAAGAAAGATGGGAAAGTGCGAATGTGTGTAGATTATCGTGATTTAAACAAGGCTAGCTTGAAGGACAATTTCCCGTTACCTCACATCGATACCTTAGTAGACAACACGATAGGTCATTCTCTATTCTCCTTCATGGGTGGTTTCTCCAAATATAACTAGATAAAGATGCATCCTGAAGATATGAATAAAACTACATTCATCACAATGTAAGGAACATTTTGCTATAAAGTGATGTCGTTTGGACTGAAGAATGCGAGTGCGACATATCAGAGAGCCATGGTGACTTTGTTTCATGATATGATGCATAAAGAAATTGAGGTTTATGTCAAATTTATGATCGTAAAGTCCAGAACAGGAGAAGAGCATGTGAAGGTTTTGAGGAAACTGTTCTTGAGATTAAGAAAATTCCAGCTGAAGTTAAACCCAACAAAATGCACTTTCGGGGCTACCTCAGGCAAGTTGTTAGGCTTCGTAGTTAGCGAGAAAGGAATTGAGATTGATCTTGATAAAGCCAAGGTTATGCAGGAGTTACCACTGCCAATTACTTAAAAAGAAGTTTGAAGTTTCTTAGGGAGATTAAATTACATTGCTCGACTCATCTCACAACTAGTTAAGAAATGTGATCCCATCTTCCATCTTCTCAAGAAGTATAACCCAGGTGTATAGGATGATGACTGCGAGAATACTTTCGACAAAGGTTAAACATTACTTGTCCAACGCCTCAGTTTTGATGCCACCGAGTCCAGATAAACCAATAATCCTATACTTGGATGTATTTGGAAATTCTATGGGATGCATACTAGGCCAACATGATAAATTAAGAAAGAAAGAAAGAGCAATCTATTACCTCAGCAAGAAGTTTACTGAATGCGAGACTGGATATTCGCCAATTGAGAAGCTATGTTGCTCCTTGGTTTAGACCACTCGAAGGATGAGGCAATATATGTTGTACCATACAACCTGGCTAATCTCGAAATTGAATCCTCTAAAATACATGATGAAGTCGATTGTATTAAATGGAAGAATGGCAAGATGGAAAATTTTTCTCTTCGAATTTGATATAGCCTATGTGAACCCGAAGGCAGTAAAGTGGACTGCAATAGTAGACTTTCTGGCTAGTAGAGCTCTAGAGGATTATAAGCCATTAAATTTCGATTTCTTAAACGAATAATTGATGTATATTACATCCACTAAAGAAGGAGCTCCAGAAGAACACCCTTGGAAATTGAATTTTGATGGTGTCTCAAATGCCACTAGTAAGGGAGTTGGGGCAGTCTAGTATCTCCAGAAGGAGATCATTATCCTTTCACAAGTAAACTCAATTTTGATTGTACAAATAACATGACAAGATACGAAGCACGTATCATGAGTATCTGTGCAGTTATAGAACGCGAGATCAAAGTTTTAGAGGTGTATAAGGATTCTGCATTAGTAATCTATCAACTTAAGGGTGAATCGAAAATAAGAGATTCCAAATTGATTGATTATTGAAAGCTAGTTCTCGAGTTAATTAAGGAGTTTGAGGACATCACCTTCCATTATCTCTTGTGAGATGAAAACCAGATGGTCGATGCCTTGGCTACCCTTACATCCATGATTAAAGTCAACTAGTAAGAGGACGTAAAACTCATTCAAATGAGCATCGATGAGGCTCTAACCAATTGTTATGACATCAAGGAAGAAGAAAGGGATGATCACCCTTGGTACTAAGACATATTACAGTAAGTAAAGGACCATAAATACCCTAAGCGAGCAATCAAGAATGATAAAAGGACGCTAGGAAGGCTCGCAAATGATTATGTCCTAGATGAAGAATCTTGTACAAGAGCAGAAAGGATAAGGTGTTGCTAAGATGTGTTGACACTATCGAGGTGATCGCGCTATGAATGTCACAGCAATTGTGCAAGCAAACATTTGTCAATGAAACTATAGTTGATAGATGTAAAGCTATCAGATATCGATCCAATAAAGATGGTTGTCAAGGCTTTAATTTGTCGATGCAAAAGAAGTCAGAATAAGAAGAACTATCAGGAATAATGTCAGCACAATTAAATCAAAGACTACAAATAAAACAATTAAAACTATTAGAGAAAATATTGTAATATTGTGATATAATATGTCAGAGCAATTGAATAAGAAAATATAATGAAGGGTTGAAGGTATTTTGTCAATGCAATTTCAGAAAATTAAAAATATAAAACAATGATAAAGGAATAGGGGATCCCTGACTTGATAAGTTGGCAACCACTAAATGTGACTCCTTTGATTGATAAATTGTCGATGCAATTAAAATTAATGAGATCTCACTCCTTTTGAACTCTCTACTTATCAAATACCCAAACACTCACATTAACCATACCTTCCAATGCTGGCAATACTTTGCATTCGAGAATAGGTGGACAAAATTCCTTCGTGCCTCAAGCAACTTTCATTGTCTTGCTTGTTAATTTAACTTATCACTGCATTTTCTAGTGTCAGCAACTGCAATAACACTTCCGTGATCAAGAGATTAAATCCAAAGATAAACTGATAAGAAGAATTGACCAAAAATCAAAATAAATCTAAAATTAACAGGTATTTCCGTACACAATTAAGTTCATCAGAATTTATCAGCGTTTAAGAGGAATTAAAGAACAAGTTAAAGCATTCTATTCCTAGCCTACTAGAATTCTTCCGTAAATGCTCCTCTTGTGTCGTACTTAGAACACTCCTCGTCAGGAGTAGATGTTACCTTCTCGTTGCATCAGTTCACCCTCTAGGAATTTTAAGCTTCCATGGAAGCAAGCTTAAGAAAAATCCGAATAGAATTAATTTGTCACAAGCTTCAAGATCCCCCTTCTCTTCTCTCTCTCCTTAGTATTTATCTTCACTGCCCAGTACAGGTGTCCTTCTTTTCTCAGATCTAACTTCCTTGCAGTTGTACAAGTTAGTTAATCTAGATGTACACTCATGAAAATCTGGTGTATGTAGAAAGCAGTTGCAGGTTGTCGCGACATTTTTGGATGCAAATTTATACTTTAATTTGTTGTGACAACTTTAACGTCTTCATGCACTGGTACTTCTGAATATGTTCACACAGAAAAATCCCTGATGTAATTTGGAAGTTTTTATACAGTGACATATTTGGGCGCAATTCTGGATCAAACTTGTAGCGATAGCTTTGAACACTTTCCTTCTTTGATCTTCTAAGATAGATCCCTGCACTGACATCTTAAGACACAAAACTGACACTAAATGTAACGACATTAATAGCATAAGTGAGATAAAATAGAAGAAATTTAAACAAAACATCATTGACTTAAAAAATACAATTACTAAATATAAAATGCTAAAAATGCATGCTAAACATAATACAAAGGGAATAAATTATACTGTAAATAGGGAGATTTAATGGTCTTTTCTAATGCTAACACCCCCAAACTTGATTTTTACATGTCCTCAAGTAAACAAAAGCTAGCAAAGTCATAGCAAAATTCTTGTCAAAGAAATAATCATTCTAGCAACTTGAATTCTCTAAGATCCTAGTGTATAAATTACATTCATATGATAGAAAATTATACCGACAATTTATAGGTATGAATAATTAAAACTGCAACTTCACTAATGCTAGCATCATGCTTTAAACTTGAATCCTCTTAACCAATACAACATTTATTATATATATATATATATATATTCTCTTTTCTTTTATGCGACCAAGAGATGTCATTGCATTACTATACCCTTGTTCCTGAGCATTAACGATGGGGTGCAACAAACCCCCAGGAAGTATGTAATTGCACCGACACACACTCTTATAGTGATAGCCTTTGGCTAGATATTTTTTCTAACACATGCATTGGAGTGTTCCCCCTTGATAAGTCACAATGCACCCATATTGGAGTATTTTATTAGTAGTTATAATTATATACAAAGCAGCAGATGAAAAGTTATTCCAAGATTCAAATAATGATCCTACTCATTTATTACTAATGCAAATTTGACCATTCATCCAAAAATAAAAGGACACAACATTCAATCACATTCATCCAATTCATGCATTAGCATCTCAAATACTTCAAGAATTAAGCATCAAATGAAAAAAAAAAATTTGTAGTCACATTTTTCATAACTTTGCATACATTCATTAAACTGAAGGACAAATAATAGCTTAAAAATGTGGATGCAATTGCATTTCCATTCCATACACATTTCCCTCCAAACTTAGAGTCTGCATTGTCCCCAATGCACTGACAATAATATACAAATGTATATGGAAATGCAACTACAATGCAAATGTGTTGACAAATAAAATGCAGTGACAATAAAAAGTGATGACAACTACATGATATGCATGAAACTAAACTAAGTACTGAAAAGTAAAGACTAACTTAGCGAGTTACAGTTGAAGATGTGGTTGCCTTGGTCTTTTTCTTCTTCTTAGGATGCTCCTCCTTGTGCTTCTTTTTATCTTTGTGCTTACGTTTTCTTTTTGTTGGTTCAACCGGGGCAGTGGATTGTTCCTCCAGGTTCAGTTGTGTGTTAGCTTCATCGACTGTGACATCAGAAGGATTAATTTTAGCAAGAGGTGTCATATAAGGCACTATAGCCAGAGGATTAAATCCTCATTGCTGAATGTCACAGCATCAACCTGACTTACAATAGATGGCGCTAGGGCTTCAGTAGTTGCACCCACATTGTCAGGTGCGGCGATAAATTCTTAAGGTAAATTTGTCACACAGGAACTTCCTCTTTCTTTTCTTCTCTTTCGTCTTCTTTTTCTTCTTCCTTCTCCTCGATACCCATAAATTCCATGGTCGTGTGCCCCTCTGCAATAGCAGCTTCCTTTTATGCCATATTTTCCCCTAAACTGTTAGAAAATTCATCTTCAAAGAGGCTAGCAATATTGCCGAAACATTCCTCAACATCCCTTGAATTCAAATCACGATCCTCATCATTAGAAATGTGGACCATATTCAGAGACTCGGTAGAGTGATCCTTCCCCTCTAAAGTGGCTTTCTCAGATGATGGTGTTGCCTCCCTGATGATAAGGGAACACTGAGAATTCTAGCATGGGCTACTTGCTCATGCTACGTAGTGTGCTGATGATTGTAATATTCCATGCCCTAGTGTAGGCATAGAATAAGTTCTGTGAGTACTCCATGTCCTTAACTGCGGTGACAAGTTTGATTTGCCGGATACTCATTCGATCAATCAACTGCTCAATTTCTTTAAGTTTCCTCCAAAGTTGAGGATCAGTGAGAGCATGAGGTTGCTTGTCTTTTTTCTTTTCCTTTCCTTTCTCCTTCTTTTGTGCAGCTTCTTTTACTAGAGGGGTTTCTTTCCCCCTTGTCATGCGCTCAATCAAGACATCATTAATAGGTCCCTTATTTCCAAGAACTCTTCCCCTTCGCGAGGCACACCACCCCTCTATTGACACAACAGCATGATAAGAGAGGGGAATGGCAGTATACCTGTTTGCTTCACTATAGACTCTGCAATCTCTTGATGGAGGATTTCACCGACATCTATCTGATGATCGTCGATGATTGAATGTATGAGACACTTTCTATCTAAAGTCACCGTGGTGTTGTAAGTGGAGGTAGTAGGCAGTAGTTGATGAAATGGAACCAGACTTTGCTTTAAACTGTAAGGAAACGATGATGCATTGTATAGTTATTAGGGTTGTTTCCTGTCCAAATGGCACCTTCCTCTGTCAGTTGTTCCAGGAAAGCGACATGCTCATCCTCTCCCTCAGTGATGTTGTATAGGGCATTTATATAGGTAGTGCCCCATTGCACCAGTCCCACTCGAACAAAGACAAATTCTTGTTTCTTATCAACTAAATTGCCATAGAATTCGCGGACAAGAGATGGGGAATATCCTTCAGGATGATGGAAAAAATTTTCCCAACCTAGGCGCGAGATGGTTCTATTGACTTATTTTCCCAGTGTGAGTACTGGAGACAGCTGGACTCCTTGCTCTAGGTGGCAATTACGCTTCAACATAGTGTCATGGAAACGATCTTTAGCAGCTTTGGTTAGAAACAGTACTAGCTCTTTGGATGGTGATTGCTCGGCGTTACAAACTACCATTGCAGATGATTCAGTAATTGATTTAGAAGGGGTTTTTACTCTTCTAGTTCTAACCATGGCTGTATAAGAGAACGAGATTAATACTAGCAGGAAATTTGAAGATTGAAGAAAAGAAAGGTTTGCAGCAACAATGGTGATGTGGTTGTGCAGAACACCATTAGCATAATGAGGTGTTTTATATAGGATGAAGATGAAGAGGCGTGATGATTTCCATTGCAGTGATAGGACACAGTGTTTGCATCCAATAAATGCAATGACATGGATTGTCCTTTTTTCGAATCAATCCAACAGTTGGAGAGCAATGTGAATCAGTCAATTCATTTTTGTCATTGCTTACAACCGTAATACTGCTCTTCTTTGGAACGCATTGAACCAGGCTTACCCACGTACTATCAGAAATTAGGCAAAAAATGCCTGCATCCCACCATTTTATGATCTCTTTTAACAACTTCCTTCATTTTTTCATTTAATCTACGTTACTGTTCAATGGACTACTTTCCCTCATCTTTCAGCTCGATCTTGTGCATACAGAAAGAGGGAAAAATGCCTCTAATAACCGTAATGCTCCAGGCGACGACATGCTTATGTTGCTTTAATATTTCGATTAATTTCTCCTCTTGGCTTGCGTTGAGATTTACGGAGACAAATATTGGCAAGGTATCATTATCACCAAGGAAAACATATTTTAAATGCGTTGTCAATGGTTTCAACTCTAAAGTTGAAGCTTCTTCAATTGATAGCTTGAAAATAGGGATTGTCCTATTGGTCAGATCCAAGGATTCTATTTGCCAACCATGTCTAAGCTCACAAATATTTGCCTCAACCTTGTGGTCGCAATCAGGTAAGAAATTGTCTTTAGATGTCACTGCAAATTCTTCTTGCGCTACTGATCTACGCTCATTAAATTCTTCTACAATTAATTCTTCCAGGACATGATTAACTTGCCTTTGAAAACGTCTATAAGAGTGTGACCCGTAGCAAGAAATGGGTGTCCCAAAATTATGGGTACCTTATTATTAGCTTCGCAATTCAGTATGATGAAATCTTCTGGGAACACAAACTTATCTACTTGAAAGAGAACATCTTTAATTTGTCCTTTAGGTTGCACTAAAGATCTATTTTCTAGTTACAATACCGTAGTGGGTTTCATGTGACCAATTTCCAATTTTATGAATGTTGACAAAGGCATAAGGTTGATGCTTGCTCCTAGATCGCAAAGAGCTTTGCCTAAATAATGATTTCCAATGGAGCATGAAATTGTAAAACTTCCAAGATCTTTCATATTAGGTGGCAATTTATTTGTCAGTACAGCGCTATAACCTTCTATGAGTGTAATTGTCTTGATATGTCAACTTCTTTTTCTTTGACAAAATCACTTCATAAATTTCCCATAACTAGGAATATGCACAGGAGCATCAATGAGAAGTATATTAACATGTAATTGTTTCAAGGTGGCCAAAAAAGTTTTGATATTCTCTCTCATGTTCTTTCTCCTTGAATCGTTATAGAAACGACAAACGTATGGAGACATTAGGTTGTTGTGACACAACCGACTGCATTGACATTAGCGATTGCATCGATAATTTTGAAGGTCGAGTGGTTGGCATGGGTGTAATTACTGGTGGCTCCTCCTCTTTTATCTCTACTACTTCTTCTTCAGATACAACTTTTTCTTTCTGCTTAATTTCATTTATGTCGATAGGTGCTGTAATAGAGTTGCTGCTTTGTTCAACAATTTGCTTTCCACTCCAAAGAGTAATAGCCTTGCAATGCTCCTTCCCCTTTTGATTTGGATTTTCAGTATCACTGGGTAAGGCACCTGGTGGTCTCGTACTCATATTAGAAGCCAGTTGTCCTAATTGTGCTTCCAACGCTCTGATGGAAGAAGAATTTCCCTGCACAATAGCTTCAGTTCTTGTAATTTGGTCACGTATCAAAGCTTCAAGGGTAGCTAATAGATCCAATCTTGTTAAGAATACTGTTGTTGCTGTTGTTGATGATGTCCTTGCATGTTTATATTTGGCATTGTAGTCTGTTATGGCTGCGAGCATGTGACTGCATCTAAGTATATAACTGCATCTGATCATGATGTGTGTGCACTTGAGGATTATGGTTGTAATTCTGCTGCTGTTGATTGTAACTCCGTTGTCGAAAATTTCCTTAACTCGAGGAATTTCCATATCGGAATATGGACACATTTTTATTCCCCCAAGGTTGTTGCGTCCTAGTTGAACTGTTGCAAAAGTTACCATATGAGTTTCCTCTGATGTTATTGACATAAAACGTATTTTCGGCATGCTGTGGACAATCTTAATAGCTATGATTATCGCCGCAAATTTCACAACTAAATGTTGGGAATCCATCTACTGGGCTACTTGAATAGAGGCAACGTCACTCGTCCCTTTCATGTTTTTGATCATGTTAGCCAACGAAGATACCTGTGCACTTAAAGCTGATATGGCGTCTAACTCAATAACTTCAGGATTCGTTTTTATTTGAGCAGCTCAAGAAATTGGGTATTAATAATCATTTTGTGCGATTCTCTCCAAAATTCACACAGCTTCGTCGTAAGTGTAATCCAACAAGGGACCATTTGCATATGCATCGACAAGATTCCTTGTCTGTGCATTTAATCCATCGTAAAAAATTTTGATCTGTGTTTCTTGTTAGATTCCATGCATGAGACAACGTCGAAGCAAAGTTTTGTAACGCTCCCATGTAGTATGCAGGTTCTCTCATCTAGTTGATGGTAAGTAGTAATATCATTCTGCAATCGAGCATTCATTGTGGGTGGATTAAACTAAAAAACAAATTGAGTTGCAAGTGCATTCCACGATGTAATAGATCCAGTAGGTAATCCAAGAAACCAGGTACGAGCCCTTCCTTGTAATGAATAAGGAAACTGTTGCATCTTCAAGGCGTCATCAAGAACACCATGCTGACTAAAAGAAGCACAGGTTAGTAGAAAAGATTTAAGATGCTCTCTCGCATCCTCATGAGGTAAACGAACATATTGCCCATTCAAATTTAACATCTGAAACATAATTGGTTTTAACTCAAAATTCCCAACTTGGATAGCTGGTCTAACAACCCCTGGTTGCAAGTCATTTAACACAGTAACAACAAAATCTCTAATTGTTCTATTCTGTATTTGTTTTTCTTGTGGCAACGGTGGATTAATTTACATTTTGTGGCTGTATTGGAGGAACAAGATTTTTTGGTGGCAACTATGGTATGGTACCATTTCCAGGTAAAGCCATATTTCCTTGTTCTTGTCTTCTCCTTCGAATGGTTCTTTCAATTTTCAGATCTAAGCCAATAATATTGTTAGGATTTCTCCTAGTGGTCATGCAATACCTAAAAATAATTGAATAGAATTAACCAAAAATAAAATAGATTAGTAACAGATAAAGTTCAAGAAATAAAGAATAATTGCAACTACAAAAATAAACATCAAACAAACGCCATCTCCGGCAACGGCGCTAAAACTTGATCGCGCTATGAATGTCATAGCAATTGTGCAAGCAAACACTTCTCGATGAAAGTATAGTTGATAGGTGTAAAGCTATCAGATATCGATCCCACAGAGATGACTGTTAGAATAAGAAGAACTGTCAAGAATAATGTCAGCGTAATTAAATCAAAGACTTCAAATAAAAGAATTAAAACTGTCAGAGCAAATATTGTAATACTATGATATAATATGTTAGAGCAATTGAATAAGAAAATGTAATGAAGGGATGAAGGTATTTTTCAATGCAATTTAAGAAAATTAAAAATGTAAAACAATGATAAAAGAATGGGGAGATCCCTGACTTGATAAGTTGGCAACCACTAAATGTGACTACAAGGTAAATGATTGATAAATTAACAACGCAATTAAAATTAATGAGATCTCACTCCTTTCGAACTCTCTGCTTAGCAAAGACCCAAACACTCACATTAATCACACCTTTCAGTGCTGGCAATGCTTTACCTTCGAGAACAAGTGGCCAAAATTCCTTCGTGCCTTAAGCAACTTTCATTGTCTTACTTGTTAATTTAACTTGTCACTGCACTTTCCAGTGTCAGCAACTACAATAACACTTCCATGATCAAGCAATTAAATCCAAAGATAAATAGATAAGAAGAATTGAGCAGAAATCAAAATAGATCTAAAACTAACAGGTATTTCCATACACAATTAAGTTCATCAGAATTTATCAGCGTTTAAGAGGAATTAAAGAACAAGTTGAATCATTCTATTCCTAGCCTACTAGAACCCTTCTGTAAATGATCCTCTTGCGTTACACATAGAACACTCCTCGTCAGGAGTAGATGCTGCCTTCTCGTCACATCAGTTCACCCTCCAAGAATTTTAAGCTGCCATGGAAGCAAGCTTAAGAAAAATTCGAATGGAATTAATTTGTCACGAGGTTCAAGATCCCCCTTCTCTTCTCTCTCTCCTTAATGTTTATCTTCACTGCCCAGTATAGGTGTCCTTCTCTTCTCAGATCTAACTTCCTTACAGCTGTACAAGTTAGTTAATACAGCTGTACACTCATGCAGATCTGGTGTATGTAGAAAGCAGTTACAGGTTGTCGCGACATTTCTGGACTTAAATTTATACTTTAATTTACTGTGACAACTTTGACATTTTCATGCATTGGTACTTTTGAATATGTTCACATAGAAAAATCCCTGATGTAATTTGGAAATACTTATACGGTGACATATTTGGGTTCAATTCTGGATCAAACTTGTAGCGACAGCTTTGAACACTTTCCTACTTTGATCTTCTAAGATAAATCCCTGCATCGACATCTAAAGATGCAAAACTGACACTAAATGAAACGACATTAATAGCATAAGTGAGATAAAATAGAATAAATTTAAACCAAACATCACTGACTTAGAAAATGCAATTACTAAATATAAAATGCTAAAAATTCATGCTAAACATAATACAAAGGGAACAAATTACACTCTAAATAGGGATAATTTAATGGTCTTTTCTAATGCAATCATGAGGCTAAAAAAATTTTGGAAGAAGTCTATCAGGGCTTTTGCGGAACACATGCTAATGGTTTTACAATGGTCAGGCAAATCATGAGATTTGGATATTATTGGTCCACCATAGAAGGAGATTGCATCAATTATGCCAAGAGATGTCATAAATGCCAAATTTATGAAGTCAAAATCCATGTATCTCCTTCAACTCTTCACGTCATGACTTCTCCAAGACCTTTTTCTATGTAGGGCATAGACATCATTGGGACAATTTCGCCAAAGGCTTCAATAGGCATCGATTCATCTTCGTGGTCATTTATTACTTCACCAAGTAGATAGAAATTGCTTCCTATGCCAAAGTCACGAAATCGACGATTAGCAAATTCTTGAAGAAAGAGATTATATGTCGGTATGAAATGCCAGAAAAGATCATATCTGATAATACATTAAATTTGAACAACAGCACGATAGTAGAGGTCTGCAGTCAGTTCAAGATCAAGCATCATAATTCAGCACCAGAAAAAGGAATGGGGTAGTGGAGGCAGCTAATAAAAACATTAGGAAGATTGTTGGAAAAATGTTGGAGACCTGCAAGGTTTGGCATGAGAAATTACCATTTGCCCTCTACGCTTATCGGACGTCTGTCAAGACCTCCACCGGGGCCACACCTTTCTCATTGGTTTACGGAATAGGGGCAGTTTTACCCATTGAAGTCGAGATTCCTTCCCTCCGAATTTTGTCAGAAGTGAAGTTAGATGAAGCAGAATGAATCCAATCCAAATATGATTAGTCAAACTTGATCGAGGAAAAGAGGTTAAAAGTTATCTGGCATGGTCAGATGTACCAAAAGTGAATGATGCGAGCTTATGAGATAAAAGTCCACCCTAAAGAATTCCATGAGGGAGATCTGGTGTTGAAAAAGATCCTTCCCATGCAAAAGGACTTCTGTGGAAAATGGATGCCGAATTGGGAAGGGCCTTATGTAGTAAAGAAAGCCTTTTTTGAAGGAGCTTTGATTATAATCGAGACGGACAACAAAGATCTGCCCAACCCTGTGAACTCAGATTCAGTGATGAAGTACTTCACCTGAAAAAAAAAGAGAGGTCGAGATGAAAAGCCGTAAAGGACATCTCGAAACCTAAGGAGTTTTGAGTTAAAAACCTAAAAGAACGGCTCAAATTTGGACTAAAGAATGGGCATGTAATGGTCATTTCCCTAAAAAAAAGAAAGGTCAAGATAAAAACCTGTAAAGGGCGTCTCAAAACTTATAGAGTTTTGAGTCAAAAACCCGAAAGGGCGATTCAAATTTGGATCAAAGAATGGGCATGTGGTGGCCTTTCTCTTAAAAGTAACAAGGTGGAGGAACTTTACATCTTAGGTATCGACAAAGCACTCTAGGTTTCATGGACACATATCAGGCTCAGAATGATCCTCAACAAGTTTGCTTAGAGAAGCTCATACTTTGATATCTGAGGCACCTAATTTCATTTTTGCTCAATTTATGTTTAGCAATTTTTTACCAATATTTTCCATTTTTAATCTTTTCATTCGAGCTTTGTCTCCAATAAAATTTAATCTTATCCATTTTTCAACCTTGTTCAATCATTTTTGCACCGAAATAACGGTTAGTGGACTAACGATGTTATGAAGTGTAAAAGGGTATCTGCACATCACTCTGAAAATTTCTAAATAGTACAGGTACTTGAAACAAGATCACTAGTTAGAAATAACCAAACATGAGGGTTAGAGGGTTCCTAAAACAAGTAGTTCAAATTATGACTGCCTCTTCGAATTTCATATCGAAGACATCAGACCTGAAACGGAGGCATGGTGACACAACAGTGATAAAACTTAGACAAATAACAAACAATGTTGACTTAAGGATAAAAGAAAAATATGACATTTTGCATTCAGACCAATATCATTCGTATCCATCTAGTTAGGGACATTTGGTTTATTCCAATTATTTCTTGGCCTAGACAAAGGTCTATAAAATAGATTCTACAGGTCCTATTCCCTAAATAACGGTGTGATGGATCAGCGCAACATAAAATCCTATATCCTTAAAGATGCAGTGAATCAAATTGAAACCACAGTAGCAAATCTTATCTCCCTAAAGATGCAATGGAGCAAGATGAAGCTAAAACAACAAATCTTATATCCCTGAAGATGTAGTGGATCAGATTGAAACAACGGTAACAAATCTTATCTCCCTGAAGACGCAATGGAGCAAGATGAAGATACAACATCAAATCCTATATCCCTGAAGTTGCAGTGGATCGGATTGAAGCTTACGATTGAAGCTACGTAAGCAAATCTTATCTCCCTAAAGATACAGTGAAGCAAGATGAAGTTACGACATCAAATCCTATATCCCTGAAGTTGTAGTGGATCGGATTGAAACTACATTAGCAGGTCCTATCTCCTTGAAGATGCAGTGGATCAAGATAAAGTTACAATATCAAATCCTATCTTCCTGAAGTTATAGTGAAGCGAGTAAAACAACAATTCCAATCCCCCTAAAGTTGCAATGGGTTGGATTGAAACTACAACAACAAACCTTATCTCGTTGAAGTTGCCATGGGACAAGATGAAGCTACAATCTCAAATACTGTCTTCATAAAGTTGTAACAAAACAGATATAGTGGAGTAGAATAACCAATAAATGGGTTATTAGAAAAAGTCGAGATTCAACGTGATCGGACAGAATTGGTCCTCTTTGAAAGTCTTTACTTCCTTCACGTTACACGACAATGAGCAAAGAGGGGCAGCTGTGCGGACCCCATTTTGACCAATCCAAAACCAATAAAAACCAAATACTAAAATTAAAGTCTATCAAATTAAAAAGTCCAAATTACAAAAAAAAAAAAAACCAATTACCCAAGACCCAATACCTACTAGCCCAAACCCAATTACAGGCCCAAACTAAAAAGCCCACTATCCTAAAACTAATAAAAAAATAAGAAACCCTAGGAGCCTCTAGCGCTACTTCTCCTGGCATGTCAGTGAGCACTCCCCACCATGTTGACCCTCGCCATGTCAGCACGTACCACCTAAGACCCCTCTGACACCATGCCTAAATATGTTGCCGAGCTGGCCATAACGGTGAAAAACCTGCAAATAGAGAGAAAAAAAGAAAGGATAAAAGAAAAAGAAAAAATAGACAAGATATGTAATTTGTTGCGGCTATAAAAATCACACCAATCATTTGTATTTTTTTTACACACACGAGAAGAAATCAATCAAAAAATTCAAGGTATACTTTTGTTTTAAAATTTTTCTAAAAAATTAAAAAGAAAAAATAAAAGAAATTTAGGGCTTTGTTTTTTTTACCTTCTGTCGATTTGGCTCCATCACCATGGGTAGATGAGGTGGCTATCCCCGATGAAGGATAGTGTTCTTCTGACACAAGGACCCTCTGAACCCCTTTGGGTTCATCGGGCTTCGCCGGAAAGTGTGGAGGTACAGTTTTTTTAAGAATAAAGGAAGGAAGTTGAAGGCTCATGATTTTTTTCAGATCTAGGTTGGGATCTAGAGGTTTTCAACCCTAGATCTGACTTTTAGGTTTCGGAAGGATAAAAGGGGAATTTTTTTTAGTGCTTCGACCACCGGAGGCGACGGTTTCTGTTGTTGATGACCGATGGCCATGGCGGAGGCACGATGACCAGCCTAAAGGGGGCATTGAGAGAACAAAAAGGAGAAGAGAATGGTTTTTTATAAAGGGTGTAAAATGAATTTTTTTTAAGTTTTTTAACTTAAATCATACGACGTTGTTTTGGCATGGGTTCAAAAACCCCAAAACGACGTCGTTTTGAGCTTGACCCGAAGACCCAACTCGGATCATTATACGATCTGCGTGTTTTTGAAGGAATGGGCAAATTTCTTCTTGGGTCCTTTCGCTTTTGGCTTTCTTTTTAATTTAGTCCCATATTTTCTATTTATTTTAATTTTACCCCATTAAATTTGGTTATGGTGCAATTTAGTCCCTTGAACCACTGTGGACCCTCTTGGAGTGACACGTGTAATTATTGCCCAGGTTCCTCCGTTTTTGTGTTCTTTTCAATTTCATCCTTCTTATTTATTTTAGGCATAATGACAAAATTAGCCCTTAACGTTTGGGTGTTTGGTCACTTTGGCCCTTAAGGTTTTTTTGAGCTCACTTTCATACATAATCTTTTTTTTTTGTGAAATTGGTCATTTTTTAACGGTCTTGCTGACATGGCCGTTAAGGGACTAACGGCGCTGACGTGGTAAAAAATATTTCCACCTAGGCAAGTCCACGTATGAAGATGTTGATGTGGCACTATTTTGTCTTATATGCCACGTCAACAAATGATTTTAAAATTATTAAAATTATTTTTTAAAAATATACAATTTTTAAATTATTTTTTAAAATATAAAATTATTAATTTTTTTAAAATAATAAAATTATTAAATAATTTTAATTTTCAATTTCATATTCTTCCTCATCTACTCAAACAACTGGGTTTTTGAAATACCCAAATGAAATCTGAAAATATATAAATTCTTCATCTGCTCAAACAACTACAGCCCATTTTCTAGAAATCTGGATTTTTGAAATCTAAAAATTTTCTGGAAATTTATAAACCCATTTGCTAACTTTGGAAGACAAATCATCGTCTATTGATGTGACGATTACTATTAAGAATGACATGAATAGTGGTGGATTTTTGAAGATTAAAAAGCAAAGAGACAACAATAAGTTGAAGAAATCTCTTGAATCTAATCCTTCTTTTGAGAATTCTGATTCTGGGTAATTTAGAAATGGACCAAAGAAGGTGGAATCAGATAATTCTATCGATGGGTTTCTCAAGAACAATGAGTTTAAGAAGCAATATAAAATTTAGATCTGGATTCAGAGACATGGATGCAACTTCTAGCAAGTGTTTGAGTAAATTCAAATATGTGAAAACTGAATCTCCAAAAGTATGATTTAAGAAGAAATGGGAAGAATGGTTATTACAGTCCTCAAAAGGGAAACAAATATGAGTGTTTAACCTGTAACAAGACCTTTGACTCCCATAGGGCTCTTGGAGGGCATAGAGCAAGCCATACAAAGGTGAATGGTTACAATGAATCAATATAGAGAGTTATGAAAATAACTTAGCAAATGATTCTTTTACGGCTCCAAATACTTATACCAAAGCTACCAAGGCTTCTTCAAATGGTAAAAGGCTTGGAGTTCCTCGTGGTTCATCTTACAATGTTGAGAAAAGTTCAGAAAATTTTCAAATTTCATTTGGGTATTTTAAAAACCCAATTGTTTGAGCAAATGGGGAAGAAGAAAATTGAAAATTAAAATTATTTAATAATTTTATTATTTAAAAAAATAATTTTATATTTTAAAAAATAATTTAAAAATCATTTGCTGACTTGGCATATAAGACAAAATAGCACCACGTCAGCATCTTCATACATGGACTTGCCTAGGTGGAATTTGCCATGTCAGTGTCGTTAATCCTTAATGACCACGTCAGTAAGACTGTTAAAAATGACCACTTTGACCAAAAAAAAGATTATGTATGAAAGTAAGCCCAAAAAAACCTTAAGGGCCAAAGTGACTAAACACCCAAATGTTATGAGCTACTTTTGTCATTATGCCTTTATTTTATTTTATTTTATTTTATTTTTACCCATTTAATTTTATTTTGTTTGCATTTTAGTCTGTTGACCCTTTGAGGAATGATACGTATACAGAGGCTGAGATATTTATCCCTTTGGTCCTTATAATTTTATTTTATTTTAATTTAATCCTTCACGTCTATTTTTTTATTTATACTTTAATTTTTGTTTAGGTTTAAGTTAGCCTTTTATTTTCTATTTTTTGCAATTTAGGCTTTAAATTTTTTTTTTTAAATTCAATCCTTTACCTTATGTTTATTTATTTATTTTATTTATTTCTAGTGTTGTTATTTTACAATTTATATTTTTACCCTTAATATTATGCATTTTTTATTTCATCCTTAATTACTATTATTAAATGTCATTATTAGCATTAATTAATATCATTTTTACATTTATTGTTATTTTTATTATAATGTCATATTTATTTCACTTTATTATGTTTCATCACATTTTATTATTATTGTATTGTATGCATGTATTCGCTTATTTTTGTACCGTGCTCGAATAAATTAATCGCATGTCACATTAAAATATCATATTTGATTTTCACGCAACGTATAAGCAATATTCAAAATCGAGACAATGTTTTTTATTTAGGGGATTCGAGAAATTGTGTCCCAACTCACGGGGTATGGATTTGTAACATCCAAAACTCGAAATCGTCGTTGGTTAGGGTTCCAGTGTTCTTCCGATCTTCTATAGCAATTTATCTTGCATTGTTGATTCATGTAATCAAGTTTTATTAGAGAAATACATTATGCACAACATAAATCATCAATTGAATAATAACACAACTCAGAAAGGGTAAAAATATCATTTCCACGTGTCAAAACCATTCTTTTGAAAGGGTCCCGAATTTTATTTTAAAACCGAAAATGGTGTCGCCACCAATTTTTTTTAATTTGGTGTGATCGAAAATACTTAAGCTTATTTAAACAAAAGTTTTGGTCTTCGAAATTCAAAAAATAGGTTCAAGAGTCAGTTACATGTGAGGAAGGATTAGCACCTTCAGTCGCCCAAAAATTGGTACATAGTCGATTATTTAATTTCTTAATAATTGAAAATTTGAAAACCCGAATAAAATTTAAAATATGATCCATAATTGCATGAGTGGTATATTTAAAGTCATTGTAAAATCAAACTTTGTAAAGAGGGTTCATTAATCATGTCTAGTAAGTTAGGGCACAACGTTTCGAATCTTAGAAAATAAAGAAAAGTTATCGATTTAAAATAGGATGTTCAATTACTTAGGTTTAAAGAAAAAAATCATACCCAACACGTTAGGATACAATTTCTCGAGTTCTCTATGTAAAATAACATTACCTCTATTTTAAAAAAAAATTACTTATGCATTACATAAAGTTAGGATATCATTTGCTTTATTTATTTGAAATATTTTATGAAGAAAGAATAAATATGTACATAATTTACAATTTAATAATGATAAAATATAAATACCTGAATTAAATAAATGAATGAAATAAAATTATATGCAATTTATAAAAAAATAATGGTAAATAACATAGCAAAATATAAATCTAGCAAGATGATAAAATAATCATGCAACAACACACAAAAAGATGATAATAAAGTAACAAAATAAAATGGATTGCAATAACAATATAATAAGCAAAAATGATTATAAAATGTCAATGATGCTAATAACACAAAAATATGATGAAACGGGGTAACAATTAAACAACACGAATGCTAAGATAAAAAAAAGTAAATAATTAAAATGTATAATTCAAAAGTACCAAACATAAATATTTTTGAAACTAAATAAAAAGAGAAAGAAAAGAAAATAAGAGACATAAAAAGTAAATAAGTGAAAAATAAAAGGAAATAATATAAAATAAAATAAATGAAAACAAGGGACCCAATTGTAGACAGAATAGAATTAAAATGCCAGAAACCAAACAAAACATTAAAGGAGTAAATTGATAATGAAACTAAATTTAAAGTAAAAATTAAAAAATACAAAAAATACTAAATAAGGGTTAAATCAGAACGTGTGTAAATTTCCATGGATTAATGTGATGTTATCCCTCCCTTCCTTAATGCACACATCATCCCTCAAAATATCAAGTGATGGTCAAGGGATCAATGTGCATAAGAAATAAAATTAGAGGGTAAATTTAAGACAAATAAAAATATATAAAAAACAGAATTGAAAAGTATAAAAATGCAGAAGGGCTAAATCCGCAAATAACCCCTTCAGTGAAAACACGCAGATCTAAAGCAGGGTGGATCCGAGTCGACTGGGTCAAGGCTTAAACGACATCGTTTTGGTGCTTTGGCACCTAGGCCAAAACGACGCCGTTTTGGTACCTTTATAAAAGTTAAATCTTTTAAAAAAAAAACTTCATTTCTCCCCTTTTCTTAAAAAAAACCCTTTCTCCTTTCAAAAATTCTCTCAACTCAAACCCTCGCCTCCTTTAAGGATCTGTCGTCGCTCCTCCTCGACCACCGGTCACCGACGACGACCACCATCCTCGATGGTCAGAAAATTCAAAAGAAAGGGTATTTTGCTCCGTTTTTCACTCTGAAGTCGAATTTAGGATTAAAATCCCTAAATCCATCCTTAAAACCTCTAAATCTTCAAAACCCATTTGGATTTCTAGGGTTTTCAAAGGGTAAACCTTTTTTTGTTTTTCAAAACCCCCACACGACCATTGATGGGTTCGAAGGGGTTCTTCACAGCCACAACATGTTGCCTATCATCAGGTGCAAGCCTCGGCCACTATGATGGCGACAACGAAGGAACAAGGTATGAACCCTAGTTCTTTTCCTCTCTAGTTTTATTATTTATTTTCGAAAATAACAAAAAAGGAAAAAATATATCTATAAATATATGTATAGAAACAATAAACTATTTTAATTTTTTGTTTTTATTTCATTGTCTTCGTAAAAAATCCCAAAGAGATTACAACACAATTTCCATGGCTTTTATAGCCGAATACGTTTGTTTTTTTTCTTTTGTCTTGTTGCTCTTTACTTTCTCTGTCCTTTTTGCAGGTGCTTTCAGCAGTGGTGGCACTTTCGGCGGTGTCAAGTGACAGATTTGACACGGCAGAGGCAAGTGGTGAAGGTGGTGGTGGTTGGAACCCTAGGTAGATTAGGGTTTCAAATTTTTTTAAAAAGTTTGGGTCATTTGGGCTTTAGGTTTAATTTGGGTTTGGGTTTTTAGGGTAATTTGGGTATGTAATTGGGTTTGTTAGACTTGGGTTGTAATTGGACTTTAAATTAAAAATGGATTTTAATTTATTTTTTATTTTTTTATTTTGGTTTTAAATGGGCTAGATAAATTGGGACTATTACACCATGATTTTTGGAGACTTCTACCGATACTTGTTGGACAAGTATCAGTAGTTGTCAAGTCAGTAAACAATTTAAGAAACAATGCAGACTTCTACCGATACCCTTGATAGTTCTACAAATACAAGTGAGGCAACTACCGATTCAAGTCAGGCTTCTACCGATACTAAAAACTCTACAGAGCTAAAAATCTAACCTTGCTATTTCTACCAATACAAGTATCTCAACTATCGATACCTCTGTTAACAGAACTACAAAAACTTCAATTGGTTCTACCGATACAATGCAAGTCAGAATATAACCTCTCTCCTACCCTGTACTTCCATCGATACATATAGGAGTTCTACCGAAACAAGTATGCAAAAATCAACGAAACATGCAAAAATTCAAGTTTATCAACCTTTCATCATTTCATAATCTCAAAATGCATTATGCTATTACATTGTACCAAGGTTAAGACTTTCATACAACTCACAAGGTGTGAATATCACATTGCACTAGCATACAAAATAAGTTCAATATTCAACAACATTCACAACAAGTGATTCAAAATTTTCATACAAGAAGTAAAAAGACAACTTCATCCTAGTACATGCCATATAACCAAGTGATGTAAATACTATGGAACGAGCTCCGGGATAGTGTGATCTCTTCATGATGGTCCAATCTTCAAGTAGCAAAATAGAATCTAAAAAACAACAACAAGTCACTGGTAAGCTTTCAGAGCTTAATAAGTTCGCAAGGTTTATCAATTTACTGAACAACATGTGTTGTAAATAAATCTATAATTCATTCGAGTTAAAACAAAACTATGCTTCGGTGATCAATACTGAATTTTACTCCCTGTTCACCCAACGGTCAGTATACGATGCCATTCTTAGCCATCGCTATGGTATATCTGTTCCTTACGATGCTGCTCACACGAAGCTGACGAGAATATACAAACTGGCATAAAGCTCAACCATCGTAGACCCTGTGATCCAATCTTGGATTCTATTCACTTTACAGTGACTCATGATACTGAAGGAATCCACAACAAATGTAGGATCTCAACCATCGAACCATTTTCTATCTTTGGCACAAGGTCGGGAAATTCTCCTCTTATTGTTTCTATCGTTCACGTTTAATCATCGTCCTCATTTCTAAAAACCATAAGAAAATAGTTATAAGCAATTGTTAATAAGAATTTAACATTACGAACTTATCGGACTTGGTTACAATTATGGATAGGCTCTAGGGACTCTTATACTAATTTCCCTTTTTCGCGATCTGTGGCACGATCGTAGTCTACATCCACAAATCATTCAATTTTTCACATTAAACACACAGTTAGATCATTTTACACAATTTGATACTTCTTGGGAAAAATTATGATTTTACCCTAATAGTTTCCTTTTATTCAATCTAGTCCTTTCCACACAAAGCATGCAAAAGTACCCATTTTCTTTTAAGCACATTCTAACCGAACACTCATTGTTCAAGTACAATCCTCACAAACCATTTATTTCAACCAAATACATACAATTTCTTCACATTTTCATTTTAGTCCTTAAACTCTAATTTCATTCAAAATCACTTTACAAAATCAATGAATCTATTCATCAAGCATACAAATATATCCATTACTTTCAAGAACAAGAATTTTCAACAATAGCAAGTTTTATAACATCTGACAGATTCACAAATTGGTCCTTAGATAAGCTAGATTAAGCTAATACGGACTCGAAAACATAAAAATTACTAAAAACGAGCAAGGTTTGCTTACCCAAATCAAGCTTCAAAGATTGAATGTAAAACCCTAACTTTTCTCTCCCTTTTTCGTGTGGGAGGAAGAACATGAGTGAAAATGGTGATATTTTCACTTAATTTTCCTTTAATTTAATATATATATTAATGACAATTTTGTAATTTTTAAGACTTTCATCATTAAGCGTTAATGAATCTCTTTTAATCTTAATTAAACATATTTACACTTAATATAAATCATGTTAATCCACCCACTAACAATCCTTTGGTTAATTTACTCATTTGGTCCTTCTAATTAACCATCTATACATTTACACCTATTACAATTTAATCCTCTCTACTCAATTAACTATCTAATCATTAAAATTTCCTTACCAACTTTTAATACGATGCTAAGGAAGTGATAAATATTTAAATAAATAAATTAACGACTTGACTCGTCGAAGTTGTGATCTCAAAATCACTATTTTCGATACCACTGAAAATAGGGTTGTTACAGGTTTTCTCCTCGAACCTAGATAATTGAATATCCTATTTAAAATTAAAAAAATATATAAGAATTGGGTAGTAATTAGTCGATAAATGTTCTTCATTTTTGAGAATTCGAGATGTTGTCCCCCTAACTTACACGACTTGACTTTTCTTCTCGATTGATTCGAAATAAAAGTTTTCTTTGTAAAAATAGTAATTTTTTAGTAATATCATCAAATAACACCATTCTAAGGGTCGCATTTTAAATTCTCCTCAAATTCTTGATTTTCAACACTAAGACACTAAGTAATCAACAAGGTACCAATTTTGGGAGTTATGAGGGTGCTAATCTTTCCTCATGCGTAATCGACTCCCAAACTCGTTTTTCTGATTTCGTAGACCAAAAAGAAAATTCTCATTTTAAAAATGATTAAATTTCTAGGTGACTCAATCACAATTAAAAAGGATTGGTGGCGACTCCATTTTCATTTTTTAAATTAAAAGTCGAGACTCGAAAAAGGGTTTAGACATAAGTAATTTGGAGTCAATTTTTTTGTTCTAATGGTTGAAGGTCCAGTACCTAGTGGCGAATCTAGGGGGGTTGGTAGGGGCCCCAACCACCCTAAAATGGAAAATTTCTATTTAGGCCTCTTAAATTTTAAAATTTTAATGGTAAAATTGTACTTTGGCCTCTAAAATGATAAAAATTTGGTTTAATCCTTTAAAAATTATAAAGATATAGGCTATTAAAATGGTAAAATTATATTTTTACTATCATAAAAATATATAATTTAATTTCAGCTCCCCTTCAAAAAATTTTTGGGTTCACCCCTGCCGGTACCCTTGTTTGGTATTGACACTTGAGCAAAATGAATCCAAAAATTTACAAAAAGGGGTCGAAGTGTTGATACAACATCATGTATCAATACCCTGGGGTTGTGTATTAGTACTTGGTCTTCTACGTATTGGTACGTGGCCTTGGGAGGTACCTTCTACATTTTTTTGAATGTGTCGTGCTCACCAAAGCTCGATTTTGACCCCCAAACACATCCAATATTTCTTAAAATGTTTTTAAATGATATTAAACAAATTTTTAAGATCTCAAAATTATTTTATTTTAATTTTACAATATTACTTAGATGTTTTCAAAGTTGATTTCTTTGACAGGGTGAAACTTAAAAATGTCTATCGCTTCTCACTTTGTACCTATTGCTTTAAAATGTTTGCAAACCACTTCCAAACCTCTTAAAGTTGGTCAAATTGATTTTAAATCATAAGAGTATGAGAAAAAAAAATTATTTTCCTCAAAAGGAATGATTGGTATAAGTCTGAAAATGCTTTGACAACACTTCTCATTTGTGCCATACATCGGAATGAATGAAGGATGTTACAGTTTTCAAATCTTTTGATTTGGACTATTGCACAATGCTATGTGGTATTAAATTATGTCAGTAATTAACACCGTTAAGGGGAAATACAAAATTGATATACAGAAATTAAAGTTCAAAACATTTTGAAAGTAAAATCACATTGCAAAATTTGTTAAAGTGTAGGGTTTTTTTTTTTTTTGCAATCATCCCTCAAATAAAAAAAAATAAAAAAGAAAAAGATATAGAAACGCAAAGAGAGAAGGAACAAGAGAGACATATGTTTACAATATTTCTGAAAAGTTTATATTTATAAAAAAAATATCAATCATATAAAATTTTATTCGTAATAAACAATACAATCCTAAAATATATCAAACTTTTTATTTTAAATCACTATCATTTTATAATAAAATATTTATAAAAGATATATATCCATTGTTTATAGGTATTCTTATACCAAAATCGAAGAAGGTTTATAACATCATCTAATAAAAAAATTTATTTATGATCTTCTTTTTTTTTTTCAAAATGTTTAAAATATTAATTATTAATGTATTAAATATATAAAAATTTCAAACTATCAACCAATATGACAAAAAAAAATCATTGCTATGCAAATTCATTTTTTTAAAGTAAAGTTTGTAATGACAAAATAAGTAAATTATTTTCATAAATGACAAAATTTTCGTGTTGTCTTCCATTTGCTTTTTTGGGTAAGGTTTCAAATTTTTTCAAAATTATTTGAAGATTTGGAATCTAATTTCTTATCAGTAGGGTAATCTTTTAATATTATTTGAAGATTTTTAATTATTATTATATTTTTTTAAAGTAAAGTTTGAATATAAACTCGTCATAAACTCTTACAAACAGAACAACGGATTATATTAGCTAAAAACTAAGTATTAACTTTTAGAAAAAAAAAAAAAAATTCAGTCTTTGGCTTCAAATTTGAGATAAAATCATATATTAAATAGAGAATTATTTTTTCAAGAAAACAATATATTGATAGATAAAATATTATTTTGTCAAAAAAAAATGAATACCTTCCTCTAAAGCGAGAAGGGTGGAAGAGTAAAGACTAGGTAAATGGTGTTATACTTTTTAAAATATGTCTGATATGAAAACTGTATTTTTATTTTTATTAATTAAATAATATTTTGACCGTATTGAAATTATAAAAAATTGATATTACTGGAGATAATATTTTAATAAGAATAAACTTGAATTGACTTTAACAGGTTAAGATTTTATTTTACCTCATAACTTAATATTTTTATGCCTCATTATGAAAAACATCGTTATAATGCCATCAATGACAATTGTCACATTAGATTCAATCTCATTAATGTTTATGACGTTGCAAGCTCACCAACTCTACATCTGAATACAACTAGTTCATATTTAACTTGGGTAGACAAACATGTTATACACGACTTACTTCAAACATATTTTCACATATAAATACCTCACTCTTCTAAAATTAAGGGTAAATGACACAAAAAGATGACACAGAAGATACAAGAGAAATCACTAGTCACTATTCTTTATTATTAGTGACTTTCTGCATCACATAAAACTATTGATATAATTTATTCCAATAATGTATATAACTTAATTGTTATAATGATTTTTTTTTTAAAATTAGAAAATGATTGAAGTCCCAAAGTTGTTATTAGGAATGAATGTATCATTGACCATGGGGATGAATTGTTGAACAATGTGTAGTAAACGATGAAAGAGGGCAAGTAAAATCCAAAAGTCCAAACCTAAGAAAATCAATTTTGTATTATTGGGTTTTTGGTCATGGAATTGGCAATGGGGCCAGATTTCAAATCTGAAAACAACAGTTAACGCCATTTATTAATATACATATGCGTGAAGGGTCTTCGTCATCTTTCAGAAAAATAATGCTTTTGTTCAGTCTTTTTCATCCGCAATGATAAGAGATTTGATATGTTTGGTGGATTGGTTTTCGACAATTGTTTTTCTTTATTCCAATACAATATACTCCACTCTACATTATTATTATTTTTATTTAGACTTAGCCATTGTTTGGTAATTTATTGAGAAGATGCAATTTATTGAAAATAAATAATTTTAATAGTTTAATTTTTTTAAAAATGTTTGATAATAAATATTTTGTAGAAAATTTTTTGATGAAAAGAAGAAGCATTGTAAATAAGGTAACAAAGTGTATCGAGAGAAGACATAGAGGAAGACTCGAGTAGATTTTGTACAGTGAAAGTAGTGGTTTGTAAGGAAGAGAAAGGTTATGTCTGGCCAAGAATAATGCTAGGTAAGAGAATAGTTTTTTTTGGTGAAGATAAGAGAATAGTTTGAGAGAGTTTTAGGAAGAGTTTTGAAAGTTAGATTCTTAAAATGTCCAAAATATTTTCACCAATTGTGAAGGTTTCTATTTATAGTGTTCATGAATGAGAGTTACAAATTTAAGCATTAAATAGGAGCAATTAAGAATATTATAAGTTACATATGGTATAAATGTTTTGTTTTAAAAGTGTTTAAGTTATTGGTGATGGTGAATAGCGAATAAAAGTTCACTATGTTTCTTAAAGAAGGGAGAAACACTTAATATTACAATAAAAAGTTAATAGGAAATTTTATAATTACCTTCATATATGATCCAGCAAGTGAAGCTCTCCGAAACATTTCAAGGATGAAGATAATACAATAACCTTACCATATTTCAAGTTCATTTCCATTTTTTATACTTTGGTGAAGTAATACGTTGTGAAGCATATTCCGTGAAGCATCTCTTGGAATGTAAGTTATTCTTAAAGAAGAGTTGTTTTTTAATAAAGTTTTTTTTTTTTAAAGTGAGAAGAGAATAAAATTGTGTTTGCTAAAAACTTAGGGAGAGCATGCAATTGCTTTTCCAAAAAAAATGGGAACGATGATATTTGACTTTTACCTAGAAGACTCAAAGAATGCATTGAGAAATTTATTGTAATTTTTAATTATTTTATGTTCCCTAAGATGGAACCATAAAAATTTTAGTTGATCGAAATAGATTTATTTTTATTATGATTATGATATTTCTAAATATTATGAATAATTGAATGTTGATAAATTGAAAAACATGTACATGCATATATGATTAAGCATGTCATATAGTTTAGGAAGAGTGCCACTTGTACTTACCTATTGATTTAATCATTCATGCTTGAAACCATATTTGAAATATTCCATCCTTTTAAAAGTATTTAGTAGGAAAAGATCTTAAGCAAGGCCTACAGCCCCAATTAATGGTCTTTGTGTGATAGCATGATAAAACTTTGAGTTAGGTTTACCTTGACTACACCTTACGGTAAGTATTATCATGTGGGTTCACTAGGAGATTTCCTTTAATAGGACTAGTCATATATGTTACTCATTGGGATTATTTAATGATGACACATAAAAGAGTACATATTTATCATGGATTTTGAGTTATGTTTGAAGGACAAGTTGTTGTCGCTTGAAAATCTACAATAACCATTTTGGTGAACTCGTGGTAGAAATTTGGTACTCTGATTAAAAACCATATGCTTGCGCTTATGGGTTAGTTTGTGAAAGCAGAGGATAATGAGGTCGAACTGGATGTAAACACTCAAACTGAAATAATGTTCAAAAGTTTGTCTAGGTACTTTATAGGGAACTTTAATCGTATGATTTGATGTTGGATGGTGGTCAACTAGTCCGGAAAAAAAAAGCAAACTTAGCAATTACTTCTTCCTTTAAAAGGGAGGGAAAGCAAGCTAAGGGTAACAAGAAGGTTAAGACTTTGTGTCCGCCCAAAGAAGAAAGAAAGAAAGAAGCCTAGGAAGCCTAAAGACTTATTTAAGTCTAAATATTTCTTTTGCATTAAGAAAGGACACTTGAAGGTTAATTGCAAAGACTAGAAGGACTACCTAGCCTCTTAAGGTAAAGGTATAGAACTCTTGGTTATTGAAACTTGTTTAGTGGAAGATTTAATAAACCAATGAGACATTGATTTTAGAGTCACTAGTCATGTTTGTGCTTCTTTGTAGAGGTTCAAGAAATCGAAAGATCTTTGGGATAATAATCTATCGTTGCGAATTGTAGATGACATCAATGTGGCGGTAGAAGTAGTAGGAGGTGTACATCTTTATTTTGATAGTTTTAGGAAGATTATGTTAAAAGATATTTTTGTTGCATGTTTATTCAAAGATGGTTATACCTTTACTTTTAATAAAGGAATAGAAATTTATAGAAATCGATCTCTTATTTATAATGGATGGATACAAAATGATTTTATTTTATCAAACCGAAGATGTACTCACAACTAGAAATTGAATTAGTGACTAAGAAACTTAAAACTTCTTCCTCTAATGAGGTGTACTTGTGGCATTTAAGACTTGACCATATTAACGAAGAAAGAATCACTAGACTTGTGAAAGATGATACTTTAAGTTCATTTAAAGAGGTACTTATTCCACAATTTGAATCTTGCTTGGAAGGTAAAATAACCAAGATATGTTTTAAAGTGAAAGGTACGAGTGTCATTCAATCCTTAGAATATGTGCAAATCGATGCATGTGGTCCCATGAATGTTAGTGTGCGAGGTGGTTATGATTATTACGTAACCTTTATAAATGACTATTTCAGATATAGGTATGTGTACCTAATGCACCGCAAGAGTGAAGCATTTGAAAATTTTCAAGACTATTTTTGTGGAAGTGGATAAATATTTTAGGTTTATCCATAAAGAATGGGATCTTATCCTAATTAACCACACCGAGTACTCCATAACAGAATGATGTGGTAGAAAGAAGAAATATAACTTTACTTGGCACGGTTCGTTCAATGTTTAGTTATCCACAACTATCGATATCCTTTTTGGGATATGCATTACCAATGGCTTTCTATATTCTGAATGATTTACCAGTGTAGCACCTAAGACTCTATACAAGTTATGGCATGGTAGAAAGCCAAGCTTAAACCATTTAAGGATTCAAGGCTGCGCAGTTCACATATTACATAAATATGTGAAAAAGTTGGAGTCATGGATAGAATTACGAATGTTTGTTGGCTACCCGAAAATAACAAAGGGCTTATTGTTTTATAACCCGAAAGATTAAACTATTAAGGTTTCAACACATGCTACTTTTCTAGAGGAAAGTAAGATGAACGACTTTAAATCTCAAAGTATATTGTTACTAGAGGAAATTTTGAGAAATAAAAAAAACCCTCAAGTTTTGATTTTATATCTAATACAAAGAGTAGACTTGAAAATGATCAGCAATATAGGGAGCTTTTTCACTTTGGGAGGGTCTCTAAAAGACTTGATTTCTTCTAGTCTAGTGGAAGTGTTTTTAACACTAAGTTTGGTGAATAAAGAGATAATGGCCTACTCACATTTGAAAAAGAAATGTAGAGTGATGATTCCAAGCTTTAGGAAGTAGTTATGAATGTTGAGATGGATTCAATGAACTCTAACTCTGTGTGGGAGCTTGTAGACTTTCTAGATGGGTAAAACCCATATAATGTAAGTGGATCTACAAGAAAAGAGAAATGCAAAACGAAAGGTTGAGACCTATAAAGTCATACTTGTGTTAAAGGGCTACAATAGAAAGAATGTACGTTTATGAGGAAAACATTTTTTCATCAACGATATTCAAGTCAATCCACATTTTCTTATCCATTGTAGCGACTTCAATTACAAGATCTGGCAAATAGATGTCAAAACAACATTTACGAATAACTATCTTTAAGAAAGCATCTATATGGTGCAACCCACTGGATATATAGTTAAAGAAAATGAGCATAAAGTTTGCAAGTTACTTAGGTCTATATACAGACTTAAGTAGGTATCCTACTCATGGAATTAAAGATTTGATCAAGCGATCAAATTTCTTTATTGAAGCAAAATGTTAATGAACCTTGTGTTCATAAATGTATTGTGGATGGAAATGTAGTCTTTCTAGTTCTTTATGTCAATGACATACTACTCATTGAGAATGATTTACAGACATTGTCATCGGTTAAATTGTGGTTAACATAACAATTTTGCATGAAGATTGGGGTGAAGATAACAATGTTCGAGGGCTTTGAATCCTTAAGGATCGAAATAATAAATTGATAGCTTTATCACAAGCTTCATACATAGAAAAATATATTGGAACATTTTGCTATGGTCAATTTGAAGAAGGGTACACAACCATTTGTGCCAGGCTTTTGACCAGCTCCAAATGTACTCCCGTTCAAAGTATATTTTGGGCTTCGCAAGTATATGGGTGAGTTGTAATATAGTGTTACAATGAAGTAACGAGTAGTTTAAGGATCGTACTGATATGCCGTAATTTGACTTAGCAGATTAAACTAGTTTTCGCACTTTAGGAGCTTGAAATTAGACATTTTAGTTAGAATTACTTAGGATTTATTTCAGTTTTAGTATATTGAACAAAATGTGTAAAAAGTGTAAAAAGCTGTCTTTTATTGACTTTAAGGCCGAGTGAGGCCTAAAGGTTGACTAATGAACTTTGTGAGTGTATAGAAGACCCTTAGAAAACTAACTACATTGAAACTGATCATTATGTCACGACACGGGACAAGCGATGTCGTAACACAAGGACTAGAATCAAAGAATCCTGAAGCTCTATTCTATGTCACGACATGAGCAAAACATGTCATGACAATGCCTAGAAATCACACATATGAGTAGACTACATGCCATGTCACGACACGGACCTTATGTGTCCTAAAATCGACTCCTAAATGCTGAATTACACCTTGTGAGGGGTATTTTGGTCTTCACAACACAACTTAAACTTGAATAATGACAACGACCTAGGGCTAAGGAAAACGACCGTCCAAATGTTGTAAATATGCCCCTTTAACACTTAGTTTTGCACACCTTTTCTCTAGTTTAATTTCCTCTTGTAATTTAGGTTTTAGTTAATTTCTTTTCTTTAAATTTTAATTGTTTTTATTTTCATTTTAGGGAAACGAGATTTTTGCGTTCGTATAAACGACTAGGGATTCACCCCAACAGATTGCAATACAAATCCTTGAGTTTCTTGAATTATACTTTCAATCTTTATTTCATATGTTTTTATCTTTTTATTGAAATTATAATGTCTCAAGAACCCATGAGGAACTAATCCTATTGTGGGGATTAGGGAATTGAAGTATGATTCTTTAATTATTGTATAAGGATTTTCAACGGATCAACTGTTTGGAAAAGGAAGAACATGAAACAAACCTTAGGCCTGACAACCCAAGGAAGTCATTTAGGTGGGAATTAACCAAAAATTAGTATTGCTCATTCATGAACACCTTACCCCAAACTAATTTGGACTGTGAGGTCAAAAGATAAGTAGTTCTTGTTAACTTGTAATGTTTGTGGAAGATTGGAAGATCCTACTAGGGTAACAAGTAGTTGATTAATGAAAACCCTAAAAGCAATGATTGAAGAAATCATATTGAAGCGAGCTAATCCCCCATAAATTCATTTATCAAATTCTCTCATCTCATTTCCTTTATTTTATTTTACTTTTATGATTTTTATTAGGGTAAATTACACCAATAGTCACCCAACTTTCATTTTTCGAAACAAACAGTCATCGAGTTAACATTTCAGTCCTTAAACTTTGAAAATGTTAGAAAATAGTCCTTTTTGACGTTTTCCTTCATAAACATCACGAAATAGTGACGTTGCATGTGACGCCGTCAAAAGAGTGTGGGTTAACATCTAGCTGGCTGGTTACACTTGAGACATAACCCATATTAGCATATTTTAAGGTTTAAGAAGAAAAGAAGAGAAGAAGAAGAAGAGTAACTAAGACAATTTTTTAAGATCTGAAGTTCCAAAGGAGCCCTTTGTTGCGGCAGATACACGTAACAATATAGTTTTCGAGAATAAAGCACAAAAGCATGAAATCCAGATTAATGCAAGGAAGGAAGTACTTCTATCTGGTTCTTTCACTTTAGCAGGAATTGATCATCAGTCTATTGATCTCTCTGTGGAAGAATATTCCATAATTTCCAAGGATCTTGGTACCAAAGAAGATCGTCATACCGATGCAACATTAGATGTTGAAGTGTTACAAGAAATCCAAGTTACAAAAGGAACCGGTAGGGATGAAGTTATAACTTGTTTTGATTTTTCAATCCAGGAAAGCGGCCTACTCCTGTTATGATGGAAGCTTGCTCCTATATTCAGTAGGATAGTCGTTCTTGGAAGAAGCCATGTTTTGGTGAAACTGCAAATGCTGGCAACCATGAAAATGACTTGATTAGAAATGAAAAGAATGAAGAATTTGCTTCTTGCTGTCCTACACCTATAAATCAGACAACTATCCTAATCCAAAAGTACTCAAGAGTTCATAGAGAAACTTGTGCTACCGTGAATGTAAATGATGGCACGAATGTTTGTTCTTCTGTAGAGAATGGATAAAAAGTCTGCAAGAGTAATTAGAACCCTATTTTGATAACAAAAAGCAACAGTATATCCAAATAACAAAAACCCATAGAAATTCAACATTCCACAAGTCTGAAACTAAAACTTTTCATCTTCAAACAAGCAAATACAAATATAAACTTCAGAAGCTAATCTTTAAGTCTTTGGCTGAGAATTCGACTAAAATAAACACTGAAAAATCCTTTTTATTTCCTCATCAGTAAGCTCACACAAAACAACTAAGCATTGGCATTTTTATAAGCTTGAAGAGCATCACTAGTAAGCCTGCAAATCCTCCATTCAGGCAAAACTTTAGGACCCATTTCTTCATAAAACGTAATGGCATTTACATTCCAATCCAAAACCACCCAATCAACTCTCATGTACCCCATGTTTACTGCCTATTTTGCTATCGCTGGTAGCAACATCCCAAACCCTTTCCTCCGATAGCATTCCCTAACGAACAAATCCTCAACATAAAACCCTAATTTCCTTAAAAATGACGAGTAGTTTAGAAAAAACAAAATGAACCCACCAATTATAACTTGCTAGTTCTCATAATGGATCGAGAAGGCATCTTTTTCAGGGTCGTTCAAGGGGATGTCGAAGTTGAATGTCTTTTCTATGGGAGTGAAAGAAGGGGAAAGGGCAAGGAGGGGAGGAATATCGGAAAAGGAAAGTTTGAGTAGGAAAATTGTGAAGGAATGGAAAGGAGGGAAAAGGAAAAAGGTGGAAGAGAGGCAAAACTTCAGATCTTATAATCACCTCAGAGTTATTTCTGCTGGTTGAAACCCATCACCATAAACCCCTCAATCACCGTTTGTCCCTTTAGTTGGTATCTACGTGACAAGTTAACTGGCCACATCAACTAGTTAACTTGCCACATCATCATGTCCGTTAATCCCGAGCAAAAACTGTTAATCAGTGACTATTTTATCACTTTTCAATATAGAGGAAGATAATGGTTCCCATCTACAAACTTTAGATCTTCAATTAATTACAATTACCGACATGCCTACGAAAGAAACATTGATTGAAGACATTATAATCAAAGATTGGATTTCCAATGGAAAATAGCTGTAATGTGCAATACTTCCTTATTCTAACAAATTCCTAGAGAGATTATTAATGTGAAAATCTTCCACTTTTTAAAGATAACAGGGAATATTTACATTCATAAGCCAACAGCTCAGCTCTCGGACGTAAGGATAATACAATCCTCATGGAAGATGGAAGTAAGTCCATGGAAAGTTCAACTATTACAATGGTATCATGAACCAAAAGTTGCAGGATTATGTGATGAATACTATGGAGAAGAGGAGACGGCTGCAATAGTAACAATACAAGGAAATTCGGTGATCAAATCATTTTTACTGAATGAGGTGATTGAGCAGCTATTAGATCACCACACAGGGGCTTACAAAATCTGTAAGTGGACCAACAATGAAAGCAGTCATATAATTAGGTGGTGGTATAAAGTTGCAGCCGTCGTGAATAGATACAATCGAAGGAAGGAACGCAAGAAGAAAAGAAAAATTTTGGGAAAGAGATAAATGCCAGAGGATAGCCTGACATGATGGCTACTAAACGAACAATGATAGAACGAACTATTCTCAGGTGCCGAAGTACACACTAACATCCTTGTCAGACAATTCTTACAAGTCTTAACATGTATTTTTAATTTTTATAAATACTAACCTACTAACTTTATTAATTTCTCATTTTAGGGTATTTTAATCAAAACTGGAAAGTTTGTCGCGACACAGCCCCTCTATGTCTCTACAAGGCAACCAGATTACCTCATTGACACCCAAGCATGCTAAGACGTGACACAGCCCCTTATGTGTTGCGACAAAGGGGTCAGACTGTTAAAATTTCAAAACTGATAGGTTTGTTGCGACATAGGAGACACTATGTTGCGACAAAGGGGCCAAGCTGCTGGAATGTCAAGACTGATAGGTTTGTCGCGACACAGGGGGAGCTACGTCGTAAAAAAATGGGTACTTGACGGTTGGTTACGACATACCCAGGCTACGTCGTGACATTGTCTGTAAAAATTATATGGTTGGCACAACCCGTTCACATAACCCGACGGCCAAATCCTTATTTTACTTGATTTTTAACCTTAAAACCCTAAACATTTTACACCTCTATATATACCATATTAACTTAAACCTATTCCCTAACACTAAACACTCTTAAACTTCTTCCTAACTCTCTCAATCCCTTATCCCTTTTTTTCCCCTTCAAAACTAAAACCCCCACTCCTTAAGAAGGCTACATTCCATCTCCAAGGCTTAAGCCAATCTCATTGGCAAGGCATAAATCAAAGTTATTTCTAATACTCTACTATTTGATTCGTTATTACTCACCTTTATTCGAAAGTATTGTAGATTGCAATACCGCCCCAAAAATGAACCATGATGCAGGAGAGTGATAATGACTCGGAGTACGAGCGATTTGGGAGTGCCCAAATAGAGAATACTTCCTAGCTTCATAAGGATGACCTCTTATCCAGGAACGAGGTTTCGAGACGTCAAAGAGATATGGTTGCTTATAAGGTATCATCAATGGGAACAATTTTGTGTTTCCCCGACAAGTATTGCTATAGTACCTGTAGTCCATAAGTTCTATGCTTCTCTTAAAGAAGATATTGTTAAGCGTAGAGCTGTAGGAAAAGTATGCGTTCGAGGAAAGTATGTTCCAATTTTACCTTATAAGATTATTAAATTTTATAATGTGCCCTTTTATGAAAAAGACTATCTTAATGAGGTTGATTTAGATTTATTCAAGAACATTAATATCGAAAAAGTCATTAGATTCTTGACCGAGGGTAAGGGTGGTAGGAATTATAGACCTGATTATGGCTCACCTTCAAATTTTAATCATCTATTATGTTCTCTATTGTGAAAATTTGGATGCAATTCTTGGCCACTAGGATAGCATCGACCTTAAATGTTTCTATTTTTAATACCTTTCGAGCTATTTTGTTGTATGCAATTTTGCAGAAAAAGTGAATTTGTTTAGGGCGATGGATTTACAAAGAAATGCAAAATTGCACAAAAAAATCAAAAAGCTGAACTTTTCTTTCCTCATCTAGTGATGGCATTATGCAGGAAGACAGACATGCCAATGAGCGACAACGAATCATTCCTGAAGCCGACAAGAAACATCATTGGTGATTCCATATATAAACAATACGTTGAGCTTTAGTGAAAATAGATCAAAGAATGGAATCAGAGAAGGAAAGAAAAGATGAATGTGCCAGCCTCTTTGAAACAAAAGGATGCCGTAAGAGCTCGAAAAGGGTATGGGGGAAGCATAGAAGGGAAGTTAGAAGGAATGATTCGATGGATGCAGGAAACGGGTCTTGTGTTAAAAGAATTTGCAAGGATGAACGGATTACCTACTTTAAACTATCCGCCGAACATGTTTGGAAATGAAGGAGTTGAAGATGAAATCGAGTTGGGAGGGACCAACGTGGAGCAACAAGACCTTAACACTGAAGATGAGTATGAGGCAATGTTCTAGCCTCAATACTCGACTCTTAAAGGACCGGTGATTCGGAACCCAGCAAGACGACAAGGTAGGAGCTCTCACCAAAAGTATTCTAGCAAGGGCAAGGCTCTAATGGACCCATAATCCGACTCGGAGGAAGAGGATTGAAATTTAATTTTTAGCAAGATTTAGACTTTATTTAATTTACAAACTTGCAATTTTGGATTATTTTTTGTTTTTATAAGAATTATATAATTCGTAGGAGTAGGATTAGGATTAACTTTTGCATATATATATGCCTTAATTATTTTTGTACGAACCCCACACTATGGAAACATAAAATTTTTAAGCATTCACACAAAAATTTGTTGATAAATTTGGCATGATGATGATGTATTTTTAAATTTTTTTGCATGAAAGTTTTAAGTTCTACAGGTTACATTAAGTATGGATAGAAGGGTATTATTGATACCATATTATGTGCATAATATGAGGAAACAAGCATACTAGTATATATGATAGATAATAATTTTAGGATTATATGACTAAATTGTAATTTATGCATATTGAGGTATTTAAGGATGACCAAAGGCATTGTTTGGTTACATCTAGAGCTAAAAAGCCAAACCCTACTCTAAATTTTCAAATAGTACCCATCCTTGATCCTTATGACCCTTTTTGATGAACCACACTATAAATCTCTTAAGCCCAAAACGATGATTTGTGTGTACTCTTTTCTTTGATCCTATTTTGCATGAAAATGGACGTTTGACCATATAAATTGAGGGTAAGTAGACACATTATGGAGGAGGTTATAAAACAAATAGGGAAATAGGAAAATCAATATAATGTATGAACTTTAGTTTAGCCAAAAAAAGAAGAATAGTGAAAAATCAAAAAGAAAAAAGAGTAGAAACAAAAGAAGAGAATCATGAGTAAGAAAACATATGAAGAGTGACAAAATCATAAAGTCACCCAAAAGAAGAAAAAGAGAATCTTATTCAGGAAACAAAAGAATACTAATGGGCTAGCTAAAGGGATTGGTTTATATTGAGATTTTCTAAATTGAGAGAGAATATGAAGGTGAGAGAAGGAGAAAGAAGGGAATGAGATGGAATGGGACATTAAGGGGAAGAATAGGGAACAATACAATGTGCCAAACTATTTTCGTGTTTGTAACCTTTAGTGCTTAACTGTTCTTTGAAATTCATACATTTCCTAAGCTTTAACACATTACAAGCCGAAAAGCCCTATGTGACTTAAACAACTCTATGCATGAATAGATATGAAAATTGTATGATCTCATTATAACCATCTGTATTGTGCTAAGATAATCAAAAGTACCCATATTAGGCATTGATGTAGTTATATCGATAAGACTTTGATATTTATATTTCCTGTAACTTACTAAACTTGTAATCTTTCTAAAAAAAAATGATAAAATTGCTCACTCATCATGTTAGAATTATTGAGAAATACATAATGCCTAGAGTAGATGTTATAAATCTAATCTTTGTATAATACAGATTCAAGCTCCTCTATTTTTTCTTTCTTAATTCATTGCTTTATGCTTACTTTTCTTGTTTTGTTTGCTTAAGGACAAGCAATGATTTAAGTGTGGGGGATTGTGACCTACCGGTTTTATACCAAGCAGATTGAACTAGTTTTCACACTTAAAGAGTTTGAAATTAAGTATTTTCTTTATGTCTTTCTAATATTTTATCTTGTTTTATCTTTTGAATAAATTATGTAAACCAAGTGTTAAAAGGTTATTTTATTTGTCTCTAAGGCCAATTGAGGCCTAAAGGTTAGCTAACATAGTTTGTGAGTGCGTAGGAGACCAGTAGAAGCTGAGCAATAGTGGAACTGATCACTTCATCCCAACATAGGCTGCTCTATGTTGCAACAAAGGGACCAAAAGTGAAGATGAAGGAGACTTCTTGTTTCGTTGCGATACAGGACCTAGTGTGTCGCGATATCAACCCCTAAACGTGATTTTTGCACCGAGTGAAGGGTATTTTGATCTTTACAATGTCATTTAAACACGAAGGGTGACAGCTGACCTAGGGTTGATGAAAACGGTTGGCCAAACTATAAATAGGGTTTTTAGCACTAGGTTTAGGGACACCATTACTTAGCTTTTAGTTTTTACTTTGTATTTCCATTTAGAAACGAGATTGTAAATTTTGCATAAACGTTCGAGGAATTTTTCCCGATAGATTTTCAATAGAATTGAAGTTTCTTTTTCATTTGATTTATTCAATTATATGTTTTCATATATTATTGTTTCTATTATGATTAAGAGAACCATGAGAAACTAATTCCATTTTAGGGAATTAGGGAGTGGAAGTATGAATATTTGATTGTTGTTTAACAGGGATATTTCATTCGAACCAACTGTTTGGGAAATGAGAAACATTAAACAAACACTAGGCCTAACAACCTTAAAACATCATTTAGGTGGGAATGAACCCAAAATTGATATTGCATATCCGTGAAAACCTTTTCCCCAAATCGATTTATAGCGATAAGTAGTCTCTATCGACTTGCTATGCTGGCGAAAGATCGAAAGATCCAGTTGGGGTTGACTATTTGATTGAGGAAAAATCCCTAAAACCCAACAATTAGAGAATACATACTAAAGCGACCTAATCTCCCTAAAGTCGTTTATCGAATTTTTACAACTTAACATTTATTTCTTTTATTTCTTTTTATACTTTCTAAAACCAACTATTATTTTATTCTCGTACAATAATCCCTAAAAGTGATTACTCATTAACTCTATTCTTTGGATGGATCTAATTCACTATTTCCTTACACCTCTTTTGGGTACGATCCTCAGAATACTACCAAGTGTTTTGTTATAGGACACTATATTTACAACTTATCTCGTATACTTGCAGAAGTCGAAAACCTATACCGAATGGAATACATTCGGAGGTGGCCAGTAGATAGCAGGAAACAAGGTTATGTCACAACCCACTGATCTACATGTCCAGATGAAGGGGGTAGATTGAAAAAATCTGGAGCTGATGAAGATGTCGCGAACAGAGTCTTTGCGTCGCGACAAAGAAAGACTGAAGGGGATGTTGTGACACCAACATCTCTGTATCATGACATCGATTATAATTTTTACAGGGTCTTTCGGACCCAACTACGCAACTCGAAAGTGAACCCTTAATTTTTATCGATTTTCAACACTTCTAAACCCTAGTTTCCACTCACTATATATATATATATTAAACATATTATAAACTTCATATTTCTTCTTAAACTCGTCTCTAATCTTTTGAATCCCAAAAATACATTCACTTTTCTTCTTGATCTCTCTTGTTCAGAATCTTCGATCAAATGCAAAGGAGCAAGGACGTTATCTTGTGCAAAAACCAAAAGGAATTGCATCAACTCAGGTCAAGGGTTCCTAACTTTAAAAAACTTATTGATTTTCCATATTTACATATAATGCCTCCTAGGAAGATTAGGCAAACAATTTAATCGGAACATCAATGGATCCAACCCTTTCAGGATTCTTAAACGGAAATGTTGAAAAATATTTTAACAAACTTCAAGGGAAAAGATTCATTCAAGAAAGGTGTAACAACCCGTTTTTTAGTGGTGTCGAAAACAGTGATTTCGAGATCATAAACCCGACGAGAAAGCTTTTTGTAATGAGTGTTTAAATAAAATAAGTTAATAATAATTTTTATATGGAATTTTGAATTGACGAATTTTAATTATTGAATTAAAAGTTAGTATAAGTGGTTTGGTTCAAAAGTCAAGTGGTTTTAGAAAATGAGGTATCAGGACCTCATTTATGAAATTAAGAGTCGTAAATATTTTTATTAAATATTTACAGTGTCTTATTATATGTGAATTGAAGTTCGATTGGGTAATTTTGATGATTAGTTGCTTAATTAAGGAAAAAGGAGTAAATTGTAAAAGAGATAAACGTTAATTGCTATTGATTAAAAATAAAAGGGGCCAAAGTGGTAATTACACCATGGTAAAAAAGTCCAAGCGGTGGTGGATATGATTACCATCCACTAACTTTTGGGTTATTTATTCATTAAGTCCTAATTTGTTTAGGACTAAATTGAAAACAAGTTTGTTTAATTAAAATTTAATTTAATTGAAGGACCAATTATGAAATTGGACCCTCTTTAAATGGCCTAATAATAGAAATGATGTGAAACTCTTTAGATTTTGATAAATTGCAATTAAATCCTAATAAAATGATGATTTACTAATTAGTTTAATTTAATGATCAGGAATGATGGTTTCAAGGCCACAAATTTAATGTGTTAACCGTAAATATTAATTATTTAATATTTACAAAGTCATTAGTATCGTATTAAAAATTTGGTTATGAAATTTTATTGTATAAATAGTTAATTAAGTAAAAAGGATTAAATTGAAAAATGTGCAAAAGTTGAATTCTCTTAATTAAAGGTATTGGATATCATTTGAAAAGTAAGTTAAAGTCCTTAAATGGTAATATAACCATTTGTCATTTGAGTGGATGATCCTGACTAAATTTTGGTTAAAATTAAAGTGTGAACAAAGGTCATATTGGTAAATTAAATAAATAAATGGTTTAAACTAAAATTAAAAGGTGAAATTTAGTCATCTTCTTCTCCAAGGATCTGAAACTTCATTGCCAAGGGGAGAAGCAAGCCTCGGTCACTTAGGTTCTTAGATTAGGTGAGTAAATATTACCTGTTTTTAGTAATTTTTATGTTTTTGAACTCGTTTTAGCTTAATCTATCTAACACGGGTACTAATTTGTAAAATTGTTAAACATTTTGGTTTATGTCATTGATGAGTTTAGTGTGTTTTTGAAGTTTAATGATAAAATAGTAAGCTTGGTTGTTAAATGAGACTATTTTGTAAAGAAATTTTTAGTAATTTTCATGTTAATGGACTAAAATATAAAAGAAGTAAAAGTAAAAGGACTTGTTGTTAAATAAAATAAATATGGGAAGTATTGGATTGCAATAAATTTTGGCTGAACTTGTTTTTAAGGAAAAATGATTAATTTGCAAGTTTTGAGCTAAAGGATTAAATTGAATAAAAGTGAAAAGTTAAGGGTAATTTTATAAAAATACCAAAAAAACTTATTTGCATAAAATGATTAAAAATTCATGTTGATTTAAATAGTTGAATGAAATTATTGTAATAGATCAAGATCGTGTCTTGATCGTGGAAAAAGGAAAATTATGGATTTGCCCCTAAAATTCACTTTAACTGTAATTTCATCCGGTAAATTCGTAACATTAAATTTACATTTAAATATTATATTATTTGTATTCTTTATAATTATTATAGAACAAGTTATGGTACGTGAAATTGAGAAAGATGAAAAAGAAATGAATGAAAGAGATATTAGGCTTTGAGCCGATGATTTGAAATCGACGTGATGGTTGAGGTACCACATATTTTGCAAGTCCTCGATAGCTCGTGTGAGCAGCATCGTGATTCGAGAAATGAGAAAAGAATCCAATAATGGATTACAGGTTTTACGATGGTTGAGATTTATGCATAAGTGCATATTCTTGACAACTCATGTGAGCAGCATCATTAGGGAATAGTTATATGCACAGATACCGTATCAATGGCTGAGGTACTGCATATGTTGCGAGTCCTTGACAGCTCGTGTGAGAAGCATCGTGACCCGAGAAAGAGATATGGATCCTAAATGGATTACAGGCCCTACGATGGCTGAGACTATGCTTTATGCTTACTCTCAACAGCTCGTGTGAGCAGTATTGTTAGGGAACAGTTTATAGTATAGACAGGCACCGTATCGATAGCTGGGGTACCGCATACGTTGTGAGTCCTCGACAACTCGTGTAAGCAGTATCGTGTACTGGTAACAGAAAAGTTATAGACAGGAAAGTTGGAACACCAAATATGGCTTGAGGAAGCAACAGTTAATCCTAGCTCGGTTGAGATATAATTACTTTATGCATATGATTGATAACTCTTTAAACTCTTCAAACTCTTCAAACTTACTAAGCTTTGAAGCTTACCAAAGATGTTATTGTTGTTTTGTAGATTGTTTGCTGTTTAATGATCGGATCATCTCGAAGAAATCACACTATCTCGCGAACTCAATCGGTAATATTTACATCACTTGGTTATATGGCATGTACTAGGATGATGGTAACTTTGAAATGCTTGTTTTTAGTTTGCTGGTTTCTTTGTTGAACTAAACTTGCATGCTTGCTAGATGTTCTAAACAAGCAAATGTGTTTAGTAATGAGTTGACATGTGAATTTAAGAATCCTTATGTTGATTGATTTTATTTTGTGTTATATGATGAAACAAGTATTTCATGTATAGATTTTGCAAGATGAGAATTTAAATAAGAGTCTTGTATTGAATGATGGTTGATAAACTTGAGGACTTGTGTGAATAAATGAATTCTGCATACTTGTTTCGGTAGAACCCCTGCATCTATCGATAGAATTAAAGGGCAGAAGAGAGGTTATTCACTTACTTGAGTAGTATCAGTAGTTGCATAATAAGTACCAGTAGTTTTGCACATAAGAGTATCAGTAGTTTATGTACTTGAATCGGTAGAAGCTGTCGGGTAGAACATTTTAGCTCTCTAGAATTTTTAGTACCGGTAGAAGCATGTTTTGTTTCAGTAAAAGCTTTACTTGTATCGGTAGAACTGTCATAGGTATCGGTAAAAGTTTGCACTGTTTCTTGCATTGTTTACTAACTTGATAACTACCGATACTTGTCCAACAGGTATTCGTAGAAGTCTCCTAAAATTGTGGAAATGACATTTTTACCCTTATTGAGTTAATAAACAAAGTAAGAATAATGAATTATAAATGTATATGTATTTTAATAAATCAAGAAAAAAAATATTAAACTAAGATTTGAATAGGTAACGATTCGAGGCACGAATGTATGTGATCTCGAAACCCTAATCGATGATGGTGTTGGGTTTAAGTACTATACAATGATAGTAAGAAGGATTGATGTAGCTTGGATGATATTGTGATATTATGGTTGACATAAAATGTGGATATCACGATTTGTGAAATGAACATTGATTCCTTCTACGATGTAATGATAAGTATGTTTGGTTATAATTTAGTTAGCTAATGGTGAGAACTGTGTGTTTGAGATACAGGACCATGTGATCCCTGATGGAAAGTATTTTTACTTGATTCCTAAGTTCTTGCGTGATTGAACTTGATTATTGATTGGTTGAAAGGTTATAAATGAACATGTAAAATTAAATGTAGTTAGTATTCTGAGCTACAAATTATAATTGTATAATTTATGTTCGAATTATATATATAAAAAAAAGAAAAGACTCGAAAAGTTCTGTAAACCTTGAGACCTTAGATCGGAGATGGTTTCGAGTTTTTGGGTGTTACAAAAGGGGTTTTGATTCATTGATGGTTATCTGTAAGTAAATTTGGCCATTAGTTCGATATCATATATGGGAACGGTTTTGGACGATTCCCAAAGAATCAGTAGTAGTCCCAGTAGTTCAAGATTCTATGTTTCATTAAGAGATTACATATCTAGGATTGCTAATGATGCTTTATGGGATACGATAGTGGTGAGAGATATTCATGTGAAAGTTACCCTTAAAATTATTTGTAAGATCTTTGATGCTCCATACTATGAATAGGATTTCTTAGACCAAACTGATTTAGAATATTTCGAAGACATAGATATGGATAATGTGATAAAATTACTAACTAAGGGAAGGGGTGAGTGGAAATATAGGCCGGGTACTAGTATTCCCACTTCTTTTAATCAAGCAATCATGTTTCCTGAAGCAAAAAAGAGGATTCAATTCATATGCACACGTTTTGTACCTACTTTAAATGTTTCTAATGTCAATACCTTTCGAGCAATATTATTATTTGCAATTTTGCAAAAAAAGTAGGTTATTATCGGTAAATGGATCCACCAAAATATGGTTAGATGTGTAGGAAGCCAAAGAGTGATATATTCTTTCCCCACTTGATTACAATTTTGTGCAAAAGGGTAGGAGTGCCCATGACGTCCATTGAATAGTCGTTGAAGCCGTCAAGGAGCATCATTGGTGATACTCTCTTCCAACAATATGTGGAGCTTCGTGCCAAACAAATTAATGAAGGGAAGAAGAAACAGAGAGAGATGGCAACCACACCGGCTTTGTCACAAAGGTTGTCGGCAGCCCAATAGGAGATTGGTGAGAGGAGTCATCCAAAACTAGACTAGATGATATAGTGGATGCAAGAATCAGGACCATTGTTTCAAGAATTTGTTTGACTCAACAACATTTGAGTCCCTAACTACACACCGGATATGTTTGGGCCAACAAACGAGGAACATGACGAAGAAGAAACTGAAAGTGGATAAGGGAGTGATGAAGAGGATGATAAGATGGAGGAGGACTACTTTTGTTTTTATTTACTTTGAGACTTGTAACATTTGGATAATTTTCTTTTTGAAGACTTATTTACTAGTAGGAGTAGGGGTAGTATTAGATTTATTTTTGTATATCTATTTTGAATTTTTATGAAGGAACCCCATACAAGCAAGCACAACATTTTGGAGCTATTCATGCTAAAAAGAGGAGGAACCCACCAGTAGTTGAAGAGTCATTCATGACCATTCACTAACTTCTTTCTTTACCTTTTAAGGGCTACATATTGAGGACAACATTTTTTCTAAAGTGTAGGGGGTAACATAGAAAATTTTGTCTTTTTGATTTCTGCTTTTTATTTTGTTTTGTTGTGTTCTTGAGCTTGTAGAAATATAAGTGATTGGTTAGGAGCATGTACATTGGTTGATTTTATTTTGGAATAAATTTGACATGATGATGAGTAATTTTTAAATTTTTTTAGTATGAAACTACTAAGTTCTATAGGTTACACTAAATATAGGTCATAAGATATTATTTATACCAAATGACATGAGTAATATGAGGAAACAAGCATGCTAGTTTATATGATAAATGGTACTTTTGGGATTGTGTGATTAAATTGAAGTTTATGCATATTGAGATATTTAAGGATGACCTAAGGCATTGTTTGGAAACACTTAGAGCCAAAAAGCAAACCTATTCTGATGTTTTCCTTTTTGTACCAGTATTTGAGCCTATTGACCCTTCTTGATGAACTGCATTACAATTCATAAGGCCTAAAAAGAAAAGTAATTTGTGTCTACTCTTTTCTTTGGTCCTAAATTGCACGATTATAGATGTATGGCCATATGTATTGAGGGTAAGTAAACATATCAAGGTGGAGTTTGTAAAACAAGAGCAAAATAGGAAAATCAATGTAGTATATGAACTTTAAAATAGCCAGAATTGTGAAACAAGAAAAATCCAAAAGAAGAAAAAGAAAAGAGAAGAAATGAATGAAAAAAATGAAAAAAAATCTTGAGTGAGAAAAAGCATGAAAAGTGACAAAGTCACAAAGTCAAAAGAAAAGCTTGTTCAAGAATGTAAAATGTTGGTAGGCTAGCTAAATGGATTAAATCGTATTGAGATTTCGTAATTGGAGAGATAAGGAAGGTGAGAGAAGGAGAAATAAGGCGGTGAGCTGGAAATGGGATGCTAAAAGGGAAGAATATGAAACAATTGAATGTGTCAAACTATTTTCGTGTTTGTAACCTCTTATGCTTCCCATTCTTTTGAAATTCATACCTATTCCAAGCCTCAGGACGTTACCAGTCTAAAAGACCAATATAACCTAAATAAATCTATGCATGAATGAATTAAAGTACAAATAAGACATTTACATTTGTATTATACTAGGATAATTAAAGTACTTGTATTAGTCATTAATGGAATTATACAAATAAGACATTTACATTTGTATCTTTTGTAACTTACTGAACTTAGATGTTTTAATCAAAAGTGGTAAAATTACTTGTTTATCATGCTGAAGTTATTAGAAGATATAAAATTCCGAATGTAGGTGTTTCAAATCTAGTCCTTGTATGATATGTGCTCAAGCCTTTATGTTTTTTGTCCGTGTTTTTGCTTTTGTTTGCTTAAGGACAAGCAATGACTTAAATGTGGGGGAGTTTGATATATCATAACTTGACCTAGTAGATTAAACTAGTTTTCGCACTTTAGGAGCTTGAAATTAGGCATTTTAGTTAGAAATACTTAGGATTTATTTTAGTTTTAGTATATTGAATAAAATCTGTAAAAACTGTAAAAAAAAATGTAAAAAGGTGTCTTTTATTGACTTTAACGTTGTGTGAGGCCTAAAGGTTGGCTAATGAACTTTGTGAGTGTATAGAAGACCTTTAGAAGATGAACTACATCGAAACTAATCACTTTATCACGACACGGGACAAGCGATGCCACAACATAGGAACCAGAATCAAAGAATCTTGAAGTTGTCTTTATGTCGCGACATGAGCATAGCATATGACGACAATGCTTGAAAATCACACTAAGGAGTAGACAGCTTGCCATGTCACGACATGGACCCTATGTGTCGTAACATCGAATCCTGAACACAGAATTACACCGAGTAAGGAGTGTTTTGGTCTTCACAACACAACTTAAACCCGAAGAACGGCAATTGACCTAGGGCTATCGAAAACGACTGTCCAAATGCTATAAATAGATCCCTTTAGCACTTAGTTTTACACACATTTTCTTTAGTTTAATTCCCTCTTTTAATTTAGGTTTTAGTTATTTCTTTTCTTTAAATTCTAGTTGTTTTTATTTTCATTTTACAGAAACGAGATTGTACGTTTGCATAAACAATTGTGGATTCGTCCAACAGATTGCAATACAAAACCTTGAGTTTCTTAAATTATATTTTCAATCATTATTTCATATGTTTTATCTTTTTATTGAAATTATAATGTCTTAAGAACCTATGAGGAGCTAATCCTATTGTGGGGAATTAGGGAGTGGAAGTATGATTATTTAATTATTGTATAAGGATTAGGTGGGAATTAACCCAAAATTGGTATTGCACATTCGTGAACACCTTTACCTCAAATCAATCTAGACGGTGAGGTTGAAAGATAAGCAGTTATTGTTGACTTGTTATGTTAGTGGAAGACTGGAAGATCTTGCTAGGGTAGTGACTTGTTGATTGACAAAAACCCTAAAAACGAATATTGAAGAAATCATATTGAAGCTAGCTAATGCCCCATAAATCCGTTTATCGAATTCTCTCATCTCATTTCCTTTATTTTATTTTCTTTTATGATTTTTACTATTAATATAAAACCCAAAACTTTTACTTTTTTTTCCGTACTATAATTTTGAGAATATTACTAACTAGATCTTTTCTATGCAGGGATTGAAATTACTATTGTTTCGACTCCCTTAGGTACGATCCTCAAAGTATTTGTTTCTTCGTTATAAACTATATTACAACTCGAACCGTATACTTACGGAAGCCCAAAATACACACTGAACAGGAGTACGTTCAGAGGCAGTCACATACCCAAGGGAGGTGAAACACTAATAATTTTAATACTTGCATAGAGAATATCTAACTAGTGCTCTCTCTAAGATTATAGTATGAAAGGAAAATAAAGGATTTGGTTTTTATAATACTAATAAAAATCATAAAAGTAAAATAAAGCAAGGGAAAATGAGATAAGATATTGCGATAAACTAGTTTATAGTAGATTAGCTTGCTTTGGCATGATTTCTTCAACTATTGCTTTTGGGGTTTTTGTCAATCAACTAGTCACTACCCTAAAAGGATCATCCAATCTTACCCTAACATAACGAGTTAACAAAAACTACTTATCTTCCGACTTCACAGTTCAAAATTACCTGGGGTAAAGGTGTTCACAAATGGACAATATCATTTTTGGGTTAATTCTCATCTAAATGACTTCTTGAGGTTATCAGGCTTAGGATTTGTTTCTTGTTCTTCCCTTTTCAAGCAATTGATCCGTAACACCCCAAGCCCGACCAGGACAGATTGGCCCGAATTCGAAGCGTTACATTAGCCATCTAAGTGACTCTCCAGCTAACGACCTCTCAAGACACACCTCGACCTTATAACACCTCAACCTTATCTAATTATTACTTATTTATTTATGCAGAAGCAATTTGTGAACCAATTTTAATCTTTTTACAAGTAATTTAAACTAAAGGCATTTTTGTCATTTTACCACCTACGGTTAAACTAACCCAATTTTAGATCTAAACATTTATCAACCGTCATTTAGTCAATTTATGTAAGCTCTAAAAATTTTAGCTTAATCCGAGTTCATTTACTATGTCTAATTCAAGTTTTAACCTTTAGGACTAAATCGTAACATTTTCAAACTATTAGTATTGTACCCAAAAATTAAATTGAGTGTGTTTCTAACAAATTTTATCAATTACGAATCTAATATTAAAATTTCATCAAGTTTCCTTACCATTTATGACTTTAATTAGACTTATCAACTTACCGGACTAATTTGCAATTTAAACGGACTAGAGTTACAACTTAAAAAGACCAGAATTTAAATCCCCAACACCACACACTGTAGTTTTTGTGCAAAAAATTGATTTTAAACCTAATTTTGAGTATTTTAACAGTCAATTAAACCTGATTTAGCAACGATTAAATATCATACATATTCATACACCTTCGATTGAATTTTTAAACACCAATTAAGCATTAATTAAATAGAATTAAATAATCAATTTCATTCATATCACCCACCGATTAATTAAAAAAAGTGGCGTACCTTAGTCACTCGTAAACCACTCCATAGAAGCTATATTTAAACAATTGTTAATGTAAACACATGCCTCACACACCATGTTATCAAGCAACAATACATAGTAAATTATTCAATAATTAAACTCAAACATGAATATATGATATTATTAAACCATCCAAAATTAAAAATAAAAAATGTCCAATGTCCAAGTCCAATTACAACCAAAATTAAACTAAGTCCTAGAAGTTTCACAATGCTCGATTAACATCTCTAAAACGTGTAACTAAATCTTTACCGAGCTTTAATCTCTTGGAACTCTCTTGCTCGACTTCTCAGCTCCTCAATCCCGTCGGATATCTGCACGAATGTGAGGGTGTGAGCTTAAAAAGCCCAGTGAATATTAATAAAATGACAAGTAAATTAGCATCCAAATCATGCTTAAATCAAAACCAATCAAATACAAGTTTTCAGTCACAATATCAATCCATAATAGTTCAATGTCATGCTTAACCATGTATCAAAAATCATAATTAATCATGGCATATAATTTTCAATTTAACATATAACATTTCACACATTTATATTGGCATATACAATCATGGATTAATTTGGTGATCATACATCAGATAAACAGATCTCCTTACTCTTAATCAGAATCAGAATAAATCTCGAATTGAGCGGCTCGAAGCCACACGCTCCCTTATATCACCTCAGAACAGTCCCATTGAGTGCAGGCACAAGCTCAACACTCCCTTATCTACTCCAAATCAGTCCACCTAAAGCCTTATTGCTCACAAATAATATATCAATATGGTGAGTACTCACAAATCGTATGACATGCCAACTATATTCAATGGATCCACCATGCTATAATGCCACTATAATCAATCAATTATAACATAGTTTCAGTCAATAATGTGCTCAATTTAAAGTGTCAAAATGCTTATGTGAAACATGTAACACAGTCATTTTAACATCAATTTAAATCAAGCATACCAATTACGAATTATCAATGTTCATTATCAATTGAAATATCAACATACCATGAACCAAAAACTCTAGCATACATGCTTAAATCATCATTATAATCAATCCAATCAAAGCACATAAAACCACAACATGCTCACTTACCAACACTTAATAAAATTTTCATCATTTAGACAAATATCAATAATCTTACAAAATTAACCAATCAAAACTTAATTAAATATTTTTAATTAGTAATTGATCATCTAATTAAGCATAAATGAGGGTCAATTTACCAAATCTCCCTTTAATAACACTAACCACACAACTAACTTAACCACAACCAAGTGATCAACCAAGCAAATCCAAGCTTCAATTTTGACTTGCTCGATCCTCTTCAAGGTTCAGAGCTTCAACAAAGATAAAACATTTATTACCACATTTCAAAAGATATATTAAACACAAATTTTCATCAACTAGGCTACAAAAAATTCTCTTTCAAAGTTACCTTACCAGATTTGTATAATCAAGTTAAAAACTCGATTCCTTACAAAATCGATCACTCCAGCCCTTTTAATCACTTCCAATCATCAATACTAGACCAAATAAACATATACTAAACATCAATTTTTGACAAAAATCTGGAAATCCGATTCATGAAGATGATGAAATTCAAATTTCTTTAAATCACCTTATAAAACATGTTTAATCTTGACAAATAAGATCAAAAACCTTTTAATATATCCATTTTGAGTAGGAACATCCATTGATTTGTGGATTTCCTCTCAAAATTCAAGACCCACCATTAAAGCATCTTAAGCTTTTGAAGAAGATGACATTGATAAAAAAAATCATGTAATTATCACTCAAATAATGTAAATATGCTTCTAATCATCATAAAAAAGAGTTTAGGAATAGTAATTACCTTTGATTCATTTTAAATCTTTTGATTGAAAATCTTAATTCAAGAATCTTGAGAAATTTCAGAATATTTTTGGCTACTTTTCTAAATAATTTCGGGTGAAAAGAGAGAGTATTTTCAAAAGGAAATTTGTTGAATTTATTCTCTGATGATAGGTCTTTAAAACATGGCAAAGAAAACAAATTTTAAAGCTCTCTAATATGATGTAAATGGTGTGAAAATTAGGCCAGATACAATATTTTTAAAACTGAAACAACCCATCAAAAATTTAAAAATTGGGAAATTTGCCCAATGGCCACTTCCATATTTCTCTTACTTTACTATTAAATCTTTTCCCTCCAAAATTTTGAATTTAGAAGTTTATTTGTCAAATAAATACTCCAAAATTTCCCTTATTTTACAATTAAATCCAATTTAACTAATATTTAAATTAAACTCAAATTAACCCCCAATAAAATTATTTTAAAATTATTTTTTGACACAAATTAATTATTTTCACTAATAATTATTTAATTACTTCAAAATTAATTTTCAAAAATATTTTTATTTTTTTGGATTATTTTTTAATCAATTTTAGATGAAATTGACCTCTTAAATTAAATTAAAAATTACTATTAACCAAATAAATTCCTAAATTCATGCTCGAATCCCAAAAAAATACCTGAAACTACTAGACCCAGTTTAGAGATATTACATGAACCGTTGAAAATCCCTATACAATAATTACATGATCATACCTCCACTCCCTAATCTCGCACAAAGGGATTAGTTCCTCATGGTTTCTTGAGACATTATAATTTCAATATAAAGAATGTGCAAAAGAAATTGGACTAAAAATATAAATGATAGGAAACTAAAGGATTTGTATTGCAATCTATTGGGATGAATCCACAATCATTTATGCAAAACTTACAAATCTTGTTTCCGTAAAACAAGAATGAAAATAACTAAAACCTAAAGAAATGAAAATAATTAAACCTAAATTACAGGAAATAAATGAAGTTAGAAGAAAAGGTGTGTAAAACTAAGTGCTCAAGGGGCCTATTTATAGCATTTGGACGGTCATTTTCCTTAGCCCTAGGTCAGCTGTCGTTCTTCGGGGTATAGGTTTTGTTGTGATGACCAAAATGCCCCTAACTAAGTGTATTTCCATGTTCAAGAGTCGAAGTCGCAACACACAGGATTCGTGTTGCGACATGGAAGGCAGTCAACTCCTTTGGTGTGATTTTCCAGGTTTGTCGCGACATAGAAGACAACTTTAGGATTTTTTGGTTCTGGTCCCTATGTTACAACATCGCTTGTCTCATCTGATGACATAGGGATCAGCTTCAATGTAGTTCGTCTTATAAGGGTCTCCAGCACACTCACAAAGTTCATTAGCCAACCTTTAGGCCTCAATTAGCCCTAAAGTCAATAAAAAACTCCTTTTCACACTTTTTACGCATTTTATTCACTATACTAAAACCGAAGTAAATGCTAAGTAAAACCTAACGAAAATGCCTAATTCAAAGCTCTTAAAGTGTGTAAACTGGTTTAATCTACTAGGTTGGACTATGGTTGATCAAACTCTCCCACGCTTAAGTCATTGCTTGTTTTCAAGCAAACAAAAGAAAAAATAACGAAAAGAACATAAGAGCTCGAGCACATATCTTACAAGTGCTAGATTTGAAACATGTATCTTAGGCATTTCATATTTTCTAATAATTTCAGCATGATAAACAAGTAATTTTACCACTTTTGATTAATTCATCTATGCTCAGTAAGTTCCAAAAGATACAAATGTAAAGATCTTATCTGTAGAGCTCCATCAAATATAAGTACTTTAATTATCCTAACACAATACAAATAGTTGGTATGAGATTGTTTAATGTCATATTCATCCGTGCATAGAGTTATTTAGGTCACATAGGTCTTTTCGGCTTTTAATGTTCTGAGGCTTAAGACAGGTTTGAATATAAAAAACGGTAAGCATTAAGAGGTTATAAACACGAAAATAGTTTAGCACATTACATTGTTCCCTATTCTTCCCTTTTAGTATCTCTTTTCCCACTCATTGCTTTATTTCTCCTTCTCTCACCTTTCTTGTCTCTCCATCTGGGAAATCTCAACATGGTATAGTCCCTTTAGCTAGACTACGAGTATTCATACATTTTTTAACGAGTTTTCTTTTTACTTTGTGACTTTGTCACTTTTCATGCTTATTCTCACTCAAGAATGTTTTTTCATTTTTCATTCATTTCTACTCGTCTTTTTCTTATTTTTGGATTTTTTTTATATTTCATAGTTTCGGATATTCTAAAGTTCATATGTCACATTGATTTTTCCTATTTCACTCTTATTTTTACAAACTTCACCTTGATATGTCTACTTACCCTCAATACATATGGTCATACGTCTATAATCATTTAATTCAGGACCAAAGAAAAGGATAAACATAATTTGTCAGTTCCTTTTAGGTTTAATGGTTTGTAATGAGGTTTATCAAGAAGGATCAATAGGCTCAAATATTGGTATTAATAGGCAAAATCAGAATAGGTTTATTTTTTTGGCTTTAAGTGTTCCCAAACAATGCCTTAGGTCATCCCTAAATATCTCAATATGCATAAACTTCAATTTAATTACACAATCCCAAATGCACCATTTATCATATATACTAGCATGCTTGTTTCCTTTTATTATTCATGTCATTTGGTACAAATAATATCTTATAACCTATATTTAGTGTAACCTATAGAACTTTAGAAGTCTCGTGCTTAAAATTTTTAAAATCACTCATTATCATGCCAAATTTATTCCAAAATAGAGCATCAAATTAGCACAAATAATTGTGTCCAATACATAAATGAGCACAAGAAGCACAATTAATGCATGATGGGTGACAAACCCTAGTCTCACTTCGAGGCATTAACCACCTTGTCTACTCCTAGTTAAACTGCATATTTTCTATTAAAATGTTATTATTCAACTTTTTTTTAACTAAGACTCTTGTGATTTTCACTATAAATAAAAACCATTGGCTAGGCCAAACACACACCATATTAAGTGTTGGTACTCTATCAAAATTCAATGAGATTTATTCTTTCAAATAAATTCTAATTTTGAGAGGGTTTGCTTTTCAGTTTCTAACCTTTGAAAGTTATTGAAATTGCCATTGTGTATCAATAGAAAGTTTTCATAGTGTTCACCAAATCGTGAATTAAAGCCTACATGCTAAGCAAGCCGAGGTTTAAGAATAGCGAAGATCATGTTGGTTGAAAATCAGGAAACATATTACACCACCTATTCCAAACACATGTATAAATTTAGTAAAGAGTTTATTGCTATAAACAATACAACCTCTTGGGTTTTAAAAATTAATAATTTTTCGTTATGCAATATTACTGTTTTCTAAACCAAAATTTTTCAATACGTGGCACGTCTAGAATTAGAAGATATTTTTCAATCTACGATCAAAGGTAAGAAGGAAATGCAACATCAGAGTTTCATACAATATAAAACACATTTTAAACAAATTAAGGCATGTACTTTATACCTATACATACTAGTTCAATTTAGACCAAAACTTGGCTAAACATGTGGATTTGATACCACAAAATGTAATACCCCATACTTGATCAAGAGACTCGGTCCAAATACGAAGTATCACATTGATAACATTAGAAAGAACTATTGATTTCTCCTTACTTATGGTATAATTTGTTCCCATTTGTTCATCTTTAGCATACATTTTTAGTATTTTTAATTTAGTATTTGCATTTTCTAACTTAATGAAGCTTGGCCTAATTTCGTTTAAATTATCATGTTTTTACTACTAATGTCACTACATTAGTTTGCTAAGTATTGCGCTCAGAAATGTCACTGCAAGAACCTGTCTAGAAGTATAATGCATGAAGATTTCCAGAGTTGTCGTTGCATAAAAGGATCCAAATTTGCGCCCAAAACAGTCGTTGCACCTGACAGTTACCTGGTTAACACACCAGAAATATGTTAGTTGTAAAGCTAGTATAACCAACTTGTACAGCTAGAGGATGTTAGATTTGGAAGGTAGGACACCTGTACCGAAAAGTTGTTGTTAAATACTGAAGAGAAGGAGAGAGAAAAGAGATTCTTTTTGGCTTTTTGACAGACTAAATTTCTTCTTCAACATTTTCAAGCATGCATCCGTGGCAGCTTAAATTCTTAAGGGCAACCTGACGTTGACGAGAAGGCAGTTCTGCTCCTGATGAGGAGCATCCTAAGTGCGATCCAAGAGGATTGTAAGAGAGTGATTCAAGTAAACTAGGAATAGGATACTTTAATTTATTCTGTTATTTCTCTTGCTTAATGCTGATAAGTATTGATAATTCAAGCTGCATGGAAGTACAATTTCATTTCAGATCTGAATGATATCTATTTCAATATTTCCTTTATTGTTTATCTTTGGATTTAATTGTTTGACCACGGAAGTGTGATTGTAGTCATTGTCACTAGAAAGTGCAGCGACAAATTAAGTCAACAAGCAAAACAACGAAAGTTGCTTGAGGATTGAAGGGATTCAGTCCACTTGTTCTTGAGTTTATTGCATTGCTAACCCTGGAAGGTGTGGTTAGTGTGATTATTTGAGTCTTTGATAAATAGGGAAGTTAAATTTGGTAAGATTTCGTTTGCTTATTTGCAACGACAATTTATCTGTTATTAACCTTGTGATCACATTTAGCTTTGATGCGAGCACGAGTAATGCAAGCACTAATAATGTGAGCATGGACCTTGCGAGCTTGGAAGATGCGAGCACTGGTGTTGCGAGCACTCATGTTGTGAACACTGGAGCTGCGAACACTCATGTTGCAGACACACACAATGCGAGCATTGATGAAGGGCGAGCCTCGTACGATTTGATCGAGCTACCTAGAGAACCAATCACGCGAGCACAAGCCAAGAAATTCAATGAGGCTATCACAGGTTTAATTAAACGAATTTGGGAAGACACTTTATGCATTCACTCAGTTCACCCTTGGCTCGAAATTATATCAGGCTATCACTCGGTTCTTATCTTACTAGATAAAGGGTCACGATCCTTACTTACAATTTGTTCTAGGTACTAATATAGGAATCGAGTCAATATTCTTCTATAATATTGGTTCATTCTTGAGGCCTTAAACCGAGTTCAAGTCTATCCTTCTATATCCTTTGCACATCCATTCATCCATTCTTTCTAAAGCCTACCATTCTCATTTCCATCTTTCACCAAATCCATTACCAACGATACTTCTTAATTTCGATCGGGAACTCACGCGACTCGTAATCATCCTTCAAGGACGAGCTCACATCATTTGGTATCAAAGCTAGTTAAATTAAGTATTCGACGTTCATATCTCTCCCGAGATCAGTATTCAAAAAAATTAAAAAAAGAAAGAAAGAAAATTTAAAAAAATAGCAAATTTGCATCCCAAGTTCAAAATACACAAGGGAGATTCAATGTTTATAAAAGAAGAAGAAGAAGAATAAGAACAAGAGCTAGTTGAAAGTGTGCAATTCCCGAGCACAAGTTTTCATTTCCAGAAAAATTTCAGCCACACTTCTACCTACCTTTTATTTTTCTTCTAAGCGACCCTAACACCTAATCATCATACCTTCTTTTACATCCCATTTGAAGCTGATTCTACAAGGTTTGTTGCATAAGTCTAAGGAAGTCACATAAGAACTTTGAGCAAGCAAAGAGTGGTAAAAGGTAATAGTACAAAAGAGCATTAGAGAAGATTAAAATCCAACATCGAGTGCAAACACGAGTGAAGCAATTTCATTGCTTGTGGCTCGTGAGGTTTTGTATTTGGTAAGGTACTCATTAACTTTCATTTACAATCTTTTATTACTAATATTTTCTATTAACTTTCATTTACAATCTTTTATTACTAATATTTTCTATCTTAAAGAGAATATGTCTCGAAGTCCTAATAGAAATAAAGGTGGTGGAGCACCAAACTTACAAATGCAAGCCATAATTCGAGAAATGCAACAAATGCTTCGTGCTGAATTGGAACCAATGCAAGATCGATTAGACCAATTGGAGGCAAGATCTCAAAGGGAACGTTCACCTCAAGAACAAAGGAGAGAGAGATTGATAGCATTAGAAAAGACCATTAATTTCTCCTTATTTAAAGTATAATTTGTTCCCATTATACAATGTTTAGAATGCATTTTTAGCATTTTATAGTTAGTAATTGCATTTTCTAAGTCAGTGATGTTTGGTTTAATTTTCTTTAACTTTGTCCTACTTTTGCTACTAATGTCACCACATTTAGTGTTCAGTTCTGCGTCTAAAGATGTCAATGCAGGAATCTGTCCCAAAAGATCAATGTAGGAAGGTGCCCAAGGTTGTCACCGTAATTTAGAATCGAGAATTGTGCCCAAACTTGTCACCGTATGAACATATCCGAAGTACCAGTGCTTGAGAATATCAAGGTTGTTGCAAGTGAATTAAAATCTAAATTTGCATCCAAAGATGTCGTGACAACCTTTAACTACTTGCTGAATGCACCAGATCTACGTGAATGTACAGCTGGATTAACTAACTTGTGTAGCTATAAGGAAGTTAGATCTGAAGAAGAAGGACACCTGTATTTGGCATTAAAGATAATATTGATGAAAGAGGAGACGAAAAAAGGGGTAAGCTCGTGACAAATATCAATTCAGTTTTTCATCTTTTCTTTTAGCTTGTTTCCATGGTAGCTTAGTTTCTTGGAGGGTGAACTGACTATGACGAGAAGGCAAGTCCTGCTCCTAATTAGGAGTGTTCCCGAGTGCAACACAAGAGGAGCATTAGGGAAGAGTTCTAGTAGGGTAGGAATAGAATGCTTCAACTTGTTCTTTATTTCCTCTCAAATGCTGATAAATTTTGATGAAGTTAAATGTGTATGGAAGTACCTTTTAATTTTAGATCTAATTTAATTTTTGCTCAATTTTCTCTTATCTATTTATCTTTAGATTTAATTTCTTGAACAGGGAAGTGCTATTATAGTTACTAACACTAGAAAGTTCAGTGACAAATTAAATTAACAAGCAAGACAACTGAAGTTGCTTGCGGAACGAAGGAATTCTTACCACATGTTCTTGAATGCAAAGCATTGCTAGCATTGGAAGGTGTGGTTAATGTGAGTATTTGGGTCTTTGATAAACAGGAAAGTCAAAGTTGGTAAGATCTCATTAAGCTTAATTTTGATAACAATTTATCTATTATTTACCTTGTGGTCGCATTTAGTGGTTTGCCGACTTATCAAGTTAGGGATCCTCCATTCCATTATCATTGTTTTTACTTCTTTAATTTTCTTAAATTGCATCAAAAAATTATCTTCAAACTTTCACTGCATTTTTAATTAATTTGCTTCGACATATTTTATTACAGTATTGCAATATTTGCTCTGACAGTTTAATTCATTCATCTCTGCACTCTTTATTTTAATTGCGCTGACATTATTCATACAGTTTCTCTTATTTTAAATTTAATTGAATTAACAATTATAAACATAAACAACCATCTCTATGGGATCAATATCTGATAGTTTTAAGAATATCAACTATACTTGCATCGACAAGTGTTTGCTTGCACAATTGTTGTGACGTTTATAGCACGATCAAAGATCTTTCAAGACCGAATCAAGAGGATTACTATGAACCAAGTGAAATAAAGAGTGATCAATCCTTCAATCGAAGTTCAAGGTCAACGAAATTGAGGTTCGAGGATAGATGATAATCTTAGCAACATCAAGATGACAATTCTTCCATTCCAAGGGAAAACCAACCCCAAAGCTTATTTGGAGAGGGAAAAGAAAATAGAACTCATCTTTGAATGCCATAACTACTCAGAAAATAAATAGGTAAAACTTGTTGCCATCGAATTCTCTTATTATGATATTATTTGGTGGGATCAGCTAACTTTGAGTAGGAGACCCGTGTCTACATGGGCTGAAAAGAAAGCTATCATGAGAAAGAGGTTTGTACCTGCTCATTATCATCGAGAGTTGCATCAAAGGATACAAAATCTCAATCAAGGAAACTGTAGTGTGGAAGATCGAGAGGCTACCATGGTGAGATTCTTAGCCGGCCTCAACCGAGACATCGCCAACATAGTAGAGTTGCAACATATGTTGAAGTTGTTGACATGATTCACATGGCACTTAAAGTGGACAAGCAATTGAAAAGAAAAGGTACCACCCTACCCCTTTCTAATTCTGTTTCTACATCAAAGTGGAGGCAAGGAACCTACAAAAAGGATACCACTTTTCAATCCAAAGACAATATTGGGACGTCCAAGCCCAACAAGCCGAGTGTAGATCCAAGTAAGGGAAAGAACGAGGCTATTCCAAACTGATCCCGAGACATCAATTGTTTCAAATGCCTTGGGAGGACCATATGACAAACCAATGTCCAAACCGAAATTCCATGTTTATAAGGGACAATGTGAGGTCGAATTCGAACTCGAGAAAGAATGAGCTTAATTCACCTACTGATAAGGAGAATGACTAGGAGTATGCTGTAGAAGGGGAAATCCTTGTCACTAAACGAAGTTTGAGCATCCAAATCATGGAGAGAGCAACAACGCGAAAATATTTTTCATACACGTTGCCATGTCCAAGGAAAGGTATGTAGTGTTATTATTAATGGTGGTAGTTGCACTAACGTTGCTAGTTGCTTGTTGGTAGAAAAACTTGGCCTAACAACCACCAAGCATCCACGCCCTTACAAGCTTCAATGGCTCAATGATAGTGGAGAGCTCAAAGTTACTAAGCAAGTTGTTATCACTTTTTCGATTGGCAGGTATTGTGATGCAATTCTTTACGATATAATGCCCATGCATGCTAGTCACTTACTGTTGGGGAGACCATGGCAATTTGATCGTCGAGTAGTGCATGATTGTTATACCAATCGATATAATTTCAAACACCAAGGAAAGAACGTTACTTTGGCACCACTTACTCCCAAACAAGTGAATGAAGATCAGCTCAAGTTACAAAATTCGTTTAAAAAATTGAAAGAAAAAAAAAGATGAGTGTAAGAAAAATCAGAAAATGCAAAAAAGAGAAAAATGAGAAAAACAAAAGCAAAAGAAAATAGAGAGCATGAGGTAAAAACACGAGAAAAGAATGAGAGAAAAGAACAAAATGAGATGGAAAAATTATGTGTTGTTACAAAAGAGAGAGAAATCAGAAAGTCCATGCTTTTAAAGCAACCTTTGCTTATGCTTATGTACAAGGAAAGTTTGTTTAGTATTAACGATTTAGATAACTCTCTTCCTTCTTCTATTGTACCTTTACTGCAGGAATTCGAGGATGTGTTTTCGGAAGATATCCCAAGTGGATTGCCACCTATTAGAGGCATTGAGCATCAAATAGATTTTATTCTCGGATCACTATTCTGAATCAACCAGCTTATCGAACCAATCTCGAGAAACTAAAGAGCTACAAAGGCAAGTTACTTAGCTAATGGAAAAAAGGTATGTTCGAGAGAGCTTAAGTCCATGTGTCGTGCCTGTGCTATTGGTACCTCAGAAGGATGGCTCTTGGTGCATGTGCATTGACTGTCATGCGGTCAATAAGATGACCATCAAGTATCGACACCCAATCCCGTGCCTAGATGATATGTTGGACGAGCTAAGTGGAGCTCACATTTTCTCCAAAGTTGATCTCAAGAGTGGTTATCATCACATACGATGAGAGAAAGAGACGAATGGAAGACTGCTTTCAAAACCAAACACAGTTTGTATGAGTGGTTGGTTATGCCTTTTGGCCTAACTAACGCACCAACACCTTTATGCGGTTAATAAAGCATGTTCTATGATCCTTTATTGGTAAATTCTGTGTAGTATATTTTGATGATATCTTGATTTATAGTAATTCTTTGGAAGAACATATACATCATTTGAAATTTGTTTTGGAGGTACTAAGGAAGGAGATTTTATTTGTAAATCTTAAAAAGTGTTCCTTTTGTACTAACAAGCTTGTTTTTCTAAGATTTGTGGTTAGTTCTGAAGGTCTTGAAGTCGACCAAGAAATGGTAACAGCAATCCGAGAATGGCCACGACCTACTAGCATAAGCCAAGTAAGAAGTTTTCATGGTCTTTCTAGTTTCTATCGAAGGTTTGTTCCTAATTTTAGCACCTTAGTTGCTCCTTTAACTGGAATTTTTAAGAAAAACTCCAACAATCATTGGGGTAAGGAGCAAGAGAAATCTTTTAATTTGATTAAAGATTGTTTGACTAATGCACCATTATTATCCTTACCTGATTTTACAAAAACTTTCGAGATTGAATGTGATGCATCAGGAATAGGGATTGGAGCCCTGCTAACACAAGATAGGCTACCCATAGCCTACTTTAGTGAAAAATTAAATGGTGCTGTTCTCAATTACCCAACTTATGAAAAGGAAATGTATGCACTAATTCGAGCATGGGAGACGTGGCAACACTATTTATGGCCTAAGGAGTTTGTCATTCACACTGACACTAAGGCATTGAAACATCTCAAGGGGCAAAACAAGTTGAACAAGAGACATGCCAAATGGGTTGAATTCTTAGAATAATTTCCTTATGTGATCAAGTACAAGAAAGGTAAAGAGAACGTTGTTGCGGACGCATTGTCACGAAGGTACGCATTACTCAATAGCTTAGATTCTAAGTTACTTGGTTTTGCATATCTTAAAGAGCTTTATGAAAATGATTCTGATTTTTTTTTGAAGTTTATAAAGCTTGCGAAAAGGGGCCTTTTTAAAGGTACTATAAGCATGATGGCTACCTTTTCAAGGAAGGTAAGTTATGTATTCCTCAAGGTTCCATTCAAGATGTTCTTGTAAAAAAGGCACATGGTGGAGGTCTCGTGGGACATTTTGGAGTGGCCAAAATGATAGTTATGCTCCATGAACATTTCTTTTGGCCTAAGATGAGACAAGATGTTGAGAGGGTTTGCAATCGATGCATTACTTGTAAGAAGGCAAAATCGCGTATTAAACCCTATGGTCTGTACACGCCACTACCCATTCCCGAAGTACCTTGGGTAAACATTTCTATGGATTTTGTGCTAGGCCTTCCTAGAACTAAAACTAGAAAAAACTCTATTTTTGTGGTAGTTGATAGATTTCCTAAAATGGCTCATTTTATACCATGCCACAAAACTGATGATGCTTTGAATGTAGCTAACTTGTTCTTTAGGGAAGCTATTCGATTGCATGGAGTACCAAGAACAATTGTATCTGGTCGCGATGCTAAATTTCTTAGCCATTTTTGGAGGACTTTATGGAGGAAACATGGTACTAAGTTACTGTTTTCTACAACATGCCACCCACAAATGGATGGCCAAACTGAATTTGTGAACCAAGTGCTATCTACCTTGTTAAGAGCAATCATTCGAAAGAATTTGAAAACATGGGAAGAATGCTTGTCACACATCGAGTTTGCTTACAACCGTTTTGTACATTCGACCACCAAGCATTCGCCATTTGAAGTTGTTTACGGTTTTAATTCTTTAACTCCTTTAGATTTAATTCCCTTACCTTCTAATCAACTTGTGCATGTAGATGGCAAGAAGAAGGCTGAATTCGTGAAAATCTACACCAAAAAGAGAGGGAGAACATTAAAGAGAGGACCAAGCAGTATGCAAGTAAAGCTAACAAAGGACGTAAATGAGTAATCTTTGAATCCAGACATTGGGTATGGCTTCACGTGCGAAAAGAAATATTTCCAGCTCAAAGAAGATCCAAGTTGTTACCATGAGGCAATGGCCCTTTTCAAGTGCTAGAAAGAATTAATGAAAACTCATACAAATTGGACCTTCTAGGTGAGTATTCTGTTAGCGCAAGCTTTAATGTTGTTGATTTATCCCCTTATGATGTAGGTATGATTTGAGGACAAATCGCTTTGAAGAGGGATGGGATGATACGAGAACGAGTAGTGCGAGCACTAATAATGTGGGTATGGACCTTGCAAGCTTGGAAGATGCAAGCACTCATGTTGCTAGCAAACACAATGCGAGCATGGACGAAGGGTGAGCCTCACATGATTCGATTGAGCTACCTAAAGGACCAATCACGCAAGCACAAGCCAAGAAATTCAATCAGGCTGTCACGAGTTTAATTAAGCGAATTTGGGAAGACACTTCATGCATTCCATGTATTTCATAGAACCCATCATGCATTCCATGCAATGTAATGCACATTCAACTTTAATTTTAATTTAATTAAATTGCTAGAAAATAAAGTATTACCCATTTAGTTATTTTTAGTCCACGTCTTAATTATGTTTTGTGTTATTTTGATAAATCTTTTTAGTATGTCCTAACCAGCATGTTTAAGATGATGTAGGGATGTAGATGGTTGGCCAACACAAGCTTTTAGTTTACCTACCAACATTTAAAGTGCTGTAAACACCTCTCCAAAAGGGCATTTCGTGATCAGCAAAGGAATTCAATGTTCTCTTCATGCATGGCTGATTGGGTACATCAAAGGTCTCAAGGTGTTTAAATGCTCTAAGGCTGATCATGGGAACATGAAAAGTGGCTGCTCGGTTTACTCAAAATCATCAATGTACCACTCATAATTATTCCAAGTGCTTGGGGAATTTCAGCAAAATTTAAGAGCACTTCTTCCTAGCCAATCAAGCACTAAATTCGACCAACTACTCCATTGAAGCAACCACCATATTAACTTAAAGTGCATGGGGAATATTGGACAAATTTATGGTGTAATTTTGATTAATTATTTCATGACTTTTCAGCTGGTCATTTGTAAGCCTATAAATATGAGGCTTGGAACATTTTGTAAGAAAAAAATTTTGATGAATTTTAATCTTATTGTGAGTTTGCAAACTCCTAGTTCTTATTTCACTCAAATTTACTTATCAAGTAACCCTTGTGGCATAAATCTGATTCTTTCGAACTTATCACTTCTTTGAAATGTGGCGTTAACCCTTATACCGATTGGTTCCTATCTTGCTAGATAGAGGATCATGGTCCTTACTTGCAATTCATTCTAAGTACTAATATAGGAATCTGGTCAATATTTTTCTCTAATATTGGTTCATTCTTCTAGTCCTTAAATAGAGTTTAAGCTTATCCTTCTATATCCTTTACACATCCATTCATCAATTCTTTCTAAAGCCTACCATTCTCATTTCAATCCTTCACCAAATCCATTACTTCTTAATTTTGATCAGGAACTCACGCGACTCATAATCATCCTTTGAGGATGAGCTCGCATCAAGCTTTATGCCAACTCTTCAACTTAAGAAACCCCATTTTATTATCATTACTTTACTTTTTAATTTTTTCAATATTGCTTCGACAAATTAATCTCATTCTTTTACTGCATTTCTTATTTTATTGTTTCGACACTTAACATCACAATCTCTCTTATTTTAAATTTTCATTACATTGACAACTATAATCACAAACAACCATCCTTGTGGGATCGATATCCGATAGACTTACAACTATATATTATACTTGCATCGACAGTGTTCGCTTGCATAAATTGTTGTGATGTTCATAGGATGATCAAGTTTTGGTGCCATTGCTGAGGATGGCGTTTGTTTGATGTTTATTCTTGTATTTGCAATTATTATTTTTTTTATAATCTTTACTTGTTACTAACTTGTTTTTATTTTTCATTAACTATTTTTCAATTTTCTTTCTAGGTGTTTATGACCAGAAACAATCCTGAATTTGTTGCTAGCTTAGATCCTAAAATTGATAGAACCATTAGAAGGAGAAGACAAGAACAAAGAAACATGGCTCTGCCAGGAAACGATGCAGCCATACCTCCACTACCGCCATAGAATCCTATTATACATCCTAGACAACCACAAATCATTAATAATCAGCTGCTACCGCAAGATGATCAGATACAAAATAGAACAATTCGAAAC